>WWET01001737.1:269733-281355 GCA_011038615.1 Limnodynastes dumerilii | reverse complement strand
TGTTTTGTTTAAATATATACATCAATTTTTTTTATATTTTTTAAAAAGGGTAATTTTCAATGATGTCCTGCGGCTGTTACTTGCAGCATCCCGTGAAATGGTGTAAGTTTTATACAGAAGTGCAGGCACCTTTCGCTGCTACTGCACCTATTTAATGAGAAAAATAAACCCTTTTCTCATTTAGATATTGTGGAACTCCATTAGTGCAGAGCATGCGGGCACAGAGCATGCGGGCACAGGTGGATGGGCAGCAGCACGGTTGTCTTTCTATCCTCATTCCCCGCTCTGGGCATTCTCAGTGCTCATTCTTGCTGAGCTTTCATCTGAAAAACAGATGAAAGCGCAGCTATGGATCAGCTCCTTAATGATGTTTTAACATTTTAATATAGATATGAGAGTGGAGGGAATATAGGGGTGGGAGGGAATGAGGAAGAGGCCATTGCCATAGCTAGATTTACTAAACTGCGGAAAAAGGAAAAGTGGAGATGTTGCCTATAGCAACCAATCTGATTCTCTTACTTTCCTATAACATACTAGAGAATGCTAGCTAAAATTTGATTGGTTGCTATTGGCAACACCTCTGATTTTCATTTCTCCACAGTTTAGTAAATCTAGCCCTTGTTGTCTACAGTTAGAATTTGGTTTTGTATTGGGTAAAGGTGACCGGTATTTAGACATTGTAAAAGTTAATTGATGAACTTCTGAGGATGATAGAAGATTGCTGCACTTGATAATGCAGTTTGTGAAAAAGTTAGCAATTTGAGGTAAGTGCCATATCTTTGTAATATCTCAGAGCTGAGACTTCACATCAAACTACATATTGCTATCGACGAAGTCCAAAATTGTGTAATATTGCTTGTGTAATATACCAAGCAATAGTTTGCCAAATAGCAAACCATGGACAAAGGACAATGGGGTAGATCCAGAACTACGTTTGACGTACGTTTACTCCCGTAGCGTATTTTCGCGTGCGTACCTTCTATACACTCCCCTTGTCACACCCCTTGAATGTACGTATTTTGTCAAGATACGCTTTTCAAACCCTACCTTAACTTTTGCCAACGTAACCGCAGTGATCCGCACACGTACGTATGGCCAACTCGTATTTACGCAGCTAAGCACGCCCATACTGTACGCTTTATATACAAACCCCCGCCTACTTAACGTATTTCAGATGTATTTTGGACTCACGGAAAATTGGCATGCCCACACGTAAGTATTTACGTGACACATACGTGAATGGCCCATACGTTCACAATTACGCTACGTTACGGAGCGTATTTTCTATGGTGCGCATGCGCAGTACTTACTAAAAGGCGATTTTATGTCTCCGCCACGTGTAAATTCGCTCACAAGCGTTGTTCTGGATCTGGCCCAATACTCTTAAGTCTAGATCAATCACAAAGCGCCGGATCTACCTATGGGCTAGCTACGTTACAACGCGTAGCTTATTTACGCTAGTGTAATTACTACGCACTCCCCTCGTCATACCTACTTTGACCGTTTTACGCTTGCTGAACCCTACCTTAACTTTTTAAAGTGTAACTACTGACGTACGTAAAGGCTACATGCACGTAACTGCCTAAGCGCGCCCATACTGTACGATTTAAATGCCTTCCCCGCCTCCGAAGCATAATTACGGGTGTCGTAGGGCTGTCATGCCCCTTCGTTTGTAGTTACGCTGTTGACACAAGGCAGGTACGTACGATCACAGTTACATGGCGTAACATCTGCCACGCACATGCGCAGTACATACAAAACAGCGTTTTTACATTTCCGGCTAGTGTAAATACGTCAACGTACGTAGCTTAGGGTCTGGCCCAAAGACTGTTTAAGTTGCCAGAGAAGAATTTTTTTTTTAGAAGTATATATTCCATAAACACTTTTAAGATACTATTGGCTCTATTTACTTACCTCCCTCGTTCCCTGTGAAGGAATCTGCATCAGGCTCGCTTATCATTGCAGCGAGCCTGGCAGCTTCATTCACAATATTTACAAATACGCACCCCTCCTGCGAGGTCCCGCGATGATCCGCCTGGTCTGCACAGTGCTTCATATTCATGCGATGCATGAATTAAGTATTGCACATGCGCAGTAGCTCATAATCAGGACTAAGAAAAATTTCTGTGCCGACATGAGAAACACTGCACATGCGCAGGACATGAGAAACACTGCACATGCGCAGTGCTTCTCTTTAGGCACTTTGAAATTTTCCCAAGTCCTGACATGAGAAACACTGCGCATGTGCAGTGTATCCATGCCGGGACCAGGGCAGTTGCAGCCTGACGAGACGCCCGCACAGGTGAGTTAATTAATATTTACTTATATTTTCTATGTTTTTAGGTTCTAAATTTTGTATTTATTTATTTATTTTTATGCCGGCAACATTGCTATGCATTCATCCCCATACATACCCCTCTTTTCCTCCCCCTAATAACAGCTATTAGGGGGAGGAAAAGAGGGGTATATGGGGACATTGCTGGAATACTTACCACTGACGCCAGTCTGAGCTAGCGTTAGTCTGACGCCGGGAGCGGAGTGTAAAACTTAATGTGATAGGGCCAGTTTTGAAGTGAAAACTGGCCATATCGCCTTAAAATGATCTTTGTTTTTATTTAATTTAATTTAATTAATGACAAGTAAAAAGTGAAAATAAGGCCTTTATACAAAAGACATAGGGCCGTATGCAGAGCCCTAGGCGTATACGCGGTCTTAAAGACCGCGTATACGCAATCTACGTTGCAAAAAGAAACGTAGATGGAGTACAAAATTAGTGCGAATGCACAGTAATGGCCCATAGTTACCTGTTTTCTATATATTACATATGTTTCATGGTCAGTACAAGAAAATGTTAAAGAAATATTTAATAGGAACGCTTCCATTTCCAGCTAAATAAGTACAAATTTCAGTTCATGATTTAAAAAAAAAAATGAAGCCTGAGTATGGAACAATGGTATCTACTGATCTACTAATACTCTTAAATTAAACTTGTAATTTAATATTTTACCTTTGACCTGTCATATCAGATCACCAAGTTGTCATAGATCAATCTGAAGTAGTTCCTGCTGCTGTTATTTATGAAGGAAATCACATTAGTATAATATTACCTAATAGGAAAAAAAATTACACAAGGACCTTTGTTAAGTCTACTTTAAAATACGGCCTATAGGGGCTGAGAAGAAAGGGAGACACTTGGGTATTTAAAAGTGAAAGGATTTTCTTACTTGCTTAGCCCCAGGAAATTACTATAGTGAGATATAATTCAGAAGTCTAGAAAATTACAAAAGTTCACATTTTCTCCAACAAACAAGATGGTTTCCTCTGAAAAAAATTATTATTTTGGACTGGACTGTGATCTCAGCATACAGTCTTGGGGCCAGATTTACTAAGCTGCAGGAAAGGAAAAGTGGAAATGTTGCCCAATCAGATTCTAGCTCTTAGTAGAAAACGGTCAGCCAACAGTTGCATTTTTTCCCCAGTTTTCTGGAATTTTACATATTGTATTCATAACTTATTAGGCTACATTCAGTTCAGTTAAATAGGTGAGATATGCTTGTGCATTTCTACGGTCTAAGTACACAAACATATTAAATAAATTTAGGGACCTTACGATAATAATATCATAAAATGCTTCCACACACAGATTATTGCAGTAGCATTTGTGACCACTTTTTCACTTTTACACAAATTTACAAACACAGGGCCAGATCCAGAACTACGTCCGTCTTCCATAGACGGACGTAATTCAATAAACAGTAGCCACTGCGCATGCGTAGTAGCTATTGTATGTAATCTGCGTATCGCTTCGATACGTAGATTGCGTATATGCAGTCTTTTAGACTGCATATAAGCAATCTACGTATTGAAACGATGCGCAGATTACGTACAATAGCTACTACGCATGCGCAGTAGCTACTGTTTATTGAATTACGACTGTCTGTGGAAGACGGACGTAGTTCTCGATCCGGCCCAAAATCAATAAGACTGGATAATAAAACCTTGTTGCAAATCAAATGTATTCTTCATTAAATTGTTTCTTGGTTGCAAATCTAATCCAATATACATACGGAGAAAATAAAAAAGATACTTTCCTTGTGTAAAAGCATTTAAAAATAAATGAGAACTATCAACTATTTTATGCCTCTTGGGTTTTATGCATATCAATTCATGATGTCCTTTTTGTTAATCTGTCACTATCCCTGGAGGCTCTCATTTGAATTTTTTCAAACTCTCAGCATGTACTGGAATTTTCAGTCCTTAGTTCCTCATAAAGAAATAAAGTACACACCTCGTTTGGGTAGAATGTTCTGACAATATTCATATAATAATATCAATTGAAATCTACTCACATTTCAGTCCCTTGGGCTTTATGCATATATATAAATTGTTGCTGCTTGCCCGGGAAGCGTAGACCAGGAAACCACTTTGCTTATATTCACATTTTATTCCATCTTGGTATTAACCGCCTCCAAACTCCTTGAGTGCTTAGTCTACCTACGTCTTATCAGCTACCTCTCTGATAATTCTCTCCCGGTCCCCCTCTAATCTGGTGTCTCCATTCCACTGAGACTGCCCTTACCAAAGTGACCAATGATCTGTTATATGCCATATCCAAGTAAGTAGATGAAATTCCGAGCTCGATTACCACACTATGGGCCATAGTCAGACCACCGGACATAAAGCATATATGTCCGGTGTTTACCAAAATTGTATATTGCGCATGCGTAGTAATTTTTTTACGTAATCTACGTATCTTTTCGGTACGTAGATTGCATATATGCAATCGGTACATAGATTATGTAAAAAAATTACTACGCATGCGCAGTATACAATTTCGGTAAACACCGGACGTATATGCAATACATCCGGTGGTCGGAATACGGCCCTATGTGTGCAACAAAAGCCTTGCCTTTTGTCTCTACTTTCCTCTTCTGGACACAATGCTCCCGCTATCACTGATGCATTTCAACTGACTCTGCAGTCTTTTTCAAGGGGAGTATCAGGGATCTTATTAGATCCTACTTAACTCTTATATGTAGTGTGACATAATTTTCTTTAAAAGATCTTACAAAAACCTTCCATAATCATACAATATTGATCCCAATATTAATCACTCATTGCATATAAGGCCGGAGTTTTCCGCTATTCCCCACTGATGTACTGCGCATGCGCAGTAATTCTGAAACGTAATGTACGTTGCATGTTGCAACGTAGATTGCCCAGTTGTTTATTTAAAACTATACTGACCCTAGACACTATTAACCTTCAATTTAGTTTGAGATTTAGGATGTCCTTATATTTATCTCAAGCATGTTTAAACTGTTCTACTGTGTTAGCCTCAACCACCTCAGATGGGAGGCTATTCCACTTATCTATCACCCTTTCAGTGAAGTCATTTTTCCGCATATTTCCTCTGAATCTACCACCCTCCAGTTTGTATCCATGCCCTCGTGTTCTATTACACCTTTTCTTTTGAAAAATGGTACCCTCCTCTAGCTGGTCACAACCCTTGATGTATTTGAAAGCTGCTATCATGTCCCCCCTCTCCCTTCTCTGCTCCAAGCTATACATGTTTAGTTCCTCTAGCCTTTCTTGGTATGATTTTTTACAAAGGCCATATACCATTTTAGTTGCTCTTCTTTTCACAGACTCTAATGTATTTATGTCTTTCTGGAGATATGGCCTCTAGAACTGAACACAGTATTCTAGGTGAGGTCGTATCAATGATTTATAAAGGGGCATCACTACTTCTCTCTTTCTGCTACTAATTCCTCTCCCTATGCAACCAAGCATCTGACTTGCCTTTCTCATTGCTTTGTTACATTGATTGGCTACCTTTAAGTCACATGAAATAATGACTCCTAGATCCCTTTCCACCTCAGTATTTTCTAACGTAGCAATTAAGGATATATTGAGCTTTTGGGTTTTTGTGTCCTAAGTGCGTGATTTTGCCATTAAACTGCAGTTGTCACACTCTTGACCATTCCTCCAGTCTACCTAGATCATTCCTCATTATTTGTAGCCCTCCTGGCATGTCTACCCTGTTACATATTTTTTTTCTGCCGTTTTTACGCTTACTATCAGCGTTAGCTCGCATGCAAGTGTAGGTCTGGATCAGGCCCAAAGTTTCCAGCTTTAACAGTCTGCGATGTGGCACAGTGTCAAAAGCTTAACTAAAAACTAGATAAGCTATGTCTACAGCTCCCCCTTATGTAATATTTTATTGACCCAGTCAAAAAAATCTATAAAATTTGTTTGACATGATCTTCCCCCAGTGAATCCATGCTGCTTAGGATCCTATAAGTTACTAGATTTAAGATACTGTACAATTTGTTCCATTAACAGTGTTTCCATTACTTTCCCGTGAATCCATGCTGCTTAGGATCCTGTAAGTTACTGGATTTAAGATACTGTACAATTTTTTGCAGCTTCTTCCCTACTGCCACTTTTATGCAGAGGGACTACATTTACTATTTTCCAGTCCTCTGGAATCACCCCAGTAATTAGTGACTGATTGAATAATTTAGTTAATGGTTTTGCCAGCACCTCTCTAAGCTCTTTTAGTATCCTAGGATGTATCCCATGTGGCCCCATTGCTTTGAAAGTTCTTTTAATTCTTGCTCCTCAGGGAAAGTAATAGTAATGCCTTCTTTGTATTAATAGTCTTACCATTTAAAAGTGGTCCCTTCCCCTCTCTTTCTTTTGTGAATATTGAACAGAAATAATTGTTAACATGATCTGCCACAGCCCTTCCACCCTCAATAAGACTCCCACTCTCAGTTTTGAGCCTTACTATACCCTCTTTAGTTTTTAGCCTTTCATTTATATGCCGAAAAAAGCTTTTGTCCCCTTTTCGTACTAACTTGGCCAGTTTTTCCTCAGTTTGTGCTTTTACTGCCCTGATATCCTTTTTAGCCTCCTTCTGTATTGCAAAATACTGCTCCCTGTCAACATTATTGTGAGTTTGCTTATAATTCCAAAAGGCCATCTTTTTTGCTCTAGCTATACTTGCTACCTCTTTTGTAAACCACATTGGCTTTCTTTTCCTGGGGTTTTTCCTAATCTTTCTTATACAAAGGTCTGTGGCTGTTAATAATAATTTTTTTAAAATTTTCCCACTGCTCCTGTGCTCCTTTCTTGTACCTCACCTCTGCCAAAGAATTTCTAACACATTTCGCCATTTCCACAAAATTCGCCTTCCTAAAATCTAGCACCCTTGTCTTTGTGTGGCACGTGTCTCTCTCAGTCATTATACTAAACCATACTGCTTGATGGTCACTAGATCCTAGGTTCTCACCCACAATTACTTCTGAGATTCTGTCACCATTTGTAAGTACCAAATCTAAGATGATCTCTTTGCAAGTAGGCTCTCTCACCAATTGCTTGAGAGATGCTCCCTGTAATTAAATTAATATGTCCCCACTTGCTGAAGACTCACCCCAGTTTACATCAGGTAGATTAAAATCTCCGATGATTATTACTTCCCCTTTTAATGCCATTTTAGCAATGTCTTGCAACAGGACATTGTCTGTGTCCTCATCTTGTTCTGGTGGCCTATATATCACTCCAATACGAAGAATAAACCCCTGGGTTTCCATGGTTACTCAAAGTGCCTCAGTTTTTTCTCCAATACTCCCTACTAAAGTTGAAGTTAACCCTTCCTTCACATACATTAATGCACCTCCTCCAATTTTTCCTACTCTGTCCTTCCTAAATAAATTATATCCTGGTATAGCTAGGTCTGAGTCATGATTTTCATTGCACCATGATTACGTGATTCCCACAATATTCAGATTATCCCTTGCCATTATTGCAATTAGTTCAGGGATCTTATTTCCTAAGCTCCTAGAATTTGCATACATTGCTCTGAGAAGTTGCATTATGAAGCTCCTATTCTTGTGTTTATTATTATTGCTAGATATGTTTATATTGTTTTCTCTGTTTTCCTTTCCCTTAGTTGCTGCGGCTATGCTATCTGTCATTATTAACTGGCCACACAACGCTTCCTGGTTGGGGGAGCAGCTATTTTCATTATTTGCATCACTTCCCCCTCTCCTAGTTTAAATGGTTTCTAACAAAACATTCAAACTGCTCACTCACAATATCTGATCCCACAGATGATGGGTGCAAGACATCCCTTCTATACAGGTTTCTGTTTTGCCAGATGAAATGGCTATGTTTTATGAACCCAAATCCTTCCTCATGACACCACTTCCTAAGCCACAAATTAAAGTCAGTAATGCGCATAATTCTATCTTCTTCAGATCTGTGTACTGGCAAAACTTCTGAAAAATTAACAGTATTTGCCACCTGCTTAAGAGCATTACCCAACTCTCTAAATTCATCTATAACAGCCACAACTCCAGCATTGGCCAACTCATTTGTCCCAAGGTGGATAATGACATCAACCTCCCTTTCCTTGCTCTCTGTCTTTATAATATTTAAAATGTGCTTTTTATCCCGTGGATGTCTATGTTTAATGCAAGGCTGCAGTGAAAGGACAGTTAGGTTAAAGCTAAAGGAGAGGGGACAGTTAGGTTAATGTGCTCGTGCTCATCTAATGCATTGTATACTGCTATTACCATTAGATCTGTTCCTTCAATATAAAACTACTATTTTACTGTGTGAAAGTAGTAACTTATAAATCACCTATAAAAAAAAAAATCAGAACAGGACCTGTTACAGCCACTAACCAAAGCAATTCCTTAATGTAGAATTTTTTATTATTTTCAAATCTACATGATAAACGTCCTGCTTTCACAGAGAACCTTACTGGACATCTTACGTCTTGGCAGTCAGATAGTGCGACCATATTATCAGTATTGTCATTTTACATATGTTTTATTTTTTAACAGTGCATCATATTAAGTAGCTCTTTACAATTTTACACACATCAACCTCTGCCACCATTACAGTCTAATTCCCTAACAAACACACACACACACACACACACACACACACATACACATGCACACACACACGCTAGGGGTAATTTTTGCCTTGTGCAGTATGACAGTGTTGGCGGGTCAGGAGCAGAGCTTGGGCAGGATGCTGCGGAGCTTATTTGTCGCGTTTTCGGGCTCCAAAATGTTTGCAGCTATTATAATATACTCCACATGTATTACACGCATTGGAAACCCTCCTTGAAAATCCTGCGTTTGCCACTGGTAAGACTCTGGTGAGGGGACAGTTAGGTTTAGGCAGCTGTGAGGAAACAGTTAGGGTAAGGCTGTGGTATGGGGACACTTAGAATATGTCTGCGGTGAGGGGAGAGTTAGGGTTAGGCTGCTATTAGGGTTAATGTTTGTGTCGGACTTTTTACTCTCTACTCACACTACATAGTATGGTTTGGAGGAGAATGTCAGTCCCTTATATTCGACCTTATGCACTGCACTGGAGATCTGCAGTGTTCGTGGGCCTTTCATGCACCTGTTTGCATTTACCTATAAATTGATTGAGCAACTTCCATTCTGTGTTTATTCTGTCTGTGGGCATGTCTGGGAGCAGCAGCTGAGAGGGGGAGTTGTTCCACAGCAGCCATTTTGGAGACTGTAAGGGGTGTCTCCTGAGGTAAGTTTGGCTCTCAATTTAAAAACATACATATATGACCCAACATTGGGACTCTCATTGTTAGAGTTAGGACCACCATATGCAGAAAGGCCTTGACTGTGGCTGGTGGCTTATTTGCGCAAATATGTGTAACGGACATTTCTGTGTTTTATTTTATTTTGGCAGTGTGCTGGGGCTTTTCTTTCCTTTGTCTCTGTGGCAAGCAGATTAAACCCCTGCCTTTCATGAACCTGTTTAACAAATACCTATAAATTAATTGAGCAACTTCCATTCTGTGTTTGGGCCTATTTTTAGATGGAGCCCCATTGTTAATCTGGCCTAGGGGAGATGATCACCTAGAGTCTGTTGTCTGTTGTCATTCTTTTGGAAGGAGTTTAATTTTATAGCTTTTAGTTGTTTGAGATCATAGCCACGTGAACAAAATTTAGCGCACATTTGTGTCATTTGTACATCCCTCGTCTCTCTCTCTCTCTCTCTCTCCCCCTCTCTCTTTATCCCGCACCTCTCCCCCTCTCTCCCTCTCCCTTTCTTCCGCTGTCTCTTACCCCCCTATCCCTCTCTTCCTCTCCCTCCTTTCCTTCTTTTTATCATAAAAATCTGTTTAGTTTTATACATATTTTACTCATCCTGTTTACCAGAAAGCAATCAAGGAATCTAATTAATTGTTACATATGTATAAGTATTCCTAAGACTGCAATTTCATGAAGCAGAGCATTATTTCTGCAATAAACTTAGTTTGGTAGAAACAAATTTTCAGCAAACCAACAAACGTATATATTTTGACTTAACAGTCGTATGTGTCAGCTCCCTCTAAATGTATTGCAAATCCCTGAAGAAAAGAAAATTCACTACAGCTTTCATTATTTCAACCCTTTGGATATATTTTTAAATTATAGGTTTCCTTTAGGGAATGTGATTTACAATCTTGTGTTACATGTAATGCCAACACTAATGTTTACTGCAAATTATTAAAAAATCAGCCAAGCAAGCTTGAAATATTTTGGCTACAGTCCACAATTTTGTAAATGATATTTTAACCTATGGTGTTTAACATAGCATTTTTTGGGCTTTAATTCCAAGCAAATATTTACTTAACAGTCAGTGAAGTGTGAAAGGTTTAAATCATAACAAATCCTATTTACGAAAAATTGTAAAGTTGCCATACTAGAAAGGTCTTGTATTTTGAATAATGAAAAAAATACAGTAAATAGCTCAGAAAACAATTAAATCAAATTTTGAAATCAATATTTGAAATAAAGCACATTCTACTGTTACAAAATTAGACACAAAGCACAAAGTTCTTCAGAGCATAGTTCAAATAAACGTAAACAGGGAGTACCAATGGGAGCTGTTGCAGTAGGTCTGGATCTGAGACTAGCCTTGAGGTGACCTCCTCGTTAAACACATATTATTTACATAGCCTTAATGTTCTCTGGGACAGTTAGCATTTTTTTTATATTTTTTAAATATTGTTACATTTGACAATATAATTAAAGGCAACAGTTAAAGATGTTTTATTAAGGATTGCTGACAGATTCTATGCATGCATTCATTCAGGGTTAACAAAGGGTATAAACATTAATAAAATGGAAGCTGTAAGTATCTACTCATCCAGCGGGTTACATCTATAAAGTGTTACATTGTTCACGTATGTTACATTCAAGGCTTGTGTGATATTTGCAATGCAATAAAAGTACCCACAAACACAGACTGAGCTTTTGGTATCCTAATTGCTGGACAGAGTTACCAGGCTGCTTGGTTTCCAAAGTATGGCAGTGTATCTTATAACTGAAAGAGAGTTGTGACCTCATATAAACTATCCACGAGTACAAAAATGGGAGAAAGGAAGACCATTAGATGACTTGTGGGTTAATGGATGCATTATGCAGTTCATACCATGTAGTATGCTTAAGTATATATTCTTTGTTTCCTAAATGCCATAGAGTACACAGAGAACAAAACGTAGCATTGTTTAAAACAATCAAATCAACACATTTTTTAATTAAAGAGAAGACCAAATGGAAAGGGCATGGAAAGAAGCTGAAGAAGGGG
>WWET01001737.1:234163-245433 GCA_011038615.1 Limnodynastes dumerilii | reverse complement strand
GCCATACCATACGCCCGCACAGGGGGAGTGCCAGGGGGAAGTCAGCGATGTAACGATGAGCGTTAGCACGCTCAGCGCTACATCGTTGATCTGGATCAGGCCCAGAGAGAGCAAATGAGTGCAGCCTATTTATGAATGTGCTGAGCTCGTATGGCCCCTTCCTTACACCGGGCGAAGCTAGGGTAGCCTTCAGCCGGCGTAAGGAAGGGGCTATACGCCCGCACAGGGGGAGTGCCAGAGGGGAGTCAGCGATGTAACGCTGAGCGTTAGCACGCTCAGCGCTACATCGTTGATCTGGATCAGGCCCAGAGAGAGCAAATGAGTGCAGCCTATTTATGAACTGACTGTGCTGAGCGTCCATAAACACTAACACTATTGTTTTCTGATACAGAACCATAAGAAGATGAAGAAGAAGCCAAAACAAATATGTGAAGAATTATAATTCATATCTAAAGTTTGTAGTAACCAAATTGTTTCTATTGGATCCACATATTTAATTATTATACAATCACACCTTGGAAAAAAAATCTATAGTTTTGTTTTTTCTTCTTTTCAGGTACTACTTGATATTTTTTCTAATTATGTATATAATATATATAATTATATACTACACATGAAAATACACATACACATACTCACAACTGTTCCACAATATTGTTTTATGCCTTCTGTGACAGAAGAACATGATTTTATCCTATATTGCCATGTTAAAATGAGGCTAAACTGTGCTTTATTTAATTGATTGTCCTCCTCTCTCCCTTCTATTGATTCTGTCTCCCCCCTGTCCATGATTTAGAATTTATAGCGTTCAAAATGAGTGGAAGCAAGAGAAGAGTTATCAGAGCCATGTAACCTCCGGCCGAGGCGCAAAGTGGAACCACAGTGCCTTCACTAAGCCGGTATTTCATGTGACTTAAATCCAATTTGTCTTATAGAGGCAAGAATAAAATTCACTTTAATATATTAACAAAATGACATTATTTGTGACTTCCATTCTGGGTCACACTGCAGGCTTAAGAATGGGGGAAGAGGGGTAGAGTAAGTTAGAAAAAAAATAAACAATAACTTTTTCACAGCACATATAGGTAGAGGGCTGATTTAAAACTGCAGATGATACTGTTATTGCTGATATTGCCTGCCTGGCACATATGTGTAGAATTAGCATTATGCTGAGTTGTTATGTGGTGCCCCTGGGGGGTTAAGAGAGTGGGGTACACATTTTACCATGGACTGTGGTGGAGCTGTTCCCACAATATTGTGAGACTGTGCAGAAAAGCATGGGTCTCGTTCTCAATGTTGAGTACAGGTTAGTGTAAGGGTTGTTGCTAAGCAACAGTTAGATGATGAGAGACGGGATGAGTAGCACGAGGGGGTCTTCTGGAAAGATCTAGGGGTAAAAGAAGTGTGTAGGGAGAGACCGTTAGTGGGCAGTTGGTTGCAGTGGTTGTGGAGAGTAGCAGTGGCGGTGGAGCAGATAGAGAAAAGAGGGTGTCAGTAGTGGTGAGAGGAGTAAGAGAAACATTGAAGCCGAATTGGAAAAACATTGAATCAGAATTGGAGAGAGTGACATTAGCAGAGAGAAATGGGGAGACAGTGGAGCAGATTGGAATAAGGTGTTAACGAGTATCGGGTGAGCAGACCGAGAAAGAGAGATGTCGGTGGCAAAGCAAGAGGCAGTGGACGGAGAAGCAGATCGTGAGGAGAGTCGGTGGTGGTGAGGAAATGTATCAGTGACAAGCTGAGGAGACGGCAGTGGAGAGTCGGTGGTGGTGAGGAAAAGTATCGGTGGTGAGCTGAGGAGACGGCAGTGGAGAGTCGGTGGTAGTGAGCTGAGGAGACGGCAGTGGAGAGTCAGTGGTGGTGAGCTGAGGACACGACAGTGGAGAGTCGGTGGTGGTGAGGAAAAGTATCAGGGGTGAGCTGAGGAGACGGCAGTGGAGAGTCGGTGTTGGTGACGGTGACGGTAAACAGGGGAGTGACAGCGGAGCAGAGTAGGAGAAGTGACAAAGAGTGTCCTTGGGAGAGTGTTGTGGCAGTAGCAGAGAGGAGAGAGTGGGAGAAGTTACAAAGAGTGTCGTTGGGAGAGTGTCGTGGCAGTAGCGGAGAGGAGAGAGTGGGAGAAGTGACAAAGTGTGTCGTTGGGAGAGTGTTGTGGCAGTAGCGGAGAGGAGAGAGTGGGAGAAGTGAGAAAGCAACATGTGGGATTTTTTGAGGTGTTTAACTAAAGAACATTTAAGGGTTTATTTGCAACTGTTTCCAATTGAAGAAAAACTGTTTTTATTTGTAGTTATATTGTTATTTAATTGTACATGTATAAACTTGTTATTTTAATGTAATAAACAATAATTCTGATTGTAAAAATTTATTTTAATTCTTAAAATTTAATGTGAAATATAGTGATTGGAGGAGAGGAGGAATTTGTTTACTTAAGAGAATCTTAAAATGTATTTCTTATTTAGTAATCTACAAATATCTATTGATCAATCCGTATTATTAATAATTATTATTAATAATTTATACTAACTGAATGGTGATTAATTGCGATTTTTAAATATTCAATTTACATTTTACAATTTTATTGTTAAAACTAATTTTTCTGCTATAGCTAAACAAAGAAAATACCATTAATTAAAACCAAATTGAAAAAGCTAAATTGGTGTGCGTTTACTCTGAGTCATTCTTGTTCTATTACATCTCTCCGCAATTCCTAACTCGGGACCGTATTCAGAATTAAGAACGTCTGGTAATTTAAGCATGCAAAATGCGTAAGTGGAGTGATTTCTATTCAGGGCGCATGTGCAGACCATGGAGATACGAAGCGTAATTGGAAAGATGCGTAAGTAATTTCCGTACGTCAAAAATGCGTACGAACATAAAAGATCGGACGGATTATTAATAAGTAGGCGTCAATCGGAATGTAAATAGCAAAAAATGGGTGTGGTAATGCAGTAGACGTGCGGTTGTATTTACGAACGTTTAACTTCCGTCACATATACGCACGCTAATGATAAGGTTGCTTTCACAACACGGAAGTGTTCCAAAATCTATTTATTTTGCAAAACGTACTTATTTTGTATTAACGTACGGATCTATTCCGAATGCACGGAAAATCTTCTTAAATCTGAATCCGGTCCTCTGACCTTAACAGTCAGTCATCACAGTTACCTCTCCTCTCCACAAGCTTGAATAGTCATATGATTGATGGTGGTTCCTGGTTCTAGAGTCCATGGACCAGATTCAGAGCTGTGTTTGACTTACGTATGCATGGAGCTCTGTAATTTGGCATGGAGGAGGTGAGTGCACATCCCTGCCCCCCCTTATGGTTAGGCTATTGAGAAGGGAGGGTTAGGGTCAGGCTAGGGAGAAGGGACAATTGGGTTAAGGGTGTGGGGAAGGGAGGATTAGGGTCAGGCTGTGGGGAAGGGAGGGTTAGGGTAATGGAAGGGGAGGGTTAGAGTAAGAATTAAGGGAAGGGTGTTATAACAGCGTTCGGCTGCTGCCGCGTCTCTTCCCCGCTGCCCGGCTTACCTGCTTTGTTCGGCGCGTGCAGGGGAATCCCCAGCCGACGGTCTCCCTCGTTACAGCGTCCCTGGTTACCTGCTATAGCGCGGCTTCCCTGTTAGCGCGCGCTCTGCTTCAGGCACATTGCTTTATGCTTATTGGTTGCTTACCTTGCGGGGAGGGCTCAGTAATCAGCAGCCTATCAGGGGTTTCCCCAGTAGTTAAAGGGGTTTCCCTGTCCTCAGTTTGGCGCTGGTTATAGAGTCTGTTGGTCAGCCTGTGATCTGCCTTATTATTCATTTGCCTTTGCCTTGTGCTCTGTGCTAATTTCTTGAGTGTCCCATTTATTACCTTCAGTTTTCCTTATCCAGTATTTCCCTTTGTGCTACCGCTCTTATTCTCTCTCTCCCTCCTTGGTGTCTCCTTCCATCCCCGACATCCCTATCCATTCCTGAGTGGGTGTATCCGTTCCCTCCGGGGAGTCCCTATTCCTTGTATGCCTGACGAATATAAGCCCCTATTTGTCTAGTTAGTCTAGTTTTGGTCCTGTCCGTTTTCCCCTGTATGTTTAGTCTCGTTCTTTGGTCTCCGTAGTCCGTCGCCGGTCAGTCTCTTCTGATCCGCCTATTACCCACTGTTGCTTTCCCTTTCCAACTATCACTGATCTATTCACTCCTACTGACATTCAGCTCCTCTCCCGAGTAACATATCCAGGGGGGTGCCCTTGACGGGTTCCTACCAGCTCCAGTCTATCCCCACCATCAGGGGCTCTAGCGAATACTCGGTCCGAAATCAGGTGGTGTCCTTTTGGGGAATTACTCGCTCTTTCTCTCCCACGCAAGTCACTCTGGTTCCTCCACTGGTAAAACCAGAGTACTGCAACAAATCTCACTTCTACTCACGGTCACCCCGGTTCATAGTCCTGGTAATCCCGGGATACCGTAACAAAGGGTTAGGGTTGTTTTTAGCCTTACCTTTTTGGGGCACCGCATTCGGTGCTCTGTGGATCGATTGCTATGCCTCATAAGCATAAGTTCGAAGTTCCAGCCAGTTCGAAACTGGGGACCCACACCCCTCCAGAGTAAGGTGCAATTACAAAAAATGTGCAAACCTTGTGTTCTGGTCTGAATCACCTACAGTTTTTGAGCATGAACAACGTAAAATCATCCTGAGGTATGCTACGCCATCCGCCATGAGGGCTGCAAATGATGGGGGGCCCATGGCAGCTACTCGTCTTGAACATACAAAAATGTTAACATGTTAGGGGCTTACAGCTTAGAACATGTTTAACACTCAGGACTAGATTTACTAAGAGGCGGTTTGATAAAACTTTTGTGCGTTCTTACTGCTTTTTTTAAAACTGTCGCATTTAGTAAAGGTTAAACCGCCCAAGAAATGGGCAAAATGTCCAATTTCAGCACTTAAGAAATCGCCATCCTGATATTTTAAATGATGAACATACAAATCACACACTCCTTGCTGGGTTTGCTGTGACCTGTAAGTACTACAATAAAAGGGGATATTTTTACACTTTCATAATGTTTTAGTAACTTAAGGAAAATTTTTACCATGAAAAGCGCTGCATTTACTATCCAAACCACCATGCCGACTTACATAAAAAATCACTATACATAGCCGGCAGTTTGAAATCGACGCATTAAACTGCCCTATAGTAAAGGAGCAGAAAGAGGCAAAGAAGTGCGTGCTGAACAATGTTTATAAATACATCAGCAGCAGCTGAGAGATGTCAGTGTGAATCCCTCATCGAGACTTGGGGCCAGAGTCTGGGTGGGTTGCTGCCCAGTGGGTAAGATCTTTCAGGAAAGCGGGCATGTGTAGCATGTGTAAAGCTGGCAGAAGCTGGCAGCTTAAGACAACACTCAGCACTCCATGTATGAGTGCTGAACGCTGTTTATAATTACAATAGAAGCTCTCAACTCTTGGCATTGTACTTATAAATAATGCTCAAGACTCATACACTGAGTGCTGAGCACCCCATAAAAGGGGTGTGGCTTTAATTTGCTCTCATCCTAATCAGTATTAAAATACCTCATCTATAATTGTGTGGGGGCAACTTTTTTTACATTTATAATGGCAATTTTAAATTCCCATATAATAGTCAGTATTATTAAAGAATATGCAATGATTGCCTAAGAGTGCTCTGTAATTTTATAGTGTATATCATACCCTACAACATTTTTAATGGAAAATAGGTACACTTGGAGGGGTGTGTCTGTTAAAGGGGCGTGACTTGTCCCATAAAAGGGGTGTGGCTTTAATTTGCTCTCATCCTAATCAGTATTAAAATACCTCATCTATAATTGTGTGGGGGCAACTTTTTTTACATTTATAATGGCAATTTTAAATTCCCATATAATAGTCAGTATTATTAAAGAATATGCAATGATTGCCTAAGAGTGCTCTGTAATTTTATAGTGTATATCATACCCTACAACATTTTTAATGGAAAATAGGTACACTTGGAGGGGTGTGTCTGTTAAAGGGGCGTGACTTGTCCCATAAAAGGGGTGTGGCTTTAATTTGCTCTCATCCTAATCAGTATTAAAATACCTCATCTATAATTGTGTGGGGGCAACTTTTTTTACATTTATAATGGCAATTTTAAATTCCCATATAATAGTCAGTATTATTAAAGAATATGCAATGATTGCCTAAGAGTGCTCTGTAATTTTATAGTGTATATCATACCCTACAACATTTTTAATGGAAAATAGGTACACTTGGAGGGGTGTGTCTGTTAAAGGGGCGTGACTTGTCCCATAAAAGGGGTGTGGCTTTAATTTGCTCTCATCCTAATCAGTATTAAAATACCTCATCTATAATTGTGTGGGGGCAACTTTTTTTACATTTATAATGGCAATTTTAAATTCCCATATAATAGTCAGTATTATTAAAGAATATGCAATGATTGCCTAAGAGTGCTCTGTAATTTTATAGTGTATATCATACCCTACAACATTTTTAATGGAAAATAGGTACACTTGGAGGGGTGTGTCTGTTAAAGGGGCGTGACTTGTCCCATAAAAGGGGTGTGGCTTTAATTTGCTCTCATCCTAATCAGTATTAAAATACCTCATCTATAATTGTGTGGGGGCAACTTTTTTTACATTTATAATGGCAATTTTAAATTCCCATATAATAGTCAGTATTATTAAAGAATATGCAATGATTGCCTAAGAGTGCTCTGTAATTTTATAGTGTATATCATACCCTACAACATTTTTTATGGAAAATAGGTACACTTGGAGGGGTGTGTCTGTTAAATGGGCGTGACTTGTCCCATAAAAGGGGTGTGGCTTTAATTTGCTCTCATCCTAATCAGTATTAAAATACCTCATCTATAATTGTGTGGGGGCAACTTTTTTTACATTTATAATGGCAATTTTAAATTCCCATATAATAGTCAGTATTATTAAAGAATATGCAATGATTGCCTAAGAGTGCTCTGTAATTTTATAGTGTATATCATACCCTACAACATTTTTAATGGAAAATAGGTACACTTGGAGGGGTGTGTCTGTTAAAGGGGCATGACTTGTCCCATAAAAGGGGTGTGGCTTTAATTTGCTCTCATTTGCAAGTATGATAAGGTGTAAAATCAAATTTTACACCTTATCATATGAGCTAAGAACTCACAGGAGTGGGCATTGGGCCTAAAAGACCGCATATACGCAATCTACGTATCGAAACAATACGCAGATTACGTACAATTGCTACTACGCATGCGCAGTAGCTATTGTTCATTGAACTACGTCTGTCTATGGAAGACGGACGTAGTTCTGGATCCGTCCCATTGTTATTATAGCAGAGCTGTAGGAGTCTGTATGTGAATATAGGGGGGAGGGAACTGCTGGTTTAGAATCCGGTACAAGAGCCATTTTAGCCGGTACAGACCATTAAAAATCAGTACTGTACCGGCTAAATAGGCACAGTTGGATGGTATGGTATATGGATGAATGTTATAGAAAGATGTATATATGTAAACATGTTTTTGACACATTTGTGATTATCAAATGTAATAATTAGAAATTATATGTGACAGAATCACTACAACATTTTCAGAAAAATAATGTACATAACATGTTCGTGGTAAATGGAGCAACCACTACCTGGGGCTATTAAAAACTCAATGGAATCTGAAATAATGCAGCTAATTTTATTTGCCCCCTTTTTATCCAAGTGAGAAAGTGAAAATGAGATCTTAATGTTGACAATCAAAAAGGAATATGCTCATACAGTAAAATAAATATAATTTGATATCATACATTATACCTGCTATTTTACAGTAAGGTGCAACCAGATTACTAAACACAAGGCTTCAGGACAGGTTCTGGAGAGAAAATCTCACACACTACTCTCACTTTCTAAAATGTCTGCAATGAGGTTTTCTGGTAATTTAGATAAAAATATATTTGCTAAATAGGCCAGGCCTTGTATGTTATTTCTCAGCTCTGCTGTTAGCATTAATATACTGTATTGAAAGGCATTTTATGTTGTAGCCAATAGCAAACATAAAATAAAAAATTAAGCTTAAGCAATAAAAGTAAACAAACCTACTTGTATATATTAAAAGCTAAAATGCAAATTGCACAGAAGGAACCAAAAAATAAGCAGTATAATTAGATTATCTGGTTCAGAAATATATGCAGAATAATACAGATTAAGGGCCAGATTTACTAACTAACATGCGGATTTGAAAAAGTGGAGATGTTGCCCTAGCAACAAATCAGATTCTAGCTGACATTCTCTAGTATGTAATAGGAAAGGGAAAGCAAGTTCTTACCACTTCAGTAAGGTAAAGTGAAGCTGCAAAGAAGATGGTCAAAGAGAGACATACTAACGGGTATGGATCCCCGGTAAGAATGGCCCTATTTTGATATGGCTGGGAACTGGCTGGGATTTCAATTGCTTATGCCTGGCTGGGATTTATGAACTTGCTGGGATTTCGATTGCTTATGCCTCAATGAGGCATTGCAATCGATCCCCAGAGCACCAAACACGGTGTTCTGAAAGGTAAGTGTTAAAACTAACCCCAACCCTTCCCCTAATTTTAACCCTAACCCTCCCCTTCTATTACCCTAACCCTAATCCTCCCTTCCCTGCAGCCTGACCCTAACCCTTCATTCCCGGCAGTCTGACCCTAACCCTCCTTTGCTGATCCTAACCCTAACCCTCCCTCTAAGGCTAAAAGTCCCCAAAGATGTCATTCACCTTTCCGGTGGTCCGGTGACGTGGCAGCGGCATTTTCAAAAGCGTAAGTGGCAGCAACATTTTCAAAAGCCTTTCCAAAAATGAATGGGTGAGTATGCATCTTAAAAGAAATTCTAAAATGGATGGATATTCGAAATAGGGACAGACGAAAAGGAACTTTCAGCTCTCCCTATTTCTAGATACCATTCTTCTATGTGATGACTTCCACCGCATACAAACAAACATCTGCAATAAGAATGGGTTTTGGCAGTGATGGTACATCTGTTGCAAACTTCATGGGAAATAACCACCTCAGTCAATAATGGAATGGTGAGTATTGTGCAGGCAGGTAAACAAATAAGGCTGCTACAGTATCACTAGAAGCAAACAATAGACCGGATCCAGACCTCCATACATTTTCCATACGTACAGTGGTCTGATAGTCTACACATATGAGGAAAGTGAACTCCCATGTCACTACCCTCTCACGTGTGGACAGGGCCACCTTCAGGGGGGGGACATCCAGGACCACTGTCCCAGGCCCAGAGACAGATAGGGCCTGCTGATACTTACCTTAGCTCTGCAGCAGCGGGTATCAGTGGCATCCTACTGATGATACTTGCTGCTGAGAGCTGCACATTGGCGCATTAGCTGCACATTCCCTGCGCATTGGTCTGCTGTTAATGCAGGTCCATGGCGCTCCACCTATTTGTAATGTCAAGGATGATGTCACATAGGTGAGATATAAAGTGCTGCAGATGTGACCCAGGCCCCAACATTTCTGGGGCCAGCCTGCCTGCAGAATTTGCAGCAGTTACTCTGCAACAGACTAACCTTAAGTCTCCCGTGTGCATCAAAGGTCCGTAAGAGGCTAACATAAATGGGGTACTGTCACACACAGGAAACTACATACCAGCAGCTGACAATAGAAGAAGATACCTAACACAATGTAGGGTGTGCAACACAGTTTTCAAAATTTGGAAGAAATTAGCTAAAGATGCATTAAAAAGGATATTTATTTAAAAAATAATAACTTTTTAAACATTGCATTTAGTATTAAGGCTATGGGCAATTTGGTTGAAGAATGCAATGGGCCACATTCAATTAGCTGCATAAACCCAAATGTGGCACCATTCCTATTGTAAAAGGCAGTGTAAAATACTCCCAATAAGTCTTAAAGGTATAACGGAGATCATTATGTATGATTAAGCATTGGGTTACATTTTTATAACAACAAAACAGCTGTAACAATGGAAGTTAATGATTACCTAAGCTACTTCATCCTTTGTAATTCATAACTCATTGTCAAAACTTGACAAATTAAAAGAGACAGAATTTAAGGCTAGTTTTTTTCTTTTACTGATTCCCATGGGCTTATATACAGTTTATATAAGTTACTCTATGATTATACACATAATAAATTGTTTAATGCAGGTGTAAAGATGATTAGAATCATTTTGGACATAACAGAGGGTGCCAAAATCCAGCTCTGTCTTAGAAAAATTGAGTGCTATTACTCCCAAACACACAGACGCACAACTATATTTGTCATTTTAGTTGGGTTTTTTGTTACACGCAAATGCTTTACTTAAACTCCATTATACAATAAATGTATCCAAGATTATGACATCTGATCTTTGTACAATGTCAACATTTTTCTGACAGGCTATTTTTCTCCTTTTGATACGCCAGATACTTTCTGTATGTAAAAGAGAAATAGAAAAAAATAGAAAACAATACCCAGCGAAATTTTCAATCATTTTCTCCCTTACCTATTACCTAATAACATGACTGTCAAGCAACTTAGAATGACCTGCAAGTTAAATTTGGCAGGTAAAACATTTTACAAAATGAAGTGAGTAATTGCAACACTTGTCTGGAATACATTACTCTGGCTTTTTAGAATAAGTACGTCTCTTCAAAATATGAAATGCATTCTAACATGAAATGTCGAATTATTCTTTTACAGGCTTAACCTACATTGGCAGAATATTTTCACACTTACTTTAAAATATGTCTTTGTCTAAATAAATCAATTGTTGTTAAACCTTCTTAAATTAAAGTTCTTAATATTAATAATGATAATCAAAAAATGCTTTTAATTTTCAAGAATGTCTTGGAAAATTTTAAAATATCTATAGATATATATAAAAGCCATTCTGCTCCTCACCGTCATATACATGCGCAGTAGCATCCACACGTTGTGACGCTACTGCGCATGCTCCAATGTTGAGGAGCAGAATAGGGTCCTTCCTATGTATGAGAGGGACCTGCCGCCGCCATCTTGAATGTGGCAGGAAGGTGCTAAATAAAGAGGTAAGGTGCTGAATGCGGAGATGGCAGCAGAGGGTCCCTTCTCCGTTACCTAACAACTGTTGTTGCACGTAGAGATTGCGGCGGCAGGTCCCTCCTCTACTACCTAGCACCATGGACAGTTTGGTGCTAAGCAGCAGAGGAGGGACCCGCCACCGAACATTGGAGGCACATGATAGGAGCTACTGGGAGGGGGGGGACTGGAAGCACATAATAGGGGCTACTGGGGGGACACTGGAAGCACA
>WWET01001737.1:222859-233365 GCA_011038615.1 Limnodynastes dumerilii | reverse complement strand
TTCGCTAAGATCGTAGGTCTGAATCGCTCGCAAGCACTTAAGATCTTAAGTGCTGCGAATCTTTAAGATCTTAAGGATTTGCATGGAAATGGGCGGGGGGAGGCAGGGAAATGAGGGAAAGTGGGCGCGGGCTGACACTTAGGATCTTAAATGAACGCTCCCACGTCAGTTAAGATCCCAAATGACAGCGTATAGTTAGGGCAAGTCAATGGTGGTCTAAGTTTAAGATCCACCGCTGTTTGCAAGGGGAGTGTCTGTTTTTGCAGTGGGCTAGAACCTGCTAAGATATTAGCAAAGGTGCGTATATTTGCAATCTTTTCGCAATCGCATCTCTGAATCAGCCCCATGATGTGGAATACTGGGGGGCTGGAGCCATATGATGGCAGATGCTAGGGGGCTGGGGCACATGATGAGGAATACTGGGGGGGCTGGGGCACATGATGGGGAATACTGGGGGGCTTGGGGCACATGATAAAGCTACTGGGGGCTGGAGACACATGATGTGGAACACTGGGGGGCTGGAAACACATGATGAGGAATACTGGGGGGCTTGGGGCACATGATGGGGGATACTGGTGGGCTGGAGAGACATGATGGGTGATATTGGGAGATGGAATTACATAATAGGGAATACTGGGGAGACTGGAGACTCATATAAATATTTTTTCCCATCATTTTGACGGGCTTTTGACTAGTACTTAATAATACAGTAAGTTATGGCCAGTATATTCCTGAGCAGTATATAAATTCCAAAACTTTCTAGTGGTGATAAGGGGCCAGATTCACAGATCCGTATTTACTATGTGTGTGTGTTTTTAAGCACGAACGTAGCAAGGCAACACCCATGACACTCCCCTTGCCCAGACATGTTTTTGGTGACTTACACTTCCATAGGACACCCTTAACTCTACATGTGTACTTACACGTGTATGTTAGTTATGTACGTGTGTATTTATCTCAATTGCCCATTTAAATGCCCACTTTCACGTAACTTCTACCGTACGGATAAAAACCATGCCCTTCTGTACGTATGTCCCTAAGTGCGATCCACAAGTCCGCGCCTAAAGTACTAACGTGCGTAAATTTACGTAATTTGCGTGGAAAAAGTTACTATGCATGCACAGTTAATCCGCTCCTAAAAATATGCACGCAATCCGCCGCAAAAACTTATGTGTGAATAAGATTTTTATATTAGCAAAAGAAAAACCATGATGACTACAACATTTCAAAAGTTTGTTTACTCTAGGGTTAAAGGTAGAATGGAATATTGTATATTAAATAAAGTAAAATAGTAATGGCATATATATATGTGTATTGTACAACCTGAAAACATCTTGTTGCAATTATACTTTAAATCTTTAATATACCAGATACACATAAATATTGTATCTGTAGAAATACTACCCTACATCTAAGGTAGACAGTTCTCCCAGCTTAGTCAAACTAGTGTCCTTTATTCTTCATTTGCTTTTGTTTACAATGTTAGATAATGTTACATGGGTGTGGGTTGCCGCTGAGAATGGCCCTTTTTTCAAAAGGCCCATTCTCTCCCAGCCAGTTCCAAGCTGGCTGGGAAATCGATTGCTTTTGCCTTGGTAAAGCAATCGATCGATCCCCAGCAGACTGAAGACGCTGAGCCAAAAGGTAAGTATAAATCTATTCAAAACCCTTACCCCAATCCTTACCGTAATCCTCCCTTTCATTACCTTAACCCTTCCTTCTCTGCAGCCTGACCCTAACCCTCACCTCTCCACAGCCACAGCCTAACCCTAAAACTCTCCTTTTTATAGCCTAACCCTAAGACTCCCCTTCCTGCAGCCTAACACTAAGGCTCCCCTTTCCGTAGCCTAAACCTTAGACTACCCTCTCTGCAGCCTAACCGCAAGACTCCCATCCCCGCAGCCTAACCCTAAGACTTTGCTACTTGCAGGCTGACCCAAACCTAATCTTCCCCTTCCATAACTCTAACCCTCCACTTTCATGACTCTAACGCTTATCCTCTCTTCCCTAGAGCCTAACCCTATAAGTGCCCGAAGAAATTACCCACCTCTCCGGTGGGGTCTGCAGTGGGTGTGATGGGTCTGGCAGACGGCTTCCGAAAAAAGTAAATGGGTAAATGGGTAAGTATGCTGATTGGCATACTTACCCATTCTAAAAAAAATATCACAAATGGTAGCCTTTTCAAAATAGAGGCAGATGAAAATGAGCTTTCAACTCTATTTTTAAAATAGCCTTTTCTTGCCTTAGACTCCCTCCGTGTTACATAGACAGGTGGCAAATTGTAATACATATTAATAACTAAATGTAAGATCTTGAGGAAGTGTATGTAAGGGCGTTGATGTGTTTCAGCTTTGAAATTAACTATGTGTTCTGCTCAGTACTTATATATGCTTTCCAAATATAAGTAATCCTTGACAAGCAGAAAAAAATGACATTTTGTTCTTTTAAGAAAGAAACTCTCTCTATATTTTAAATGGCAGGTAACGGAGGAGATACCACAGAATTCTACTCCGCTCCTGCCATTTTTCATTTCTCTTAGTAGGAAAAGATGGGGGCGGAGGGGAAATATTATTAATGTGACTTTTGAAAGCACAGTACTTTCAGAGTTTTCAATAATATTCCTAATGTCATCTTCAGGATAGTGGACCGTATTTACAGATTCGATTCCAGATTGGGCCACAATTATACGCACGGCCGGTGCAGGCCAAACCACTCCATAGACCACTTGTAACTGTCCGCGAGCAGTTGCGTGCATATGTGTCCTCCGTACGTGCGACTGATGTTAGTTGCGCCCACATACCTTCATTTAAATGCCTTCCTCCGCCCATTTTTATTTCAATTTTCACGTGTAGATTTTTGCGTTGCATATCCGGACGTATGTACCCAAGTGTGATTCACAAGTCCGTCTGTGAGGCACTTACACGCATATAGTCTACGTTAAAGTACGTAAAAAAAGTTACTACGCATGCGCAGTTGAAACCTAAAAATACGCACGCAACTCATCGTGAAAATGAATCTCTGAATCAGGCCCAGTATTAGAAAAGGGAATATTCAACCTCAACCTCCAACATCCATCTCTGTTCTCTAAGTCCTACAGCCGCTGACTGCTAAGAGTCAGAGGATACAAGAGCCTTAACATTTATGTTATTTATTGGGTGGGCAAGAGGGCCCTGCCCTCAAGTTTACACTCTGTAGAACAATGGAGATTGATACATAAGGGCACATTCTATATATCCAACAATGGACCAGCCAGCTGATATGGTAAAAGTGCTCAGTGCTCTGTATGATCCAGTAACACAGCAGTGTTATTACAAAGACTGAGGGGAATTTTAGTATGGAAAAAGAAAGTGTCCCAGTTTGTGTAAATCATGTAACAGAAATGAAATCCAGATAGCAAAGTAGTTGTAGATAGGGTAGACAAATGTTAAAAAGTAAATTGAAAAATTTGGTAAGGTTGTCTAACGAGTTGTATTTTAAGAAAGTGCTTGAAGGTTCGGAGAGTAGAACATAGTCTTAGTGGGTTACTATTCCAAAGAGTAGGTGCAGTCCAGGAGAAGTCCTGTAACTAGGAGTCAGAGCATTTGTTTAACTGTAAAGACCTGAGAGGGTGAGGATACTTATGCTGGTGCAGTATTGTTGATGGTTTTGTAGGTTAACAAAACTATTTTGAAATACAGGTAACCAATGTCGAGACTAACAGAGAAGAGCAGCTGCAAGGAAAATCAGTCTAGCTCCTGCATAAGATATAGAACATAGGGGGTAATATTATAATGTGGGAGTCCAATAAGGAGAGCATTGTAATAATCAATGCGAGCAGGGCCGCCATCATCAAATGCGGAGCCTGGGACCTAGCAGCGAGGCCCCGCTCCCTAGGTAACGTCATTGGTGACGTCACATAGGGGTGGGGCCCGACAGACAAGCTTTAACATTGGCCGGCTACTAAATAGCACTGAGCAGCAAGTATCGGCGGTAGGATATTGCTGATACCTGCTGCTACAGAGCTAGGTTAGTATCGGTGGGCCCCCATCAGTTCCGGGCTCGGGAAATAGTCCCAGCTTGTGAATGCAAGAGATAATTAATGCATAAATTGGAGTTTTTGTCTTATGTGAGATAATTGCATATTTTAGAGGTATTCAACAGGATTTAGAAAAAGATTGGGAACACAGGACAGTTCAAAGTCAAGGGGAACTCCTAAGCATTAAGCTTTATGAGTAGGTATAAACTATGTCTTCCAAATAGAAAACATTGGGGATTAGCAAAAATGCATCTTCAGCCTGAAAAGAATCATCCAGACTTTCTTACCCTACAGCTGTCAGCAGTCGCTTAACGCAAGAGCCAAGAAACGTCAGAGAGTGAGTAGAATATGTTCAGACTGAACTTGCATGTGCCACAATGGCAGTTTGTAAAATATGGAAAATTTCAACTTTAGTTTATAGATAGAAATCGTTGGTAATTAGTGGTAATGCATCTTCAGGATGGACATTACAGCTCAGGCACAACATAGTCAGACATAGCAAGAGCCAGGAGAGAGAGCCGTGTGCTTATGAACGGAAAGAGCATTTAAACTAGATTTTAAATATATGTCTGCCACATTACTGAAAATCAATGTAAATTCATTCCAAGTGCTATTAGAATCAATGAATCAAGATTTAAATCCAAATAATCAATAATTACGAGTAAATCTTATAAGGAAATCTTCAGTGTGCATCCAAGTAATAAGGCTGGGATATAACTTTCTTGTATTAATAAACCTACATTTCCTTTTGATTTATATCACTGGTAAGGGTTACACTCGCCGCCTCGAAAATACTGTGTCCGAAATAGAAACAGCCGAAAATTTTTGAAAAATAGCGTTAATTTGAAAATGTTATTAATGAATAGGCTGATACGCATACTTACCCATACGTTCACTGGGAAACTGCTGCTGCAGACCCGTCGCACCACTGCAGACCTGCCACACTGGACTGGACAAGTGAGTATTATAGGGGAGTCTCTAGGGAGTAGTAGTCTATAGGGAGTTCTAGGGTTAGGCTGCGGTAGGGGAGTCTTAGGGTCAGGCTGCGGAGAAGGGAGTCTTAGGGGCAGGCTGTGGAGAAGGGAAGTATAGGGTTAGGGTAATGGAAGGGTAGGGTTAGAGTAATGGAAAGGGAGGGTTAAGGTTAGGGTAATGAAAGGGGAGGGTTAGGATAAGGATAAGGGTTTGGATTACATTACTTACATTATATTACATTAATACTCACCACTGCTGCTGCATCTTCCTTCTTCAGTGGATTGATTATTTCTCCTTGGCGAGACAAAAGCAATCGATTTCCCAGCCAAGAAAACTGCCCTTTTAAAAAAGGGCAGTTCTCAGCGACAACCCATAAACCACTGGTAATATTTACACATTTTGGGCCAGATCCAGAGCTATGCTTTTACTACGGTTGCGTTCTTACGCTAGCGTCCCTTCGATGCACTACCCTTGGCACACCCCTCTCATGTATGTATTTTAGGTCCCTTACGCTATGCCTTACGTGGTGTAACATAAGTACTAATGTGTGAATTTACACTATCGGCTAGCGTAAATTTACTTGCGGACGTTGTTCTGGATCTATCCCCTTCTGTCTTGCCATAAAAATGTGTTTAAAGCTATTGAATACTTCAAAATTTCTCACACTCAATTTCCTTTAAAGATGTTATATTATGAATACTCTGCTTATATATAAATAAATGTGCATGATTGACATTTAACTGTAGCTATGATATTTAAACTTAAAAATACAAGTTAAATATATAGTATATTATTTATATCTGCCTTTGATTCTTTTGTATTGGAGATTGTTCAGAGGCGGCCGTAGGCATAGACTTCTGCATAGCAGCCATCTAGGACACCATGCACTAGGCCGGCACCTGCACGTCAAAGGAACAGGTTTTGATGTGGTTGAATGCTAAACTAAGCTTTACAGCTAAAAAAAAACTTAACTTAGCATCCGGCAACAGCCTAGCCCATTAGATCTGAAGATCGTCATTCTCGCTAGACACTTCAGCCTGAGACTTCAGCCTGAGACTAAAGGCTGCGTGTGACAGTATAAATGATTCTCATTCATCCACATCATCCTGGGACATGAAATGGGTCGGACATCTTCAAACCGTGAGTGAGCAGGGTTCCTGTTGTGTGATCATCATTGTGTTCAAATTGTTCTGTTAATTCAAGTTTTTAAAAATGTATATTCTTAAGGGTGGACCATTCGGCTTAGACACATATTGTAGCTTTTACATTTTTAACCATTGATATTCCGCTATTTTACCTGTAGACATTTTGTAATACGCATCATGTATTGCAAGACACGCTCAGGGCAGCTGAGTTACAAATAAAGTTAAAATGCATGATTTCTTAATAAATTTAAAAAATAAAAGTATTCTTTAAAATCACTAATGAGGCAGCCATTATATTCTAATTATACACCATATAAATCATTATAGGAACTAAAAAGGGAACAATGTGTATCTTCAATTATATTTGAAGTTGTTAAAAAGATTTGTTCTTTTCTCTTTTGAGAGTAGACTGGTATATTTTTAGACTATTTAATATATAACAGATGGCCTGAGCTCAACACCTTTGATTATTGTGTTGACATTTGTATTGGTTTTTGTTGGAGAGATTCCAATGAGAATTGAAATTACTAGTATAGAGGGTCATGTCAGATTGTACATGAAGATTACCGGGAAATAATTGCATACATCAAAGCGTCAGCCTGAAATGTTACAATTTGTATGCAATAAATAGGAAAACAATTCTGCTTTCCATGAAGTAAAGTATTAAGCATGTATCGTCTCCTTTTATCATCCCTTCCCTCTCTCACCCTTTTGCTCTTGTCTAGCTTAGCTATATAGAGTTGTGCAGAGTTGTTCTAAAGCAACATAAAAATTTGTATATCTGCACCTGGATAAACAACATTTCAGTTTGAGGGGTGCAATGTCTGTTGCATGCAGGGAAAACACTGGCTTATTGCACACAAATAATAAAAAGCTTTGTTTTTAAACCTGAATTTACAGTTATATATAAAGAGGTACAAAACATCAACTCTCCCCCTGCAGTTACACGGTCTTGCTAAGGTTCGTGTTTGCTTTATTGTTGGTTTTTTTGCTGTTACTTCCCACTCTCTAAACATTTGTGTATTTTGTGTTCTGTTGTTCTCTGTTCTCAAACTGTGCTCTATTACAGGTAAAGCATGCAATATATGACAAATTAATCTTGAATAACAATAGCTTGCTGTGTAGGCATTCCATAAATATATATTGTTCAATATATCAAAGCATGTTGACATACAGCAACATTTTTGTTTTAGATTGGAGACAGTTTAATGTAGAATTTTTGACATTTTCCATTTGTACCTAGTCATGATATGCCAAAACATTACTTATTGCATTTGTTGACTTTATGGTTACCAAACACGTGTAATTGATTGAAAGAGAATTGTTTTTTATTATTTCAAAACGAAATATAATTCCGTATTGGAATGCAATTTATTAAAAAAAGATAATTATGCTGCATACATTCACTCAAAAATTCTGCCGCTCACATGCAAAGAGACATGATGTATGATACAATGAGCATTGTATACTCAGCAGTTATCCAACACAAAGGAAGCAGGGGTGGAACTACCATTGGTGCAACAGGTGCAGTGGCCCTAATCACCACACCGCCGAAGCTCCCCACGGGTTACCTGGGATATCATCAGGGCCAAGATGTGAAGACAGAGGTAGTTGATTGAAGATTGTACTTTTATATTGCGACTGATATGCAGCTCTGCTATGTACAATATATGTACCCTGTGCACACGGTCCAGTTGTCAAACCCAACAGTCACATCAGGTACTTTCATAAGATTTATTGGACCATGCTTATGGGCTAGAGCATTTTAAGAATTTAATGTGCCTGTGTTCAGGATTGGTACTTTCTACCCACCACCCTTCCACTTCGGGGAATTCTGCCCCCCTGCCCCTCCCAGACCACTCCACTGCAGCAGGGAGCAGGATAAAGTGTGAACAATAGCAAAAGGTTTTCTTATATTTATTTTTTCATAATCCAATAGGTGCAGGTTCTTCTGCATAAAACAATAGTTTTATTTAACATTAGTTTATCTGCTGTTAGTTTCAAATATATTTAGAGTTAAATTTAATTTCCTCATTGTTAAAAGGAGCGTAATATTTAATAAACCCCTAAAACGCTGCTCAATTTAACCAAAAGATTTTAATTATAAATACAGGTAAAATAAAAATTTCAGGCTCTAGGGCTGATTTTATTCTAATGATGTGCTTCCAGAACAGCACATCACCCAAAGACGCATCACATATTTAATCTTGCAGCTCAGAGGGAAAATATTCAATGTTAGGCTACCATTATAGATGAAAATATGCTTACTTCACCCCTATTATGTTATTGCAGAGAATTGAATTGGTCCCTAGATCTAACCTCCAGCTTATTAGAGAAACAAAAGCCTTGAGAGAGAGATAACTGTGATGCTGTGCTAAAGCTAACAGAGATAATATGAGAAACTTATAAAAAATAAAAACTTTATCAAATATATAGAATCTAGAAATCTAAAAATGTGCATACATATCTGAGTTAATATAAGGCACCCAACCGTGTTAATTCATATTTTCCAACTCTTCTGGAATGTCCAGGAGACTCCCGAAATTCGGGCAGTTCTCCCAGTATCCTGGGAGATCCCACCAAATCTACCACAAGGGACTTGAGGCTTGTGGTTTCCATGCCCCCCTGCCTGGCAACATTAGTTTGCTAGTGTTGCTAGGGACAGGGAGGGATTTGATGATGCAAATTGTGTATGTGTATTTAAAAACTGATAACTATAAACTGTATAGTCTCTTGCATTGCGAGTCTCCGCTGCAATGTTACACATTGCGAAATAGGGACAGCCAAAAGTTTCTTATTCCTTATTCCTCAGTAGAGAAGCAGAGGGTTAATACTTAGCCCGAGCAAAAGTAAACTCCCTGCGCCTGGGTAGAAGAGTGTCACTCACCTGGCTTGCTGTCTATTGGTTCTAGTAGGATTTGGGAGGAGCTGAGGCCTGTGTGTTTTTACAAAAGCAGACATGACCTTAAGACTTCCTCTTTTTTTCTCTGGATTCATCCACCCTTTCTCCCTTTCTTCTTTGGTTTAGACTTCGTTCTCAGTCGTTGGTTTGATGGTAGGGGCTCCCCGGCTGTTGGCGGAAAGCAGGTTGATTATATACAGATTGTATTTTATCGCTTGTTATTACATTGTTAGTGTACGCCCGTTGGCATACTTTGTAAGTCAGAGTACTTAGCAAATCTTTTGGGTAAGTCCCCTGAGAAGTAACATTGGCACATGCACCAGATGTTAAGGTAACATATCTACTGCCGTACAAAACTCAGTTCCATATGGTAGAATATCAGAAATAGGGGCCACCGAGAGGGGTTCTAATTACCCGGCACTGGTGCTAATTTTTTTTTTACTTATTCCCCCCCCCCTCCTTTTTCCTTCTTAAATAGAGAATACAGGCAGGGGGGAACAGGGAGTAACAGAGCGCAAAGAGGGGTGGCTGGAGCATTCCTCTCCCTGTAATCACAGCCGGCAGTCAGTCACAGCTGATTCTTCTCGGGAGCTCCGCACAGAAGATTTTTTCAAAGTCTTTTCCTGGTGCCTTTCAATTCGCCAATCAAGGAATAGCTGATGTCATTGTGCTACTCTCTCATTGGCTTCTGCTGCTATGCACCACCCCCACTTCCTACGCTTCCTTTCACTTCCCTTCAGTTTACTTATGGACAGCTCTGCTCAGTCTGCTGACAGGTAAGTTTGTGATTGTTATACATGTATGTTGTATGTGTAAGTGTAATACATGCACACATAATATATTATGTGTGTGAGTATAATACATGTATGTTAATTTTATGTGTAGTGCATGCATTTATGTTATGTGTGTAATGCATGCATGTTTTGCATGTGTGTGCAAGTGTAATGGCTGTATGCTATGTGTGTGTGTGAGAGTGTGATACATATATGTTATGCATGCAGAGGTGTAGCTAGCTGCCATGGTGCCCGGAGCACGGGTATGTTGCAGCGCCCCAGTACTGTATTTGGGGCATGGCCAACATGGGGGGTTGCATTTGAAGGGCGAAAAAAGAGGAAATTCCTAAATTGGCGAGAGTCCATTCTATTGTATTAATTATAAATACAATACCTAAAGAAAGTGAGGTGCTATAGTTGAAATTGACTCAAAACAATGCGTGAACAGTTGTTTGTAATATTTATTATACAGTTTTTTAGTTTTAGTTTTTTAAACAATCAAAACTTTACAAATATACCTCATTTAGATAGGTCTCTACACCTAAAAATAAACTTCTCTAACATGGTACTTACCTCCCTCTGTAGCAACTGCCTACAGATTATAAATTATTGATGGCAGGACCCAGCCACCTTTTAATACAACACAATCTACATAGCACAATCTATGTACCAAAATAAGAAATATAACTTACCGTC
>WWET01001737.1:200837-211374 GCA_011038615.1 Limnodynastes dumerilii | reverse complement strand
CAAAACACGTGGGGGCGGTTTTGGCAAAACCAAAACCAAAACACAAAGTTAATACAGATCCAAAACCAAAACCAAAACCAAAACAAAGGCGTCAGTGAACATCTCTAATTACAACCACTGATACAATGAAGTTCTTCTGCATGAAAGCATTGTTTCCTTCCAAAACAGCAGGGGATCAATTGTTTACGGAGTACCATGACAACCACCACGATACCCTATTACAGCTGAGCGTGCGGCTTTTAATCCGAACAGGAAGAACCCTGAGACAAGAATCCTGGGCGCAACATACCCTGACGAAGCCTTGAACGGTGAAACGCGTAGGTAGAGCCTGGAATCGGAGATCTCCATCAGATTAGATACTCGGCAAGTACCGACACAGGATTCGCATAAGAGCCGCACCATTGTTAGAGAGGCGCAGCTGGACACCAGGGCTACAGAGGAGCATCATCAGAATGGAGCACGGACTAAGGGACCGAGGTAATCACCATTTCTGTATCATTCCAGAGCATTGAATGGTATTGTCTGTAGCAGGTTCAACATGTATTCTATGAGGAGGTTTTTTCTCAGCTCAAATACCTAAGTTACGGCCACAATATCAAATCTGACTAGAACACCAGACTATCGCTATTGTCCGGCCATTAACCCTTGTCTGCCATTACTATAGGGGCGACCCTAATCTTCCAATCTGAGGACCTTCACTCTGTTCTCATACCAGCAGTCACCACAAAAATAGACTGTTGGAATTTACTTTGACACTCTGCATTCTCTATTGAGAACATTCATACCCTCTGCCAATCTTCTACGCAGGGGGATTCATTTGTCACCAACCTTAACATTGTTTTTGGGCAATATTATTGCTTTATCAAATATTGTGCCTCACTCACACTGCGTTGTGAGCTTGTACAGTGGTGGGTTGAGGACCACTCCCCACCACAATAACGTTCTGTTATTTACATTGAGTATTTTACTCTCAACTGTAACATATGGTTACACTTTTTATTAATTGTTGTTTGCATAAATAAAATGTATTGCTCTTTTAATTTATTTGTGTTGTATGTTGGCACGGGTTGGAAACCTTCTGTATGTCATAATAAACACCTCTCCAACCTACAGCAGCCTCTACAAATACCAGCAGCAGCTACTTTTCAACCCCCCCCCATTGTTTCATTAGGCTGGCAGCGCAGCCAGGAACCACCCACACCTCTGCTATCGTGACTGTGTGAGTTTACTCTGGTTGCTCCGGTTTCCTCCCACATGTCAAAAAACATACTGGTAGGTTAATTGGCAGCTACTAGTGTATGAGAGTGTGGCTCCAGTGATTAACAAGTGTTCTCTGTATAATAACTGGTGGGTGATGGTATCAGGGGGAGTTTGATGAAGGGTTCCTTCACAGGAAGGTTGGTGGGTAGACAGAAAGGGCAGACTAGATAGGCCAAGTGGTTCTTATCTGCTGTTAACTGTTCCCTGCTGCATCCATCGTGACAGTCTCTGTTTGTAACTTGCGGCAAAGGTGTTCTTTAGAATTTGGACTTCATTTTGATGAACATTAATTTTCCACATTTTTGGAAAGTAGCCTCCTACACCAATATTTCACAAGGTTCTCAGCTGTGCTACATGTTCTTTCTGAGTACATTCTGGAGGATGGGTAGCTTATGTACACCATAGTTTTGTGTGAATTGTACCATTACTATTATTACTATCAAATGTTCTTGACATTGTCAAGACTTTTACTTTTAATCCCTGTTTAATGCTTCTATACCATTAATAAATACATTGTACGTTAGATAGAATAGGGGTGTAATAGGGATAGTATTAATGAAATTGGCAAGATTATTAATTTTATTATTAATTTTTAATGTTTTCATGGTTTAACTTTCAATTCAACATGGTTTGTTTAAGCCTGTAATTGTTTTACCATTACTCTCAAACTGTGGATCAACCTTACAGAGCTCAGTGCATTGGTATCTCAAGGAATTTTGAAAGACAGTAGAAAAAAGGAAGAAAAACACAAGGGACTTAATCAGACATTGATGTTAGGTTATTCTTTCCCTGAACCATGTTTGCCTTGAGAAAATAAAAAAAATCAATCGGTTGTTGCTTTACTGTTTGTTATGAAACCAAGCTGCAAAAAAAAAAAAAATAAGTTTATGAAAAACAGATTTCAAATCAATTACAAATTCACTCTTATCTTTCTGGAAGAAAAATTCTCCTATTGTACTAAATAGCAGATCAAGGCAGCTGTTACAAATAGGAAAACTTGATAATATCCAATACAAAAATACTGCAAAAGAATAGCAGGTATGTGAGCAACTAATTCTGTTATATAGTCTAAAGACCACTTCAAAATGAAACAACATATGTCATGTTGTCACATAATTCAGAAGCAAATAAATATAATATCTTTTCCAATCAACATGTGGTATTACTATAACATAGACACAATTATTACTGCTGTATGAACAAATAATCCAAACAATGACAATGGGCCAGATCCTCCATTACGGCCGACAAGGGAATTACATACACCTCGTACGTAATTCCCCTGTCCGTTATGTACGCTGGCTCTTGCGAGAAAGGGGCTCCCTCCCCTTTACGCATGTTGTATCTCCACCGTGAAGGCGGAGATAGACATGGTAATGAGGGGTTGGGGAAATCCCGTTACGATCAGGTATGTAGCTGTAAGACCACATACATGATCATAAAAGTTAAGGTAGGAATCTGGACACGTAAGTACGTAAGTACACTCCCCGCTCCAAGAATGGCCGTAATGACCTCACATGCCCGCAAGGCATGCATAAGTCTGGATCCAGCCCAATTCAATTCTGCATCGTAAATTCTGCTTTATACCATGGCAGAACAAGCAATTGGTGGGTCCAAAAAGAAATGAAAAATACCTTTGAGTCTTCCCCCCCATTCCCACACTGGTGGCCCACATGGCAGCATACCGGCTGCACTCCTGATAGTGGGATTCAGGCTTTGGTTGCAATGCTAACTGCACAAATGTATATTGTGGTTATAAGTGCAATAAGCCTTGCAACCAAATTAACACAGGCTTAACGTTTAATTGAATGGGGCCCATTGTGTCAGGCCCAGCAACATGGGGGAAAAGGGAGACAGGCCTTGAGGTTCATAGGGACCCCTGCAATCTACTGCTGCAGACATATATGTGAGGAGGGATGATTGCAGTCCCCGCTCCGATGGGCTGATAGCTGAAAGTTCCTTTTCGCTGTCTCTATTTCGAATTGGCAGTCTTTTTAGAATTTTTTTATGAATGCGTGAGTATGTCAATAGGCATACTCACCCATTCATTTTCGCAGGACCCGTCGCACCCAACACTGACAGCTCAGGAGAGGTGAATAAACTCTCCAGGGACTTTTAGTGTTGGGGGGGTTAGGGTTAGGCTCTTAAGAAGGGAGGGTTAGGTTAGGGCCATAGAAGGGAAGGGTTAGGGTCAGGTTGTGGGGTTAGGCTATAGAGAAGGGAGTATTAGGGTCAGGCTATGGAGAAGGGATGGTTAGGGTCAGGCTGCGGGGAAGGGAGGGTTGGGGTCAGGCTGCGGGGTCAGTCAGCGGCCACAATAAATATTGTGTTTCAAGTGTACTTAAGTCCATGAAGTTTTCAAACTATATTTTTAGGGTTAGGACCATAGAAGGGGAGGGTTAGGGTCAGGCTGCGAGGAGGGGGGCCTTAGGGTTAGGCCATAGAGAAGGGAGTATTAGGGTGAGGCTATGGAGAAGGGATGGTTGGGGTCAGGCTGCGGGGAAGTGAGGGTTGGGGTCAGGCTGCGGGGAAGGGAGGGTTAAGGTAAGGCTACGGGAAAGGGAGGGTAATGGAAGGGGGAGGGTTAGGGTCAGAATTAGGGGAAGGGTTGGGGTTAGTTTTTATGCTTACATATCGGAGCACTGTGTTCGGTGTTTCGGGGATCGATTGCTATGCCTCATCGATAGCAATCGATATCCCAGCCAGTTCGAAACTGACTGGGAGAGAACAGCCCTATCGAAATAGGGCCATTCTTAGCGGTGACCAACACCCGAGGAAGGATAAGGCGGCCCACCAAAACATGAGTGTACAAGATTTGTGTTGCCGGGCCTGCTTTGTGTATACAAGAATATACTTTTTCAATAGCATAGTCGCTCCTAAGTACTGAGATGATAGGCTGATGTTTTCTAATACTGACGGACCAGATCTAGACTTATGCACACATAAGATTCAAAGGGATACCCTAACTCTAGGCCACTCTACTTAGGGATCTGTGTGTTTCAACTTGCCCACTTGCACAGACTGACTTATGACAGTCAGCGGCCACAATAAATATTGTGTTTCAAGTGTACTTAAGTCCATGAAGTATTCAAACTATATTTTAGTACAGAAAAAGAGTGGATTTCTAAAATGTGAACTGATATGTAATTCTATTCTTTCTCAACACTAATAGAATTCAAATGTATGATGCACTAAAACAAATAATAAAAATACAAAATAATCTGTGTGGCAATCTACACACGTACATAAGAGACTTTCTGCTAGTTAGAATCTTACGTGCCAACATAAAGCTATCCTTTAGTCTTTGTGTATTCAGGATGTCAATTTTCTTGATGCGAGATTTGAAGCTCTGAACACTTATCAATGGGGAATCCATAGAAAAGGCAACACACATGGAGTTTTTTTTAGTGTTCTCCTTAAATTTATTTTTTGTTACTTCTTTAGATAATACAGATAAATTAATATAATATAAAAGTAACAATACCTAAATATTGGCTTAGATAGTGATATTAACCAGGCAACTATAATATGAAACTTTCAATAAGGATTTCACAGAATCGTGTGTTATTTGGATTACTTTGAGATCTAAGGCAGATGTGTTGATAGTTGCCTATTGTTAACATGTGTTTGCCTCTGGCTGTTTTGGTGTCAGTCCTAAAATAAAGAATTCAGTGAAAGTTTCTGTCCTTCAAATATCACATTACAGGGTAACACTCCTAACGAACTACCAAAGGTCTTGTCTTTGCATTGAATGAAAATCGAGAGAGAGAGTGATTGTTAGCTGATGGTATTTTTGCCATAATTTGACAATACCAACAAAAGCTCCTCCTCAAATAACTAGAATGCCAAACAAAAGTCAGCTTAATCACAAGATATTTCTGCGCAGGATGCAATCTAGAAATGTGCCCCAAGGTCTGACAACATAGTCACATTTTTTTAATATTTCATGAAATAATGAAAATTGGCAGATTTTAAAAAAACAATGATCTTTTTTTATTTTCTTCATTCATCAAATAAAAAAAAAAACAAAAAAAAAAAACAGTAGCTTATTCAAGGTTAGAATGTTAGAATGTTGGCTTTAGTAAAGGAAATAACTAACCACTATGGGCTGGATCCAAACTTAAGAAGGAGCTTGAAATTTAGGACTTGATTCACACTTAAGAATCTTCTTAAAATAAGAACTTAAAGTTATTCCTGGGCAAAACCATGTTGATTGCAGGGGGAATTAATTTAATTGTATTCTTTGCATGCAGGGATATATCTTTGAATTGCTTACTGCACACAGATACAGACCAGCTTCACTATCACACTGTTATTTAGACTTGGGCTGTCACTTCTCAACTCTAATACTGTTTGCAACAGAAACCATGGTTTAGCCCAGGAGTGACTTTAAGTTCTTATTTTAAGAAGATTCTTAAGTGTGAATCAGGTCCTTAATTTCAAGCTCCTTCTTAAGTCTGGTTCCAGCCCAATGTGTTTGCAAAGTTAAAAACATAACAGTGGGATAGAAGGTGTATATGATGCAGACATTATAAAGCCCAGTGGCAAGGGATCCTAAATCAAGACATTTCTAAGGTAAATAATAATAATAACACCCTATTATTGTTCTTTATATTATTTATTATTTGTCATTTTGGCCCTGATTCACAACTAAGAACGTGCAGAAGATCCCTGCATATTTTTACAAGCTGATATAGTGCGCAACGCCAAAACTCAAATATACACACAGAAACCATGGCTGACTGATTCACAGACACGGATGGCTAACTTAGGACTGATTCACCCTTAGAATGAGTCCCGCATGCATTGCTGGAGGGGCAGACTCTTAATGCAAATGAGCAGAATACTGGCTATTAATGTACAGTATGGGCGTTCCTCTAGAGTTAGGACTAATTCACAAGTGTGAGTGCCTTGCGGAAGCAAACATACGTACAGAAAAAGATATGGGAGCCCTCCATTAATAAGTTGTTTTCTTTATGGTTCTTTGCTAGCCTATGCTACCTCTACGGTTTTTCCACTATAGAAAATATTTTTGTTACAATAATTTAAATATGTTTATTTTTTTTAAATTTAAATTGTATTATCAAATTTGCCAATAACACACAAAAGGCAATATAGTCTATATTGACTTTTGGGGTGTACTTGTGTTGACTTTGTGTTCTATATATACCCTATCCAAGCTGCAGATACAGCACTTGTCTTATCCTTTTCCCCATACTTTTTTGTGTTTTGCATGTAAAAAAAACCCCCACATTTATGGGACACAAAAGGGACACCATAAGTGCGCCATATTTAGATCAACATTACCTAATCTTTCTGTTTGCTCTGTATCCTCTGCTCTCTCCACTATGTCCCATGTCTATGTCCTGCTAGTCTGTTGTCTGTTTTCTCTGGTCTGTCCTATTTCTATATCCTGCTCCTCCCACCTCTTTCCTTTCTGTATCCTTTGCACATGCATAAAAAGGGGCATAAGCATCAAGACACCTGTTGCCATATACACAGATTGTCTCTCCCAGCCTATGCAGTAGAGAATAGTTTTTTTCTGACTACCTACTACCTTCTAACATTGTACTCAACCAACTCTGAAAAATAATTTCATTATAGCATATTTGCTCATTCAGAAACTGGGGTCTCTTCGTGAACCCAAGGGAAAATATATCATAACTATATAACATTTTTTATTTTGTTAGCACAATACTGTATATTTTAGGGGTAAAAATCATAGCTATCTATAAATTAATATAGTTATTTAGCTATTGCTCATAAAAGTATAATCTGAATTAATCTGAATTTGAGCTATAATTTATATGTTGAGATAAGAAGTATAACTTTTTATTATCAGGAACACCAATATATGAGGCTTCCATTTTAATTAGCTAGTTGAACATAAACTACAAATATATCCTTGTTTTAGAAATGATTTATTATCCATGACTGATATAACCTGGTATAGCTCTTCAGCACTCACCTTACTAAAAATGTCAGTTTAGTTAGTATAATTAAACATCTGGGATGGTTTTCATTTAGTTCATGTTCCTCAGGACATTCCTCTGTCTCCAGTGTAAATACCTTACATTTTGGATCTTAAAGACCCGTGTTAGTATATAACATTCAGTGTAGGGAGTCACTATATAAAGATAATCTCAGTATTTGGCTACCAATCTTGTAGATGATGGAATTTAGTTCAGTCTAAGCATATACTATATTCAAGAGTTCAATGCACAAGCTTTGATGTTTGAGACACATGCATTTAATCAAGTGTTTTCTTCCCAGCGCAACTGATAGCTGATTACTGACCTATTTCATTGGTTCCTTAAGTTAAGATATTTCAGCTGGCCTCTCAAGAGGATTTATATTTCATCCTGATGTCTGCATGCTAGGTCTGTGGTCTTAAAGGACACATATAGAAAAAATGCTGTCCATATGTAAATATTCCAATCTTGTTTTGAATTTATTATTAATGAAATAAAAAAAATGAAAGATTTATATTTTTCTTTATTCTGGACAATTCTCAAATTTCAGCAGCATCATTAACCCTAAAACTCACACTCTCACTGAAAGCCCCATTATAGTATTTAACTCTATTAAATATTGATATATATCCTTCTTAACTGGACAATATGAATTTAGTAGATGAGTATAATCACATTATAATTCATACATTAACCATACATCATAATTTACCAAATATATGACTATATAATATATATTTAAGCTTGCTTTTTAATGCCATTTTTCATGATATAAAGTACTTATATGTGTACTTATATATTGGATGATGAAGATTGTATTTCTTTTGCTCTAGTTAATTATAGACCATTCCATAAAATAGTAAGGGGCACCTGCTTGTAAAAGGTGCTCTCTCTCCTCCACTGCATTGGTCCTGGCTAACAATGGATCAGATGCAGGCTTTGTAAATGTGGGCATTTTCCATGTATAAGCACTCATAAGGGTTCCAGCATGGATCTGGATCCTTGGGATCCAAACTTCCACATTAGAAGCATTTCTGTTGGCAGGTTGCATACTGGGAGCACACACAGAGGCAGAACTAGCAAGTTGTGGGCCCAGATGCATATGCTTTGGCTCTGATGATATTCCAGGTAACCCGCTGTGGAGTTTCGGCAGTGCCGTGATGATGGTTGTGGGCCCTTGTATCAGCATGAGTCCCGATGTGGTTGAACCTGTTGCACCAATGGTAGTTCCGCCCCTGAGCACACAAGGCAGAGGAAACTGACGACAGAAAAACAAGTTAAGTTATGGAAGAATAGGGGAATCTTTATCATGGGACGGATAAAGCCTTTTTATAAGATTTCGTTTTAGTACAATTAAGGATGAATACAGATATTTATGTTGAGGGCACAATTTATGTCTCATAATAAAGCTCTTTATTCATTCTTAATTCTGCTTAATTGAACTCTCTTAACTATTTTAAATACCTCTATTATAAAATTTTAGAAGCAATTAATAAAAAAAATGTTTGTCAAAACAATCTAAACAATAGTAAATAACTATAGACTAGCTTGATCTGATAATATTAAATTTAGATTTTACATACTCTGAGGCTGGATGTATGAGGATGAGGGTCTGAGGTGATTGCAGGGGTTCCCAAACTCTGTCTTCAGGAAGCAGTAACAGTGAATGCTTTCCAGGTCTCCTTGCTGGAGCACAGGTGTGTTCTTTACTGACTGACACATTTTTAAAGCTTAACGGGTGGTGTTCATAATGGGCCTGATTCACACATCTAAATGCATTAAGAAGGTGCTGATATGCATGTATGCACCTAAGATTATACTCCCTCCTACACCACTCCACCGTTTTTTTTAACGGTGCCATAGAACTTCCTTAACTTCCCATGCATTTTTTGCTTATTAAGAATAAAAATATCCAGAGAGGGTTCTACACCCCGCCCTCCCTGGCTCATTTAAATATCTCCCCCACGTGGCATGCCTCTCCTTTCTTTAAAACCATGTGTGGTTGAAGTTCGTACCTAAGTATTACATAGATTACGTTGTCACTATGACCTTGCATGGGCAGTACTTAAATTCTTTCAAATACGCCCCTAAGAAGAAGCATCTTCTTAGGTTTGAACCTGGCCCAATATCACTTGTGATTCTTTGAGGAGATCTGGAAAATATGGGCTGTTAGTGCTCCCTGAGCACCGAGTTTGGGAAAGTCTACTCTAATGTGTCCAAATTATCCCCATTCACAGGTCTCTACATTTTCCCAGTGGTATGATTATGTATGCTATTGAAAATTATTAGTTTGACAAAATTAAGGAGTGATAAACCTTTTTATTTCCCATTAATTGAGCTCAATTTATCCCCTAAATTAGGGCTCTATATCATATCTGTAGCACAGGGTTGCCAACTTGTCATTGCTTTTTTGGAGGAGATCCTGGAGGGAAGCAATAGAAGCATGAAGCCCTGCAAATTGGAAGAGGGGGTGGGACTTGAGGCCATTGATATAGGTTGTAGATGTTACTAGAGGAACTGATCCAGAGCTTTAGCACATAAGGAATGTGGATGCACTCTTTGGGACGTATAACATATACACCCGGTGTTTCGTGATTTTTCCTAATGCGCACATTATCTACGTATCTTTTCCTTACGTGGATTGTGTTTATGCAGTCTTTTAAAAAATAAACATATTAAAATTATTGTAAACAAAAATGTTTTCTATGCTGGAAAAATCATAGAGGTAGCACAGAACCATAAAGAAAACAACCTATTAATGGAGGGCTCCCATATCTTTTTCTGTACATATGTTTGCTTCCGCAAGGCACTCACACTTATGAATTAGTCCTAACTCCAGAGGAACTCCCATACTGTACATTAATAGCCAGTATTCTGCTCATTTGCATTAAGAGTCTGCCCCTCCAGCCATGCATGGGGGACTCATTACATGCTGAAGGGTAAATCAGTCCTAAGTCAGCCTGTGAATCAGTCAACCATGGTTTCTGTGTGTATATTTCAGTTTTGGCCTTGTGCCCTATATCAGCTCATAAAAATATGCAGGGATCTTCTGCACATTCTTAGTTGAGAATCAGGGCCTAAATGACAAGTAATAAATAATAAAAAGACAATGGTAAACTTTGTTTGAAAGTATCAAGGCTGGAAAAGGGTTCCAAGTGAAGGTGTAAAGTCCAGAGAATAGATTGTGCCCAAAGTGGTATATAAATGAAAATCTTCCTGTGGATAGTCAAAATACTTCTTAGGTCCAAATGTCTCTTCTAAGATATGACAATTCTAACTGGTTTCGGCTATAATGATGGAAGAGC
>WWET01001737.1:166989-195435 GCA_011038615.1 Limnodynastes dumerilii | reverse complement strand
TTATTGCCCCCTCTTGTTGTGTGTCCAGTCAGCTATATTCCCCCTTCCTTCTGTGTGTCCCATCAGTCTTATTGCCCCCCCCCCCTTTGTGTGTTCAATCAACCTTATTGTCCTTTTTTTCTGTTTTTGTCCATCCTTATTGCCCTCTCTTTCTGTGTGTCCAGTATGCATTATTTCCCCCTCCTTCTGTATCCAGCCAGCCTTATTGCCCCTTCTTTAATTGCGTCAGGTCAGTCTTATTCCCCTTTACTTCTGTGTAACCAGAGAGCCTTATTGTCCTCTCCTTCTGTATTTCCATTTAGCCTTAATGCACCCTCTTTCTATGTATCCAGTCATTCTTATTGCCCCATTTTTGTATGTGTTCAATGAGCATTATTGCTCCTACTTCTGTGACTAGCCAGCCTTATTGCTGCTTCCTTCTGGGTGTCCAACAAGACTTATTGCCCCCTCCTTTGCTTAATGTGTTTAGTCAGCTTTGTGTTTTTCCAACCAGTCTTATTGCCCCCTCTTTAAGTGTATCCAGTCAACCTTATTGCTTTCTCTTTCTGTGTTTCCAGTCAGCCTTATTGGCCCTTCTTTATGTATGTCCAGTCAGCGTTATTGTCTATTTCTAATTTTTGTCCAGTCAGCATTATTTCCCCCTCTTAATTTTTGTCCAGTCAGCCATATTTACCCCTCATAATTTTTGTCCAGCCAGCCTTATTTCCCCCCTCTTTATTTTTGTCTAGCCAGCCTTATTCCCCCTTCTTTATTTTTGTCCAGCCAGCCTTATTTCCCCCTCTTTATTTTTTTCCATTCAGACTTATTTCTCCCCCTCAATATTTGTCCAGTCAGCCTTATTTTTCCCCTCTTAATTTTTGTCCAGCCAGCCTTTTTCCCCCCTCTTAACTTTTGTCTAGCCAGCATCATTTCCTCTCTTAATTTTTGTCCAGTCAGCCTTATTTCCTCCCTCTTTATTTTTGTCCAGCCAGCATCATTTCGCCCCCTTTTAATTTTTGTCCAGCCAGCCTTCTTAAGTTTTGTCCAGGAAGCCTTATTTCCCCCTCTTTATTTTTGTCCAGTTAGCTTTATTTACCCCTCTTAATTTTTGTCCAGCCAGCCTTATTTCCCCCTCTTAAGTTTTGTGCAGAGAGCCTTATTGCCCCTTACTTTTTATAGCTGCCTCTTTAGTATGTGCCCCCTCCATGTTATTCCTCCACATTCCCCAAAGCAAAATACCTTCTTCCACAATAATAAACTTACCTTTTCTTGCTGTCTTCTTACCTCCAGCTCTCTCCTCCGTGGCGCGCTCTTCAGAATGACGCCAGTGTGACCTTAGGTCACGCTGACGTCTTGTGAACGGAGCTGCGGGTGGGAGAGCAGGGCATCGGGACCCAGCGGCGGCCAGTCCGGCTCTTAGTAAGTATGTGACGCAGAAATGTTCCGTTATCAGCGAGTAACAGATGACATACAGTGTATGTCAACTGTTGCTCTCTGAAAATGGGACAATGGGATAGTTCGTCAAAAACCAGGACTGTCCCGTTCAAAACGGGACTTATGGTCACGTTAGGCATAACAGCATTTGGTACACTCTGTATACATACTGTAACTATAGTATGTATTGTCCTGCTGTTTATAGACATGCTCAGGTGCAAGCATAGAATTTATAGAAGGAGGTTTTCAAAAAAATACCACTTGTGTTTTGGTCATGGTTAACATTTTATACAGTGCAAAGCCACACTCCAGGCTCCACACTCCAGGCCCCATACTGTACTATTGCCTGCAACTGCAATTACATGGGTAATGTAGAATGCAACATTCTCATCAGAACAATTTTAGGTTGGAGAGGAACATATAATTTCATACTAATGTATCTGGAAAGTATGATGCTAACATGATCTTGGGAGAGCATCTCACCCAATGGATGTGTTGTGTGGGGTCTGGCCATCAACTTGAAATTGAAATAATGGCATTTCAGTCACATAGTCTAATCAGTATCTGCTGGCAAGTGATACTTAGGGCCAGATTTACTAAGCTGCAGGTTTGGAAAAGTGGAGATGTTGCCCATAGCAACAAATAAGATTTCATTATCTAGTATTTAAAAAGAAAGTGAGAGGTAGAATCTGATTGGTTGCTATAGGCAACATCTCCACTTTTCCAAACCAGCAGCTTAGTAAATCTGGCCCTTAGAGTCTACATTAAGTATAACTGGTTGACATATCGCTGATCTACGCTGGCATTTCAATCAAATAGACATACAGGAGGCCTCCAGCTCCCCACCCATTCCAACACACCTGGGGTGCACTATTGTTGAGTATGCAAAGTGCCTCTTTCCCAGAACTTGGTACAAATACCTGACTGACCCACTTTCGGAGCTAAGGTAAATACACATAAAGTGCTCAGTCCCATAATTGGAACCAATCACCATCAGGTATGCTAACATAAGATCTAAAGGACTTAAAGTGCAGCATCATAGGCAACATAAGGTGTAGGGGGAGAAGGGATTATCAATTTTATTACACCCAAAAAATATTTTCACTTTTCTACTACAGCAGGAAGTCTCCTTATTCCCAATCTCCCTATTGTAGCATTCCAAAGCCCAAACAGTCTAGTACTGAAAGTAATTGACCATGATTTAATGTTTACTTTTTTACATTTTAAGCACACAGAGAATATTTATTGTATGTTACAAGCGTGTCACCACTAAGTCTAATTTGTATGCATTCTTTAACGTCTTCCCCCGGGTGTAGTACTAATTTCCGACGCTAAAAATCCCGACGTTAAAAATGCCTCCACCAGGGTACCGACAGTGAAAATTCCGACACCACAAAAATCCCGACACCACAAAAATACCGGCGGAAAAAATCCATTGCCTGCAACTGCAATTACATGGGTAATGTAGAATGCAACATTCTCATCAGAACAATTTTAGGTTGGAGAGGAACATATAATTTCATACTAATGTATCTGGAAAGTATGATGCTAACATGATCTTGGGAGAGCATCTCACCCAATGGATGTGTTGTGTGGGGTCTGGCCATCAACTTGAAATTGAAATAATGGCATTTCAGTCACATAGTCTAATCAGTATCTGCTAGCAAGTGATACTTAGGGCCAGATTTACTAAGCTGCAGGTTTGGAAAAGTGGAGATGTTGCCCATAGCAACAAATAAGATTTCATTATCTAGTATTTAAAAAGAAAGTGAGAGGTAGAATCTGATTGGTTGCTATAGGCAACATCTCCACTTTTCCAAACCAGCAGCTTAGTAAATCTGGCCCTTAGAGTCTACATTAAGTATAACTGGTTGACATATCGCTGATCTACGCTGGCATTTCAATCAAATAGACATACAGGAGGCCTCCAGCTCCCCACCCATTCCAACACACCTGGGGTGCACTATTGTTGAGTATGCAAAGTGCCTCTTTCCCAGAACTTGGTACAAATACCTGACTGACCCACTTTCGGAGCTAAGGTAAATACACATAAAGTGCTCAGTCCCATAATTGGAACCAATCACCATCAGGTATGCTAACATAAGATCTAAAGGACTTAAAGTGCAGCATCATAGGCAACATAAGGTGTAGGGGGAGAAGGGATTATCAATTTTATTACACCCAAAAAATATTTTCGCTTTTCTACTACAGCAGGAAGTCTCCTTATTCCCAATCTCCCTATTGCAGCATTCCAAAGCCCAAACAGTCTAGTACTGAAAGTAATTGACCATGATTTCATGTTTACTTTTTTACATTTTAAGCACACAGAGAATATTTATTGTATGTGACAAGCGTGTCACCACTAAGTCTAATTTGTATGCATTCTTTAACGTCTTCCCCCATGGATTAATTCTGATTTTCACCGCCGGTATTTTTGTGGTGTCGGTATTTTCACCGCCGGTACCCTTGTGGAGGTATTTTTATCGTCGGTATTTTTACCGTCGGAAATATGATTACAACCCCTTCCCCCATGGATTAATTCTCTTTACAGTACCCAATAAAAAGTATGGATGTAAGATGCTACAAGCGATGATGTCATAAAAATGATCAGGACACTACCCAGTTAAAAATGTAAAATCAATAATCTATGCAAGGGGCAGCAAGACATAGCATGGCTGTACTGGTGTACTGGGACCCAAATTCTACTTACCATCCAGAGTTACAAGTCAGAAGGAAGGGAAATTAAAAATTTCACTTTAGTCTGCTTATAAATGGTCCTTCAGAAGACATGTGAGACTACTAGTGGGCATAAATTTAGCTTTAAAATAGTGTGAAAGATAATTTGAATACCAGTTTGCTTTCTAATTTGCATATCTCAATAACTTAAAAAATTATGGAAACAGAGAGCTGCAACATTGTGTTCCCCAATGAATATAATAATAACTTAAAATTAAAATAGAAATATATAAACAAGGAAAAAATATTTTATTGCCAATTCCATTTCTGCTATGTAACATTTGTTATAGCTACATTTATACACATTACTGCATCCTTGTGAGTATATATTGTTCTGAAGAGTTAAACACATTTGATTTGTAGGAGCATTGTTACTTTTGCACATGTTCATTTTCTTTTGAGCTACACAGATGGTCAGCGATCAGCAATAATGTCAGCAGATGTGAATGTGTTGCCTCCATATTGTTTATGGCTTAAGTCTTGAAAATAAAAGAAGAAACAATAAGGAATGTCTAGACATTTTCTATATAATTATGTCTGTGCAGCTTATGCAGTTGTCTGATACTATGTTTTACAGAGCACGTCTCCTTGGGGTAAAATGAAATAAAAGAGCTGGATTAAAATATATACTTTTTATGTAAGAGGTAAAAGATTTATGCAATTAATATAACATTTTGTTACAGAAAATGTCTTATTTTTTAGTATAGTTTTAAGGTTATTTTATATAGAAAAAAATGTAGAAGAAGAAAAATGAATGTAATCCTAAAAAGAATGATTACATCTGAGGATTAATTGCGCTAAGAAATAAAGTAGCACTAGGGTGTTCATAAAATGCCTGATTCTCAGTTGAGCTGAGCAGTCAATTACTGTTATATTCACAGCTATTGGGATTGTGGGTGGTTCTCATCATTTGTATTGTCGTTACTGGGAATGGACAGGTGCCATTAAAAACACCTTAATTTTTTAATAAGTCTACAGTGAATATAATTTGCATGAATATGTAAAACCCAACATGCCCATGCATTATTTGACCATTGTTAAAAGGCCCAACACTGTCCTCAGTATGTCAACAGTTGAAGGGCACTTTGGGCTGGATCCAGACTTAAGAAGGAGCTTGAGATTAATGACCATATTCAGACTTCTGTTTTCACGGCGACTCCTGTGCGTATTTTTAGGTACGTTTCAACTGCGCATGCGTAGTAACTTTTTGTACGTAGTTGGCGTAGAAGTGCCTAACGGATGGACGTATGATAGGCACGTGTGTACATACATCCGGATATGCAACGCAAATATACGCGCGGGAGATTTTAAGTGAAAATGGGCGCAGCGATGCATTTAAATGAAGAAAACTAGGTGCGATTATCATGATATGCACGTACGGAGGACACAGACACACGGGACGGCACATGGAAAGTTAGAGGTGGTCTATGGTGGTGTAAGTCTACGTGAGCACGGATTAGCTAGGGGAGTGACAGGGGTTTTGGTGGGTGTTCCTTGCTACGTGCGTGCGTATATTTTTAGAGATATGAAAAGAGTGTTAACACATTTGCGTCATGAGCAGTATATAGTTTTATATTATTACCACATTTACCAGGTTACTTCAAGCAAAGTCAGTATCAAAAAGACTAACACTACCATTATTTTTCTACTCCTGGAGGCCACAAATGTGCACCAGAACTCTTGCAGGTTGTTCCAAGGTAAACTGGCCAAGAATCACCGGGCACTACCTAAATGATTGGGTGCCTCTTCCCAAGACCTCAAGGGAGGTGCATAAGAGGAAAAAGGATAAATGGGTCAACACAAAGAACAAAATTCTCAAAAGGTCCTCTTATTTAGCTCTCTGGGACTCCCACAATTAGAATAATAGGGGATGAAAATAATAGAGACATAAAACGTAATGATCTTTATTAGAAAAATAATAAAACAATATGAAAATGTGGCGAAATGTAATAAAACACAAATTCTACTAACAGTGGCATAGCCACCAATGAAAATATTAAAAACACTGAAGCGCCACAGCCAATTTTGCCATATACAATAAATCCACTTGTGTGTGCACTATAAGGTCATGGAACAATGGGGTAAGATGTGGCAAGTCATGTCCCATGACTAAGCATCCGGCGAAACGCGCGTCTCCAATATAGCGCTTACAGCCTTGTCCTAAAAATTTTCTTTAACTGGCCACAGTGCCTCATTGATACAGCAACATTGCTGCAGTTTAAAGGTTATTGTGTAAACAGGCATTGCAACACTGTTAATTACAGGCATTAGTCTCAGTGAGCTCTTTTATATTAACAAGCACTGATGCTATTACTTATTGCACTATTTAATACTGCTGTTATCTGATCCTAATTGATGGGATAAGCCCTGGAGTTATATGTGGTATTGAAATGTATATATATCCCATTAAGGGACTTTTTGTTAAACATATATACTGAGACAATTAGCCTGAGTGGCAATACCCTTAATTAATAATATTCCTTCTATCTATATTATAACTTGCCACATCTTACCCCATTGTTCCATGATTGGGACCTTATAGTGCACACACAAGTGGATTTATTGTATATGGCAAAATTGGCTGTGGCGCTCCAGTGTTTTTAATATTTTCATTGGTGGCTATGCCACTGTTAGTAGAATTTGTGTTTTATTACATTTCGCCACATTTTCATATTGTTTTATTATTTTTCTAATAAAGATCATTACGTTTTATGTCTCTATTATTTTCATCCCCTATTATTCTAATTGTGGGAGACCCAGAGTGCTAAATAAGAGGACCTTTTGAGAATTTTGTTCTTTGTGTTGACCCAGGTTGTTCCAAGGTGCAAGGTGCCAGAAACCTAAATTTGACCCTCTTCAGCAAACTTGATTAGTGGTGTCTGCTAACATACATTAATCCCCTGTTATAAAAAGCAGAGTTCATGCATCCTCCTCATATTATATTACATTATTTTGGAGTACTGTGATACTATTTAAATTGGTCATGCTTGCTGCAAAATGGATCTCGTCATGCCATATTGTAAAGTTGCTAAGATGGACTTTCTATTGGGGTAATGCCTATATTTGTCAGGGAGGGCTGTTCTTTATGTTGGCCACTTTAATTTAACCTAAATAACTGCAGATCTTTACCTACAAGCTGACATGATGTTGATTGTGTTTCTTATACAATTATAGCTAGCTGTAATGTATTTATGATGGCTTTTTCACCCAGAAAGAACTTTTACAAGTTGTGTTATTCCAAGACAAATTTTCAGTAAACCTGACTGCCTTTTATTATACCAGAAAGTACTTACTGAGCCATATTTTATTACCTTCTTAAAAAGACACATTCACATCACATCATGAAGCGATTACTTAAAAGCATTCTTTTCTCAGTACCCCTACCATGAAATATAGTGTGAGATCTGAAAAATATTGAGTTAAGAAAAATGATTGTGATGCATCAGGTCAAATAGTGTTACACACAGAAATCTTTGCAATATATAATAGCTTTTATATAAGACTTTGCTAGAAAAAACACATTGAAACACAGGGAGTGCAAAAGTCTGGAGCTGTTGGACTTTCTATGGCATTTTAAAGATTGTTTAATAATGTTGTTCAATGTCATATATTTCCTTAAGACAATATAGGAAGCAATATAGAAGGTATCAAGTTAAACTCCCATTGAGTTAAGTTAGAAGAGATAATTATTTTCATAGCAATAAAAGGGTTACTAAGACAGGGCTAAGTCTTCTGAATTTAAAATATCCTTTTGCAGAATTGATGTTGTGTGGAAATAAAGTGATGAATCAATTGCCAGAAATTATACCAAAAAAACACAGCAAAACAACAAATCAAGTGTTTTCTGAGCCAAAGAGAAATATACTCATTTTTACCAGTATCGTTAATCAAGATAAAATAAAAATATAATTAGATTTGGAAATTTGTAATGATAATATTGAATGTTTCATTTAAATTACAGACGTGAACAGTATGTTGATTTTGGTTCTACATTCATCTTTATGCTCTGGCAAAACCACTTTTCTTAAAGTAAAAACTTGTAAACCTATGTAATTCGGAGTTCCTACAATGGTATTTTTATAATTGTCATTCCTGTTTAGTTATTTCATTCAATGTTTTATTGAGCACCTCACAGGGAGTCGTAGGTTGCCCGTACAATGGTCTTTTCTTCAAAAGACCATCGTACGTCAGCTGAATGTAGACTGATGGCAATCGCCGGCAGTCTGCATTTTAAAAAGCATTGGTAATGTGACCCCCGCAGTCAAGAAGTGTCATCCTCCAAAAGGAAAGTGTTTTATCCAAACCTTACCCTTAACCCTTTCCTAACCCTCTGTTTTCCATAGCTTAACCCTAACCTTTCTCTTATTCAGCCCAAACCTTAACCTTTTTCTTACTCTATGCTGAAAAACCTAATCCTAACTATTCATGGCCTGCATCCTAACCCTCACCCTCCATGCCCCACAGCCTAAACCTAACCTTCCATAAACTTACCCTTAAGCCCTATCCCTAACCTATTACCAGCCACAACTGCCGCACTCACCCTTACCTATTACCCACTGCAACTGCGGCAGCCTGTAGCTATTGGCCATGGCAGAATAAGCCCCCATTGCCAATAGCAATGTTTTATTTTCAGTTCTTTTTGAATAATGATACAGCTGCCATTTAGCTGGCGGCTGTATCATGTTTGAAATAATTCCGCCCCGACCAGCAACAGCATTCTGTCACAAGGGCAGTGCTGACCTGGCTCATCAAAATTAGTCCCATATAATAAATGATACTTATGAATGCAGCCCCTGTTTTGGTGCAGGAACTGGGTGTTACTGCTGGTTTGCAGAGTTGCAGCATATAGCATTGTGCCATAGAGCTGGAGAGTCTGCCTGCACAAGAGGAGCAGAAGGACAGCAGAGAATGTTCTAGAGAGAGTCAGCAGTTACAGGGGTTAGGGGGAAGTAACTGAGAGTCAGAGAGGGAGGAGATAGCAAAGGATGGAAGGAGTGAGATAGAGATCTGGTAAGATCAAGAGAGATAAGACAGCTGATACAGAGACAGCAGATGAGTCTGAAGGCAGGTCAGTGTTTTAGAAATAGTACTGGAGGATAAGAAGAAACAAAGCAGCGAGGTGTAAACTAAAGAGTAACGGGTGAGATACTAACAGGAAAGAGAGTGCAGTATTGATACACAGAGATAGAGACAATGAACAGCTACATAGAGAGTATATAGACAACAAGATCTGGGGGGTAAATAAAAGTTAACCAAAAGTAACACAAATGAGAAAGATTGTTTATTATTCAATAAACAGGGTATGCCATACCTCCCAACTGTCCCGATTTCCGCGAGACAGTCCCGATTTCGGTGCACTGTCCAGCTGTCCCGCCCGTTGTCTTGTTTGTCCCGCTAAGCAGAGAATTTTTTTTTTCATTTATTTGAGCTGCAATTAGCCAGTTGTCCAGCAGGTGGCGCTGTGATGATCTGGTAGAGGAGGCTCAGCACGCAGGAAATCACCTCTGCAGAGTTCCTGAGTGTCACTGTCTTCAGCAAGTATCCAACATGTCTCCCCCCACTACCCTACCCTGCTCTGGACTGATGAGTGGCCTGGAGGCCCCTACCCTATGCTTTGCTTGTCCTATCTGCATGGGCTGTGGATAGCTGTGGAGGGATACAGATAGTAAAAGTACCAGGGAGACTAACAGCCATAACAAGGGGCAGGTGAAGGCTGGCACTGTCAATGGGGGGCAGAAGGAGGCTGGCACTGGCATATGGAGGCAGGCATATACAATAGGGGGCAGACATGCAGGCAGGCACTGGCAATAGGGGGCATATAGAGACTGGCACTGACAATAGGGGGCAGACATGGAGGCAGGCACTGGCAATAAGGGACAGAAGGAAGCTGGCATTTGTATTTGGGGACAGACATGGAGACAGGCATTTGCAATAGGGGACAGACATACAGGCAGGCAGTGGCAATAAGGGCAGATGGAGGCTGGCACTGGTATTTGGGGGCAGAGATGGAGGCAGGCATTGGCAATTGGGGGCAGATGGAGGCTGGCACTGGCAATAGGGGGGCAGACATGAAGGCAGGCACTGGCAATAGGGGACAGAAGGAGGCTGGTACTAGCAATAGGGGGCAGATGGAATGGAGAATGGCACTGGCAATAGGTGCCAGAAAGACTGGCACAGGCAGTTGGGGGCAGACATGGAGGCTGGCAGTATTAATTGGGGGCAGACATGGAGACTGGCAATAATAATATGGGGCAGATATAGAGGCTGGGCAAATAATAAGGGGCAGACCTATGGATGGCTGAATAAAAGGGACAGGTACTAGATCTGCTTGTATGGGCGGTGCAAGACACACCCACTTTCCCAGACACGCCCACTGGGTGGTACAAGACACACACCCCACTACCAGGCTGCAAAACTTTGTCCCTCTTTTGAATTTTCAAATGTTGGGAGGTATGGTATGCTCAATCCTTTTAGTAAGCTCACCATGCAAAGTTGAACAGTCCAAAGTCTCTTATGGCCACTTAAAATTATCACCAGATTATAGGGGACCGCTGCTCCCTTTCACTGTTGATGATGCAATACCAGAGGTTATCACCAGGGTTATCTATCAGTCCTTTGAAGAGGCACTGCAGTTAAGGAAGGGTTTTGGAAGCAGGACATTATAGCATAAATTGACTTGGAATCTGCCTTTTGTTTGTCTACCTTGATGGACCTTTTTTTAAGCCTTCAGTGGTTTCTTACATTGGTGCATTGAGGCGGGGGCAGGAAGCACTGGTATTGCAAATTATTTGTATATCCTGTCTGCTCCCAGTTGCTGTTTTCTATTTGGTCATTGTTCATTGCACACGATAAAACAGAGGGCCTCGCAACTAGTTTGTCATTTCTCGGCATTGAGATTGACACAGTTGCTGGGCTCTGCCGCTTGCTGGAGGAAAAAGTGCAGCAATTGCATAGTCGCATCACTTTGACATGGAAAGCTAGGCACATTACACTACAGCAGCTACTCTCCCTGGTGGACTCTCTTCGCTTTGCATTCAGGGCTATCCCTTTTGGGAAGATCTTGTGTCGCAGGCTGGAGGGCGCATCCGTCGGAGTACAGGATCAAAATAGATGGATCCCACTGTCCAATGACCTTAAAGCAGATCTTGGAGTTTGGGACCCGTTTCTTGATATCTATAATTGGGTTTGGACTTGGTGCTTCTTCTCTTGCAGTCATTCGCCTTCTTAGGCACCTAGTTTCTAACCGGGGACTGACTACCGTTTTAAGGTGTTTTGAATTCAATATAAACTTCAATAAAATGCTCTGAACACTGACGCACTCTTAAGATTTGATTGCCTTGGTTTCATTGGCTTGCTGCCTATACCAGCGCCATGGGTAGTCAATGTCCCTTGTTTGTTTGGCAGATGGTCAGTCGGGGACAGTGGATCTGACTCTGCAGTCACTGGTGCCGGGCATGATTAGGAGGTACCGGGCAGCTTTGGCTGCTTGGTCGGCATTTCAGGAAGCGCATGTTACTCCTTCTGGGAATATCCAGAGCACGCTCCACTCGTGCTTGGTGAGTATCATCACCCACATATGCTCATCTTTCTTTACATAGACCAGCACTAATAGATAGTGGCCAGTGAATCTAAGTATAAATAGATATAACCAGGAAGGACTGAATAATCATATGAAACGATGGGTTAGATAATACACACTTTTCAAATCTATTAATACACATTCTAAGTGTAAAGCACAATATAAATCAATTCATATAGCTAAACATTTAATATCCTCTATATAACTGTGATCTAATAGATATAGAGTAAATGATGTAATGTAATCCGATAGAAAACACACAAAAGGCTGGATCCAAACTTAGTTAAGTGTATGAACTTAGTTACTCCTGGGCTAAACCATGTTGATTGCAGGGGAGTCATATTTCATCTGTTGCAAACAGTATTAGAGATGAGAAGTGATGTTTCCTATCCCAAGTCTAAATAACAGTGTGATAGTAAAGCTGGTCAGTATCTGTGTGCAGTAAGCAATTCAAAGATATATCCCTGCATGCAAAGAATACAATTAGCTTGAGTCCCCCTGAAATCAACATGGTTTAGCCCAGGAGTAACTAAGTTCAAGCACTTAACTAGGTCTGGATCAGGCCCAATGAGTGGAATCACTTGCTTATTCATTGGTATGTGAAAACCACAAATGTCAGTTGTTCAAAATATCCTTGATGGAGGAGAGAAAGTTTAATCAAACTGCAGTTTTACATATAGCAAAGTCAGACTGAATACTATTACCACACTTGGCATGCAGCCCAAATTAGGAGCCAGATTCCAATTCTCAAGGCGGGGATGAATATTCTCTGACAGGATCCACTGCAAAATCCATAAGGAGAAAGGGGACCAGCTGGGTAGAGGCCGTTTCTGTTGAGCTTCGGAAGCATGATTTAATTTCCATTGCCCTGTACTTTTAGGTTCTCAGTTTGCTGATATACGCCCTTTAGCTTGTGCAGTCTGGATAGCTCACCGTGATGTAGTGCCGTTGTCTAGATATCAGTTTACAGCTTTTTTCCAGAAATCCCTTTTGCAGGCTGGATTTGTCCCAACCAGATCTGGCACACACTTTTTCTAGATTAGTTCCACTTCTGTGGCCGCAGCTCATAGCACCACAGCAGATTCAATTAGGGTGCTGGGCCGTTGGAAGTCCCAGGTGTATAACAGATACATCACCAGGGGAGTAGCGAGCTTATATTCCAGGCATTGGGAAAACAAAGGGGTGCAGTCAAGTTCCATCTACAGATCCATAATATACTAGTATTATATGTGGGGAATATAATGGGTCTGGGAATGACACATATAATATATGTGGGGTATATTAGGGGTCTGGGAATGACATAATATAAGTGGGGTATTTTAGGGGTCTGTTAATGACAGATCTATGTGGGGTACATTAGGGTCTGGGAATGACACATAATATATGTAGGGTATTTTATACAGTAAATATCTTTATACTGTAAATATACAGTACATATCTGTTGTCACATAAAAACTCACACACTTAAGCAGTGCCATTTCGATGGCTAGCCCAGACGGTTTCTGTGCTGCCCTATAGGACGAATGAGGCCCTCACAGGCTCATTCTGTGAGGGCCTTATTTGTCATATGCGGCCGTATTCAGAGATCCAAAATTAATGAAAGTTACTTGCGTATATTTAGGATCAGATCGATTTTGCAGCAACTGCGCGTGAGTAGTAATAGTGCTACGTAGTCTACGTTGAAGTTAAGGTCAGAAATAGCTAAGGGTCGGACTTGTGAATCGGACGGGGAAGAATCCGACCCTAAGTGCGACGGAAATATACGCACCTAAGAATTTGCATAGAAATGGGCGGGGGAGGCATTGAGATGAGGGATAGTGGGCGCGCTTACAGGGTTAGGGCCGTAAATATACGCAACTAATACACATAAGGCCGGAAGTTACTGCGGCCAGATAGGGCAAGTCAATGCTGGTCTAAGTTTAGGTCCGGCCGGAGGAAGCGAGGGGAGTGTTTTTACTGGTGGGTGTAACCTTCTCCGACCTGCCACTTGGTTGCGTATATTTGTGACCCGATCGCCGACGGAAGTCTGAATATGGTCCATGGTGACTGTTTCTTTTTTGATTTTGTTGTTTTGTTCAGATTAGCTTTGCACATAGAAAGAGATCCCTGATTTACAGTTTCTGCAGCTCCAGGCAACAGCTGAAAATTAAAGATAACGTTCTATGAGCAGTGCAATTTTTTATCAGCTTATAGCTTGAGAGTTTAGATGGTATTAAATATAATATTAATTGTTAAATCAATAATGCGTTTATTATTTAAATATATTTGCATGATCATTTACAATACATTGAAGTGTAGATGTGTGTATAAAGTTTGTGAATTATCTTGTGTGGGTACATGGAGTTTCCCAGGTGACTATAAGCACATCCTGCAAAAGATAGCAAAAAGACTTGGGTAGAGGTACTGAGTTAGAGATTTGTGTGGCACACATACACTATTTAGATTGATAGTACACACTCACCTTCTAGATTTGTAAAAAAGAGAATAGAAAGATGTGACTGTTTTTTTGGCAGGAATTAAAATGTCCCAAATATCCCACAAGGATACTTTGCTATCATTCTCATATCCATGAAGTGTGAAAATTGCCAGTTGGACAGTTAGAATTGAAAAGGGCTTAATGGGAATCAGAATAGTATGTGCACAGATGTACTGTAAGCAGTCTAAGTTTTTATTTTGCATTTACAATGTAGGCTCCCTCGGTGTCTGCAGGCACAAGGAGGAAGCTGCTTACCCATTCTGATTCGGAAATACCGCTGTAGCCGATGTCCCACCGTCCCCGCTACCGCCGGACCGCAGGGAAAGGTGAGTAACCTCTCCAGGGTGCAGGGAAGGGAGGGTTAGGGTTAGGCTGCAGGGAAGGGAGGGTTAGGGTCAGGCTGCAGGGGAAGGAGGGTTAGGGGCAGTCTGCAGGGAAGGGAGAATTAGTGTCAGGCTGCAGGAAATAGTGGATTAGGGTCAGGCTGCCAAGAAGGGAGGTTTATGATCAGGCTGGGGGGAAGGGAGGGTTAGGTTTAGGGTAATGAGAGGGGAGGGTTAGGGTTAGAATTAGAGGAAGCATTGGGGTACTTTTTTTTCTTACCGAATGCTCCGTGGATCAATTGCTATGCCTCAAGTTCGAAACTGGCTGGGAGGAAACGGCCCTAAGTGAGGACCCACCCCCGTATATTATGTGTGTTTATATTATCCATGTATGTTATGTGTGTGTTATCCATGTATATTATGTGTATGTATATTATCCATGTATGTTATGTGTATGTGTTATCCATGTATATTATGTTTGTGTATATAATCCATGTATGTTATGTGTGTGTGTGTGTGTGTGTGTGTGTGTGTGTGTGTGTGTGTGTGTTATCCATGTATATTGTGTGTGTGAGTGTTATCCATGTATATTGTGTGTGTGAGTGTTATCCATGTATATTATGTGTGTGAGTGTTATCCATGTATATTGGCCCGGATCCAGAACTACACAAGGAACTGCTGCGTAAAGTGTTCTATAATAATATATTTTGTTATTTTTATTATACTCCATTCATACATAACTAGCAGAATATACGATAAACCGCATAAACGCAATCTACGTATCAAAACGATACGTAGAATACGTACAATAGCTACTACGTATGCGCAGTAGCTATCTTTCAGCAAATTACGGCCGTCTGTGGTGTGCTCAGACTTTTGACAAGTACTGTATATCTGTGTGTGTAGAAATAATCTATATCAGAATAGACAAAGAAGGGGACACTCCATAGTGTAAAATCTGTAATTCAGTGAACAATCGCCAGCACTTTTTGAAATATAGCGTCCCAAAACAACTTCAAAAACAGCATCAACGAGATATGCGGGTTTTCTTTATGCAGTTACAGCGTGCATGCGGGATATCTTGGTGCCGTTAGAGCGTTCATGTGGGATATCTTGGTGCAGTTACAGCATGCATGCAGGATGTCTTGGTGCAGTTACACCGTGCATGCAAGATGTCTTGGTGCAGTTACAGCGTGCATGCAGGATATCTTGGTGCAGTTAGAGCGTACATGCGGGATATCTTGGCTCAGTCACACCATGATTGTGGGATATCTTTGTGCAGTTTCAGCATGCATGCTGGATATCTTGGTGCAGTTACAGTGTGCATGCGGGATATCTTGGTTCAGTCACAGCATACATGTGGAATATCTTGGTGCAGTTTCAGCATGCATGCTTGATATCTTGGTGCAGTTACAGTGTGCATGCGGGATATCTTGGTTCAGTCACAGCATACATGTGGAATATCTTGGTGCAGTTGCAGCATGCATGCTGGATATCTTGGTGCAGTTACAGTATGCATGCAGGATGTCTTTGTGTACTGACAGCATGCATACCGAATATTTTGGTGCAGTTACAACATGCATGCGGGATGTCTTGGCGCAGTGCCACCTACTTATAACTCGCACGGTTCCATCAGCTACTTTGTTGAATGTTTGTTTCAGATTGTCACCAAAAGATTCAGTTCCCTGAGTTAAAGGACTGTTGGTCAAGCAAGAGTATTATATCTTTTGATTTTGTAGTAAATGCAGAATTTTTTGTTTTGAAGTAGAGGTAATAGACAGGAACGTCTCATTTCTTTTCTAGACAGTGTTTTATCTGTAGCGTGTCCTCTATTTTAATAATTGCTGAGGCAATACCTTGTCTTGCTATAATGGAAAATAGGAATTGTTCTATTTGTTTTGGAGCTCATTTGTATTGCAGTCACAGTTGGTCTAGTACATACATGAATATCAATGAAATGTATTCGCGCTTGGAGATTCTGTTTTGTATTGTTTAGTAAAATCTCATTAGTTGTGTCTCTTTAGTCATTCTTTATCCCAGAGGAACTATTACTATAATTCAAATAATTTTTCCATGTTTTTCAATAAATGGGCTGATGCTGAAGTAAAAGAACACAATGAACACAATGAATTCCATAAGATCAGTTATAAAAGTGCTACTCCACTCAAAAGACCAATTCAAGTACTGCGGAGTACTACAGAGCTTTAGCCAAACACTGGATTCCCCAAATACTCCAACTGTTTAATGTTTGTTTACTATTAAATCATATTTTGGGTTTGTTTTTTATTTGTTTAAATGTACCCTTTAAATAATGAGGAAGCTAGGGAACCATTACTGTCTGTATAAAGGACTGTACTACCATATTGAATTTAGTGACACAGGTAGTAGATCCAGACCTAAGTGCTTGTAACGTTTCATCGCGTAGCGTAATTACTATGCACTCCCCTCGCTCGTACGTACTTTTCCCGTTTTACGCTTGCCAAACCCTACCTTAACTTTTCAAAGCGCAATTACTGACGTACGTAAAGGCTTCACGTACGTAAGTGCCTAAGCACGCCCATACTGTACGATTTAAATGCCTCACTCTGCCTCCGAAGCTTAATTATGGGTATCGTATGGATGTCACGCCCCTTTGTTCGTAGTTACGCTGTTGATACGTGACTGGTACGTACGTTCAGAGTTACGTGGCATAACATCTGCCCTGCGCAAGCGCAGTAAATACTAATGAGCACTTTTATGTCAGTGGCTAGCGTAAAATCGCTGGCGTAGGTAGTTTAGGATCTGGCCCATATAAGCTAGCTAGACAATTAGCGACATTTTAAATATAGGTTTTGTAAAGTCAAATGAATTACATGCATGAACACTACAGCCTTCCTATGGATATGGGTGAGCAATGAACTATGACAAAAGAGGACCTTGTATCATTTTTACATTAAACATTCCCTGTATTTATATTTATATTTTCCTTTATGAAAAAACAGGTGCCAGAACTCAGTGCATGGTGGCAGTAGTAGTTCCACAATGACAAACGGAATAATGAGTTAATTGTTTTAAAGCTTTCACCTTACAACCAAAAGACAATGCGCAGAGGCTTTAGTGTTTTTGGTACGGGTTGTAAGTAGGACGGAAGGGCCACATTGATGTTTGCAGATTCCAGGCCCAACCACCATAAGGAACAATCCTGCTTCTGAAATTGGGGTAAACATCAAAGTCACGATTCCTATATGATAACAATCACTGCACCTTATGTGTTTTGTTTACCTTTGCCGATCACATGATCTTGTTTTAGTTTTCTGCACTTCCAGGTGTTTCCTCTCAGCTGCAGGTATTATCCCAGACAGGTGTAGCTCATTACCTTGCTTAGCTCACTCCTTAGCTACCTTATTTAAACCCTCACTGGCTAAACCTCCTTGTCAGAGCAACAGGTTTTCATTGACTGCTGACTTGTGTTCTACGCTTCCAACTCCTATCTTGTCACTGCATCCAGCCTCGGTAGCAGTGCATCCACTACCTGTACCTACTACCCCCACTTTCCTTGGATTTCCCCTCACTGTCTCAGAACCTGTGCGCTTGTTCAGAGGGCTGCGACATGGAACCTTGAAAAAGAGCACACACGTGCTTGAAACACGTCGGTTGGAGTCCAGAGCAGGAACAGTTCCTGACCCTCAACCTGGTAACTTAGCTCCCTCTCCCTTCCCGAAAGTGCAATTTCAGAGGGCCTTATTTTGATACATGCACCTGTAGTGTGAGGAGTTAGTTATATCTTAGAGGACAGTGGGGTTCTCAGCAGAGGCCCTGTGGGCTGCTCCCCTCATAGAGGGATAGAAAGAAGATTTTATATTTATGAAGATTTTTTACTATTTTACTGTTTTATTATTATTTTTTCTACATGTGAATGTGTGAACATTTAATCAATAAAAAGAAAGTCACACTAGAAAAAGTTCCGGGCACCTTTAATATTTTTTCAAAAGTTTAAAAGCTGTAAAGAAAGTAACAAGAAACACAGGTTGGAAAGAGACAATTGAAAGGCATAACCCCAAGGGGGTTAAATGTGAGTAGTACCTGTATTTGTTAGGTCCTATTGCAAATGTTTTAAGTGCTGCACAAAGGGGGTGTGTATGTCCCTTTTTCTCTTTCCATGAGGATCTAAAGTCCTGCACACGGTCCAGAAGGATAGCACCAGTGGGGGGAGTGACTCCTGGAAGGAGACATGGATTGAGAATATACATATGGACCTTTCTCACAAAGATAGATTCATTGGGCCAAATCCAGAACAACGCTTGTAAATGATGCGGTGCGTGGCGGAGACGTAAAATCGCCTTTTGGTAAGTACTGCGCATGCGCACCATAGAAAATACGCTCCGTAACGTAGAGTAATTGTGAAGGTATGATACCAGTCACGTATGTGTCACGTAAATACTTACGTTTGGGCGTGCCAATTTTACGTTAGTCCAAATTACGTGTGAAATACGTAAAGTAGGCGGGGGTTGTATTTAAAGTGTACAGTATGGGCGTGCTTAGCTGCGTAAATTCATCTAGGCCATACGTACGTGTGCATATGACTGCGGTTACGTTGGTAAAAGTTAAGGTAGGTGTTGGAAAGCGTATCTTGACAAAATACGTACAACGTTCAAGGGGAGTGTATAGAAGGTACGCACGCGTAAATACACTACGCGAGTAAACGTACGGCAAACGTAGTTCTGGACCTACCCCATTGTGAGTAGGTTTTTGGGAAGGTTTCTGGACTCACCTGTTTACAGTATTGCACGAGAATTTCTTTTTCTTTCCCTCTCATGTATACGCTGGACGGGATCTGGGAGGACATCAAGACGGCACCCGAGAAAGATTTCATTAGATGCTGACACAACAAGAAATTGTTGAGTGTAAGTAGGCATTTGAATATTGCGTCCTTACCTGATTAAAACGTTATTACGCCAGAATCTTTTTTCGTTTCCATTTTTGGGACGGAGGATTTGAGAAAACAGGAAGAAAGAACAAAGAACACATTAAAAGAAAGAGCAACATAAAGAACTGTGAATCAAGGAAGTGGGACTAAAGATTTTCCAAACATTCAAACTGTCAGGTCCCGTATCGCACTGGCCACCCACTCCCTCATATTCCTCTTACCTGATCCAGCGTGGAACAGCATGCCCTGCAGCTCTGGCGTCCTCTCTTCTCCCTCGGTCCTCAGCGCCTGCAACACGCGTCTCTCCTCCCACTGGCGTCCCTCGCGGCTGGTTGTCAGGGACGCAGATTCTGTTTCTCTGTCGGGCTGGCGTCGGGCCGTATCCTAGCAACCTGGACGCCAGCCTATCTCCTCCATTGGTGCGTCCGCGGCTCGCTCCTATAGGCTCTCTCTGGTATTTAGCTTCCTTTCTCCCTGCCACACGCGCCGGTTATGGCTTCTGTTTAGCTTTATAGCCAGCTCTCTTTGCCTTGTGCCTTCTTGTCTCTTCTGTGATTTTTGAGTGTCCCATATCTGCCCTGCCTGGTTCCTGCCTGTGTACCTCTTGTGTCACTTCCCATATCTTACCCTTTCTGTTGTTTATCCATTGTGGTTTACCGCTTGCTCTCCTGTGTGCAAAAGATTGTATCCCTTAGGGGATTTCCTTTGGTCTGTGTGTGAGTGTGATTGCCCCTCCCCCGTGTGTTGTGTCAGTCCGGTCTGTCCTGTGTTCCTTTCTTCGGTCTGGTGTCATTGTAATCTGTTGCTTGTTGTTCGTCTCAGGTCATATTCTGCTGACCTGACTCCTCCCACTTACTCCTCTCACTACTCTTGCTCTATCTCATTCTATCTGTTCCTTCTATTTCTTCTCCCGGGTTTTCTCTGAAGGTGCGTATCCTGACGAAGTCCCACCAGCTCCAGTCTATCCCCACCATCAGGGGCTCTAGTGAACACTCAGACGGAAATCAGGCTCTACAAACCGGTGAGTTACCCGTTTCTCCTTTACCTCTTGTCTGGTCACCCCAGTTCCCTGTCGGGGTAAGCCCGGGGTACCATTACATTGTATACTTCTTGCATTGGGGTCATAACACAAACTAAACAGTGAGAGGTACTTTGTTACGGATACATTACATTAAAGACACTAAGTGCGGACAACGAATACCCCAATCTTTTTTATTTATTTGTATGTCTGCAGCCAAGCCTATCCCTGCCATCAGAGGCTTTGGTGAACATTTGGCTTGTGGTTAAACTCTGTACCTCTACAGAAACGTGTTCCATTTTTGAGCTACGTTGAGCTTGCTGAGTAACTCCTTGACCTGGAAGTGTAAGTACTGATTAAAAGAAGAGGGGAAACCCACACAATGTTTTATCTTGTATAATGTTATGTGGATTTAAATGAAAAATCTTTAAAGGTCTTGTTGTTAAATATAACTCTTTAGATTTCAAAACTGCTCTCAATTTAATAACAGTCATAGGACTGGATCCAGAGTTAATAATGACACTCCACTTATGCACACAACGTGATGATCCGTGCAGTTTCCAATAAGATTTACATATAAAGGGGTGGTTCTTCCCCTATGCCCACCACAGTGGAAGGGGGGGATTTAAATTTTATAGTATAGGCAAGGTTTGCTAATCATGCGCAGATCAGCGGTTGTATGGATCGCTAATCTGTACATCTGTGTTAAGGCTGCCTTAAGGCAGCATATCTGCTATAAAGTCTGCACAAGAGAGGGTAGTGACAGGGTAAGTTCACCCCCACACTTACGGAAAGCATTTTAGGGTCTGGATCCGGTCCATAGAGATTAATTAGAATTGGTCCGTGTTCTTGTTCTCTGATTTTATATCTTTTTTTTCTGTAAAATAAAGAATAAACTTAAATATATTTACAATGAAGATTTATATAAGTTAACCTACATAATTTTAGAAAAGACTAGAATAACTAAAAATGCACTGATATTTCTTTTTATATTATTCATGATTATAATGTTATGGTATAATTCTCACATACAGAAATAAATAACTAACTGATTGCTAATAGTGATATAGGGAAAACATAATGCTCTAAAAAGATTAAGTGCTTTTTAACAAAATCAGCTTTCAGCTTGTTATCAACCTAGAGCCATTTGTAAGCTGTGTTCCAGAATTTAATATCAGCAACATACTACTTTAACCTTTATAAATTGTGATATTTTGACTTGATTGTTTGTGCTGACTCCTCCTGAAAGGTTAATGAGATTGCAAAATATAGTGCTAAATGGCAGGGAATAAAATTAGTGGTCAAGGGAAAGGTCAGAGGCAGTGTTACTATTTAAAATGAGCAAAGTAGGAAGCATGTACATTATTAGCTTGTGGGTGTAAAAAAAAAAATAAAGAAAAGAAAAAACCCATATCAATGCATGTATATAAAAGATAGCAAAAGGAAGGGGCGCTTGGAATATCAACTAACCAAATACAAATATATCAACACCTACGACCAAATGGTCACATATATTAAAAAAAGGGTATTAGTAACCCCCCATTTTTAAATCTATCTCTATAACAGTATACGTGGGGTACAAAACAGGAGAAATATATCGCACAGAGATTTTTTATATTTTTAAATATTTGTAGAATGTCAGCTTTAAGGGTGCAGCATATTAACCTCTAGAATAATTAGAACAAGAGAAAAAGGGAACAAACACATGCAACATTACCAATTGCATCAATACGTGGGGTACAATACTACTTAGAGGTCGGATGATTAAGAAATAGACAGTATAGTTAGAGAAAATCACGGCGATTGTCTGTTTTTTCGGATCTTCTGGGTTCCGTTGCTAATTACCATTCGGTCACTAGAGGTCCCCCTTTTATAGTCTCTGTGACGTCATAGAGACTATAGAGGTCTAATGACCGAATGGTCATTAGCAACGGAACCCCGTAGACGCAGGACTGGGACGCCACTTCAAGAAGAAGAAGAAGAGGAAAACTGCAATCCATAGGACATGATCTGCAAGCAAGTCACCCAAGATAGATGACAGCAAAACAGTGAGTTTTTACTGGACTTTAATAATATTAACAACGGAACCAGACATTTTGTTTGATTAAGAAGAATCGATATGACGGGCCAAATTTAAAGGGAAAAATGATAGACCCTCAGACTGAAAGTTACTGATATTAAAGGCTGTAACCATTGCATACTAAAAGATATGTGGGATTTTATAACACAACAGAAGGGCAATTAAACATTTCTTTACAATAATAAAGGGGATGTCACATTGGTGTATTTAAAGAGTGAGCACCTGCAGTTAATAAATTCAAAGGGGATAGCTTATTTACTTGTACTGTATGTTGTGGAATGTTTTGATTTTAAGTGTACATAATGTTTGTTTATTTTGTAAACTGCCTTTTATTTTTACACAGATTGGGCATAGCGTAGCATGCAGGGGCGTTTAAAGAAGTGAGGAGGCCCTTCTTCAGGATTTGGGCCCTCCCCCCCTTATCTGAGACAGGACTTACAGTGCCGTTAGGCCCCGCCCCCTTTTCTGGCCCGCAAATCAGGACAGTCCCACCGCAGGGGAAGGGGGAATGATTTGGCATCTATTTCTTACCTCTGGAAGATCTTAGAGGAAAGAAATACATGCTGAATAGCCCCTCTTCCCCTGCCAAACTGGGGTGCAGGATGCATGCCACAGGGCCCCCCTGTCTGAGGGGCCTGTGTGCACTGCACACCCTGCACCCATTATAGATACGCCTATGGCAGCATGACAGTAACCCTTGCCATGCAACGCTTAGTAAATCCAGCGATTGCTTTGCTTGCCATTGAAAAAATCAGAACGGCGATGTTTGCTTAAGGCTAAACTCCCGGGACTTTGCCTTTAGTGAATTCAGCGATGGCATAATTGCTGCCAAAGTCCTGGGATCATGGTCGATTTCAGCAAAATCGACTTTAGTAAATGGAGCCCATGGAATCATTAGTTAATAAAGAAGAGCAATGATAAGGCCATCTGAAGCAACATCTTACTGAACGTTTAAAGAACTAAGATCCACAGTGAGAAAATATAATATATGAGATATGGATGTATTCCTAACAGCTGAATCAGAAAAAGAATATCCTTAAGGATATTCTGTTTCTGAATCAACTGTCAGAAATACAGCCATATATAAGATAATGTCTGAACTCATACCTCCTGAGTACACATTTAACAAGTTTACAGGAGGTGCCTTGAAGCTGGGCAGGTGAGATTAACCCAATATAGCTATATTGTGAAATAAAAACATCCTTTTTATGTATGTGCTGACACATAGTTATATAATGATTGTATGGAGTGTCGGACCTTTCTTTTGTCCCTTGTAGCTTTACAATGGTCACTCTTGGTCATTGGCTGCACCTCTCCCATTTATATATACACTTGCACACATTTCATATATTTGTTGTTGTTAGTTTACTTTGGGAGCCTGACCCCTACCCAATATGGCCGCTGCACACTTTTCAAATGGCGGGAGTGTCTTAATACAGACCTCCTAAGCACACATATAGTAAACAGATAGGGACTCACCTACAGGAGGTGCCTTGATGCTGGGCATGTGAGCTTAACCCAATATAGCTATATTGGGAACTAAACCTTCTTTTTATGTATGTGCTGATACATAGGGCCAGATTTACTAAGCTACGGGTTTAGAAAAGTGGAGATGTTAACCATATCAACCAATCAGATTTTAGCTGACATTCTCTAGTATGTAAAAGTTAAATGAGATCTACAATCTGATTGGTTGCTATGGGCATTTCCAAACCCGCAGCTTAGTAAATCTGGCCCATAGTGTTATATAATGTTTGTTTGGAGCGCTAGACCTGTTTTTGTTCCTCATATTAAAAGTTTACCTAGTTGTAACCATACATTCAGTAGCTACTTATAAATGGCAAATGGAAAAATAGTATCAAGGTCGTCCAGAAAGATCTTTTGAGGTTGTGCCAGAAGGAGTTCCATGTGAGGTCTAATGACTACTTTTCATTGGCGCAAAACTTTTTATTGAGCCGCTAATATCAATAATATAGATTTCAGCACTGTGGGCTCCCACAATGGTGTGGATCAGTGGTTATATGGACCGCTGATCTGCACAATGGGCCGGAGATACGGCCGCACAGGGAATTAAGGCCGGCACAGCCGTAATTTTCCTGTTTTGAAGGTTGTGTGCATGCGGCGGCATAAGGGCCGATGGCCTTAACTATAGTTACAGCCGCTGGCTGTTACGAAAAGGGGGCTTTCCCCCCCCTTCATGCATGCCGTATCTCCACAGTCAAGGCGGAGATAGACATGCAGATTAGGGAACGGGGCGGAGGAAGCCCTGCTACGATCAGCAATGCTGCGGCCGTAAGGCCATCACCTGGGGCTGGATCCAGACCTAAGTGCTTGTTACAATGGATGTGAGATAACAGCACAGAAATATTAATAAATAAACAAATATATATCAACACTCCCACTAAAATGTATTTTTATATTTATACAAGGAGGTGCCGTCATGTTTATTATTCATGAATAAGTTTAAAAAAAGTGATTAAAAATATTTTTGATTGGTCTGTCCGTATGTTGTTATCAATTGATTGAAGTTCTAATTTTCTGATCCAATCTCACTGGTATCTGCATTTATTATCAAGTAAGGAAAAAACTTACCTCAGAAACCTAGTATGGACCCCGACACTCTCTGGGTATTATATATAGGGATATATAGGGGGATAGAGAAAGGTAGTATTTACTCGAGTGGGAGGATTGTACTCATTAATAATCAATCATCTGTATCTGCATATTGAAGCCATATTTGCGGGTTAGCTCAGTAGTATCCACTGCCTGTTACTATGGTTTTTTTTCTTACAAGTGTGTTTACTCTTATTTACAAGTGTGTTTACTCTTATTACTCTTACTCTTACTCTTAATATTATTTGAATACCGATATATATGTATATCTATATATATATATATAAAAGACATCCTGCTCCTCACCTGTCATACACAAGCGCAGTAGTGTCCACATGTTGTGATGCTACTGCGCATGCTACAACGGTTAAGAGCAGAATTCAAATAAAAAAAAAATAATTTAAAAGCCTCACCAGCTCCCCCTCCCCCCCCAAGTGCCGCTCCGGTCACCACCCCTGACCCCCTGCGGCTCTACTCACCACAGCTCTCTCTAAAGTCTTTCTTCCTTCCTGCAGTTCCTGACTCCACCACATGGAACGTAAAGAATGGGTGCATGTTTCCCGGGGACACATAATGCGGTGCACAGAGACTGCATGCTGTGAGGAGAGCCGGCAGCAGCAGGAGAGAGAAGACACAGGGGAGGGAGAGAGACAAGCAGAGGGGAGAGACAGGGAGATGTCTCTCATCAGGGAGACAGGGAAAGGGGAGAAAGACATGGGAATACTGGGAGCTGAAGACGTATGCTGGGGAATATTGGGGAGCTGAAGACACATGTTGGGGAATATTGGGGAACTGAAGACACATGCTGGGGTATATTGGGGAGCTGAAGACATATGCTGGGGAATATTGGGGAGCTGAAGACATGCTGGGGAATATTGGGGAGCTAAAGACATGCTGGGGAATATTGGGGAGCTGTAGACATATGCTGGAGAATATTGGGGAGCTGAAGACATATGCTGGGGAATATTGGGGAGCTAAAAACATATGCTGGGGAATATTGGGGAGCTGAAGACATGCTGGGGAATATTGGGAAGATGAACACACATGCTTGGGAATATTGGGGAGCTGAAGACACATTATGGGAATACTTGGGGGGGATAACACATGAGGGGAATACTGGGAGCTGGAGACACATGATGGGGAACACTTGGGGGCTGGAGACACATGATGGGGGATACTGGGAGCTGGATATATATATATATATATATATATATGGCAAAGTATCTGTTATAAATAAGATCTAGTGCGGCATACAGTGTAATATGTGTCTTCTCAGTAAAAGTTATACCTTTTAACCCTTACCTGAAGTATTTTGGTTATACTTAACTGTCTATCTTTTCTCCTGTTTTTGTTACATGGGAGAATCCCTATTACTGAGGACTACTGTGGGACCACTACACGCACTACCATCCAATTATATGGCCAACTACATTTACCTGTATGCCGCCATAGACTGGGACATTGAACTTTTACGAGTGTAGATATTACATATTTGTTTATCTATTACGATTTCTGTGCTGTTATCTCACATCCATTTTCTTGTTTATTTGCTTATTTATGATAGAGGGTAATTTGGACACTCTATGGTGAGAGTGCTGCCGCAGATATCCACCGGCGCTTTATTAGGATAACATACATTTTTAACAACAAAGAAACACATATCAGAACCTCTGCAAAGCCATGTTGAACCGCAGACGAAGTCCCATTTTAAAAGTGTAAACAGAGTTAGAGTTGAAAGGTGATATTTCCTAGTTTAACTCTAAATAGTAAAAAAATATATATTTGTTCCATACTTGTGTGCTACAGTAAATGTCATGAGAATATTTTATTATAAATTGTGTGATAGGTGATCACTGGACATAGGATCAAGGGTCATGCACATTGGTCCCTGACCGATGCCATATGATCAATGTATGTTGTCAACACAGGCATAAGTTCTTGCTAATGGTTCACAAGCAGTCAAAGAAAGTCAGAAATATAGTAAAAAAAGAAAGAGCTCCAAAATCCCATGCTGCCATGTATATGTGGAACACAAGCTCCCCAGATGCTGTGTACTCATCAAATAAAAATGATATCTGGATACTTTTGTGTGAACAGCATGCTGTATAAATTGGCAGCAAGACTGACTTTTTTGTTTGTAACAAATAAGCTATGCTACATATATTTTATTTCTTTGGCGAAAATGTTTGCTTCAGAAGTCTGTTTTACAATTAGACACAGATGATACTTGTTCCAAACTAAAAGAAAACAAATAATAAATCTACGTATGCACCATATTTGACAGATACATTTCATTTCAACAATGGACATTATGTACAGCTGCAACCATACATGTTTATCACACTCATTGTATTATCCAGCAAAGTGCTCTAATAAATGTATCCATTATCATGGACATAAAATATCAGATTCATACAGTCATATATATTCTTACTTTCTAATTTATTGAGTGGTACTGTAGGTGTGAACACTCCGTTGCCACTCCAGGGGTTATATTTACTAAACTTCTCAAAAGGAAAAATGAAGATTTTGAGTATCCAGTCAGGCCACCCTTTGGCCCATCTACAATCCATACTAAGTACAACAGCCAGACTAATCTTCCTCTCTTAATGCTCTAGCTCCACCTCCCTTCTTTGTCTGTCTCTACACTGGCTCCCTTTTCAGAATTCTTCTCAAACTCATCACCACAACCTATAAAGCTCTCTCCTTCTCCACTGCTCCCTAGCTCTCCTCCCTTATCTACAGCCACACTCCCTCCTGCCCCCTCCGCTCTGCCAGCGGCCACCGCCTCACCTTCTATCTAATAACTACTTCTCAATCCCGCATCCAAAACTTCTCCCAAGCTGCCTCTCTGCATTGGAATGACAGCCTATTTAGCTATCCAGCACCCTCCGATCCTTCGGTATGCATTCTCCGGTTAGAAAATCCCTATTTCGAAATTCTCTATTTCGAATGCTAAATTGCAAATTTTTGCTATTTTGAATTTTCTCAATTTCTACCTTTCCCTATTTCGAATACAATTAATTATGAAACATGCACATTTCAATTATGTTTCTATTTCGATTATGTTTCTATTTCGAATGTTCTCTATTGCGATTATTCTCAATTTCTACCTATTCTATTTTATAAAACTCCCTATTCAGAATATGTTTCTATTTCAAAAGTTCTATTTTCGAATGCTCTCTATAGCTATTATTCTGAATTTCGATCTGATCTATTTGAAAAATTTCCCTATATAGAATATGTTTCTATATCGAATGTTCCATTTTCCATAGCATTGATTTATTGTTTAGAATAAATAT
>WWET01001737.1:126316-137193 GCA_011038615.1 Limnodynastes dumerilii | reverse complement strand
TTATATTTCCTGGAAAACAATTAGTAAGTTTCTTTTAGTATAAATATGTGCTGTGACAATAGATTCTGTCATTGACATAGCATCCTCCATTTTGCTGAAAGTTACAAACAAGCCACTAGGGGGCACATTCTTCTATAGTCCTGGTCATTAACATGTGTAGGAGTGTGTGCATGACCCATGGGCCCCTTCACACGTGTTGCCCCATACCCTGCTGGCAGTATTGCTCCCTGATGCCATGACATACACTCACCCTCACCCTGACTTCCAAGCAGACAGCTACCTGCACTCTGACTGGTGGGCAGTAACAGCCATTCCCCTGTCATTAGAAACCTCCCACTACTGTGATTGGTGAGTCCACAGCAACATCCACCAATCAGTGTAGAGAATGCAGTCTAGTGTACATGACAGGAGTCTGCCTGCTTTACCAGTTACCGTGGCGACGCTCACTATGCACTGTGGATGGTCACTGTATTAAAATGGCAGCAAGTTCCCCAAATTCCCCTAGAGAAAATAAAAACATACCATCTCACTCACTCATGGCCTCTTGATCACTTGTGTGTATTTATGGGGTATATTGCACTTAAAAGCAGAATTACACAAAACAAGCACAATGGTGAATAAGTATTCTGGATTACACGCACTTTTTGATAAATATGCGTAAATTTTACAAAAACTACGTCTAGCTACAGAGACGCTAAAAAGGTTACCCCTACTATTCAAGATATGGGGGTTTGGGGAGGTGCAATCATTGGGGTAGATCCAGAACTACGTTTGCAATATGTTTACATGCATAGCATATTTTTGTGTGCGTATCTTCTCTACACTCCCCTAGGCACACCCCTTGAATGTACGTATTTTGTCCAAGATACGCTTTCCAAGCCCTATCTTAACTTTTGGCAACGTAACCGCAGTGATCCGCACACGTACGTATGGGCAACACGTACATATTGTACACTTTAAATACAAACCCCCGCCTACTTAACGTATTTCAGACATATTTTTGTGAAACGTAAAATTGGCACGCCCACACGTAAGTATTTACGTGACACATACGTGAATGGCCCATACGTTCACATTTACGCTACGTTACGGTGCGTATTTTCTATGGTGCGCATTCGCAGTACTTACTAAAAGGTGATTTTACGTCTCCGCCACGCGTAAATTCGCTCACAAGCATTGTTCTGGATCTGGGCCAATATGCCCAAATCATCACTATTGTGTACTTTTCCACTGAGCATAAAATCCTGCGCTTACTGCACGTGACCGGTCTTCAGAAGGCCCCATGCTGCTCCTAAGCACACCTTTGGGAGCATGGGACCTGATCCAGACTTCATAACGTTAGGGTTACGCATACCCTCCAACATTTTTATATGGAAAATAATGGGCAACATTAGTAAATCTGGGCCGGATCCTGACCTACGAGCGCCTTACGGGTGCACAAGGTCATTACGTTTCCATATTCCTACTTTAACTTTTACGACCAGGTTTGCGGCCTTACAGCTGCAAACCTGGTCGCAATGGGGCTCACCCCACCCCGTCCCCTCATTTATATGGTGATCTCCGCCTTGACAGCCCCTTTCCCCGTAACCCACGGCGTATGTAACATAAGTTAGCAATTTCAAAACAGAGAAATTACATACGCGCCGTCCATAATTTCACTGTCGAGGATCTGGGCCTCTGGCCCTAGGTGTTTCTTTGATTAAGTTTATCGGTAGAATTATTTTATTATCGCCAGCAGAAGACAGCGCTAAGTTGTGTCACCTGCCAGTCACTGATCGCTGTCATTCCTGGTGTGTCCTTTGTGGGTGCAGGGTGGGAGTTTGCCTAAGCTCCCCTCTCCTCTGGACCCCGCACCACCTGCATCCACTGCAGTTAAACCTCTAATACCTCTTTCACACCGAGCTATGGACTCGTGAATAACCCTGTTTAGGTGTCAGTGTGAGTCTGGAACCCTAAGCCATGTGACCTGGAATTTGGCAGGGTTGCTGACTTTTAATAGTTTCCCTCTGGGATCAGCCATAGATGAATGCAGGGGGTGAGGCTTAATGCCGCAATTTATGCAAATTTTGTCATTAGACCCCACCCCTTACTTACCTCTATTGGGGTTTAATAGCGATGGAGACGGGACTTGATGACGCAATTTGCATCATCAAGTCCCTCCCTGTCCTTAGCAACACTAGGATACTTTTAAAGGCTTCCCTCCAGGAGATCCCGGAGGGAAGCCATAGATGCATGCAGGGAACGGGGCTTAACAGTGCGATGTATGCGAATTGTGTGATTAAGCCCCGCCCCTTGCCAATTACCCCTTTCGTGGTTTCATAGAGATGGGGGTGGGGATAGATGATGCAATTTGCGCCCCTAGCAACACTAGTAAACTAATGTTGCCAGGCAGGGGACATGAAACCACGGGCCTCAAGTCCCTTGCGGGAGATTTGCCAGCTCTTCTAGGATAGCGGGAGAGCTGCCCGAATTTCAGGAGTCTCCCAAACATTCCTTGAGAGTTGGCAACCCTGGTATGAGTATGGCCCTTTGGATATATTTAGAGGGTCACTCATGCATTTCCTGAAGTTTATCAGGCTAGCATTTTGGAAGAAATATACTAAAGAATTTTATATTTACTAATCTGCAAAGTGCAAAACAATTAAATAAAGTAAATGCAGTTTTCCATTTATATTTGCAGTAAATTTTAAGTGTTTGGTGCACATCCTTTTTTAAGATGTTTACATGTTATTTCGGTAATTGAATGTATTAATAAAACAAGTTGGTGTGTATGGCCTCCGTCCAGCAGGGGGCAGCATCCCCCGCACTGTATGTGTGTGTGTCCGTCTGTGTGTGTGGCGTCTCGCTGGTTGTGGACTCTGGAAGTGTGACGTGGACGAGGAAGAGGTTCCTGCAGCTCTGTCTGATTGCAGCTGAGGGAGACCCCGGGACAGTGAAGGTTGGGAATGCTGAACACAGCGGAGAGAGCTTTATTTGGGATTAGGGCACAGAAAGGGACATCAGCCTGCAGGGAGCAAGAGACTGGGATTATGGGGTGTGATCTGAATCAGAGAGAGACAGTGAGAGACTGGGACTGGAGTGTGATGCACTGAGAGAGACAGGGACCCTGGGTTCTCAGATGAGAAAGCTATACAGAAAATGAGACTGTAACCCTGGGGTCTCAGATGAGAGATATATAGAGAGAGAGACTGTGAAGTCTGATCTGATGGGGGAGGGAGATAGAGACTGTGATCTGATGGAGAGAGAGTCAGAGTCCAACTGAGGTCTGATCAGATGCAGAGAGAGACTGAGAGATAGAGACTGAAACTGGAGTGTGATGCACAGAGAGAGAGACTGTGACCCTGGGGTCTCAGCTGAGAGAGCTATACAGAGAAAGAGATTGTGACCCTGGGGTCTCAGCTGAGGGATATATACAGAGAGAGAGACTGAGGTCTGATCGGATGGGAGAGAAAGAGAGACTGACTGACTGTGAGGTCTAATCTGATGCAGAGACTAAGAGGCTTGAACTTTTAGAGAGAGAGAGACTGATGAGAGACCTTTGTATATGTTATTGATAGAAATTAAATGATGACGATGGATATAGTATTGGAGTAACAGCAATGTATTAATAAAATATTTTGTTATGTAGGAAGATGTCACGTTCTTCTGGTAAACTTGGAAATCTAAGAGACAAGCTGGATGGAAATGAACTGGACTTGAGTCTGAGTGACCTGAGTGAAATCCCAGTAAGGGAACTGGTAAGTTATTGTATTGTCATCTACTCCTCTTAAATCATTAAAGAATCTGAATTTATTTATGATCCATTAATGAAAAAAAGCTACCTTTCCATAGTAAGTCTACATAAATATGACTTAATGAATATTCAGAACAGTTGCTGTTTGTTTTCTGTTACCCCATAATCACATTATACCCTTTAATCGCTCTATAAAGATTGTGGTTAGCTATAGAAGGACAGATTTCTTTGTTACTTATTTCTAATATACACATTCCCCTGTCCCAGGTTTATTTATTGTTCCATGTTCCTAATTACTGGCTAACTCTGCTTCTAAAGATCATGCTTGTTTCAGATCAAGATTACTCTAACATTTCATACATTCATTCACACAAGCATCCAGTTCACTGATATCATTGACCACTTTGAACCCACTCGTTCGGTGATAACAATCTTTATTAAGAATGCCAGCACTAACTACTTAAAATGGCAGGTTAGATAATCACTAATGAGCAATGTGTGGGGGCATATATTTCTGTGTAGGTTGCCCCTTTCCTTATAAGCACCTGATTGACCTGTAAATTGATTTGAGCGACCACCTTTTTATGTAATATTTGAGTTATATCTGAGACTAGCAGCTACCAGGGAATCTTGAGGCCAGATTTACTTAGCTGTGGGTTTGGAAAAGTGGAGATGTTGCCATAGCAATCAATCACATTCTAGCTGACATTCTCTAGTATGTAAAAAGAAAGTGAGAGCTAGAATGTGAATAGTTGCTATGGGCAACATCTCCACTTTTCCAAACCCACAGCTTAGTAAATCTGGCCCTTGCTCTACAGAAGCAATTTTGGAAGCCTAGATAAGTTACTTCTCTGTTTAATATGTCATATTGATAGATATGAGATAAACAGATATTAGATAGATATAGATGTATTCTATGTGTATTACCTCTGATTTGAAGCATCTCTTGAGATGGACTATACATTACATTAATTGAGCAACCACTATTTTGTATAACATAAGTATATTAATAGCACAGGCAAAGTCCTGTGTAGTTGTAAATGGCATTAACACACGTCAGGTCAAGATAAACGTCTGTTTATACTTACTCTCTTTGGTTGCTTTTATTTCTATGTTTCTGTCTCTGTACTCAGGCTGTGCTCCCCAAAGCCACCAAGCTAGATCTTTCCTGCAACAAGCTGACCATGTTACCGGTAAGTAGATGTATATCTAGAGGTGATCATCTTGTTTGCAGCAAGAGAGAACTTTCTGCTTTATTTACAATATGGCACATCCAAAGACATAGGCCCAGATCCAGAAATAGTTACGACAGGGGATTTACGCACGCAGTGTGGGTGAGCCTTATTTACGATCGTCATATCTCTGCCATGCGGAGATAGACATTTAAATTAGGGGGCGGGGGAAGGGCCGTTATGACTATGGCCGCAGATTTAGTCCTAAGATTTAAGGTACTAATCTGGACACATAAGTGTCAAGATTTACTGCTGAGAGCGGGCAGTGTAGGGGGTACGCACGTTATGCATCTGGGCCATAGTCACTACCTTCCTATGGCCTGGAATTAGGGTTATGCAAAAATCGTTCTCCATATTGCTTACCATTTATATCTCAGTCAGGGAGCACTTAGATTTTTCTAGGAGAGTATGAAAAGACGTCTTTCTGCGTTAGGTTATACATCTTTCTGTATAAGGGACATCGCAGTGTTTTTTTTAGCTGTGTGTTGGCTATGTTTCTTTCCAGAGCTATTTATTATTATCCTTTATTATTCTCTATCCTGATCTCTGAGCCAGATGTTACCTGTATAGTTAATGCTATGTCCTGTTTTTTTGCAGGGTGAATTTTGCTCTCTCACACACATTGTACGGCTGGATCTCAGTAAGAATCTGTTAGTTCAGCTCCCGTCTGAATTTGGCCGACTGGTAAATCTGCAACACCTCGATCTGCTGCAGAACCACTTAACGACTCTGCCTGTGACCTTTGCTCAGCTCAGGGTAAATACCGGTGTTATTATACAGCATATAACAGTTACATCAGTGGCTAAATGTTCACACATTCTTTCTGACCAATTAATCCCTCAGAAAATTTTGGTTCATTTTATGTTATTATATTACAGGTAATGAGTTAGACCAAGTATAACTCAGCGTTTCATAAAAACCAAAATAATAACAAATATATCACAAGGGAGCACTAGTTGACCTCTAATTTAATATTTATTAATACAGACTAACAAGCAATATAAAATCAATCAAATTCTTCACAGTATCATATAAAACACAAATGTAATACCGACAATAAAACTTCCAGTAGCAAAAGATATAAAGTATATATCATAAGATACGATATAAGACAATTATTGTCACCTCCCATTCCATTCATGTTGCCTGGTCTGAATCACTACATGGAAAGTGTCACTCACTTAAGAACTCAATGCATAGGGTAGTACAATGAAGACTTGTATTGTGGCTGAGAGGTAATAAACGATCCTCTCAAGGTAGATATTTAGCACTCCGAAAGTCCGGCGCAAAACACACTTGAGTATGAGGAAAATTATAATAATACCAATTGCATATATAAGGGGTGTAATCAGCTAGAGCAGGGCGCATTTTACAAAGGAAGATGCGTATTAAAACTGTTGCGATTCACCGCTGCGATGTTACACATTGCAAAATAGGAGAGCCGAAAGTGTCTGTACGTTTTTCCTGATACAGAAAGTGTGGCCTCCATATGTAATGTGTGGGCCTATCAGCATAAAGCTGGCCACACTATAATCAGCTGATTGTCACATTGGGCTGGATCCAGACCTCGTTAAGTGCATGAACTTAGTTACACCTGGGCTAAACCATGGTGATTTCAGGGGAGTCATATTTCATCTGCTGCAAACAGTATTAGAGTTGAGAGGTGATGTTTCCTATCCCAAGTCTAAATAACAGTGTGATAGTAAAGCTGGTCAGTATCTGTGTGCAGTAAGCAATTCAAAGATATATCCCTGCATGCAAAGAATACAATTACCTTGACTCCCCCTGAAATCAACATGGTTTAGCCCAGGAGTAACGAAGTTCATGCACTTAACAAGGTCTGGATCCAGCCCATTGTTGGAATGCAGACAATATGGTCACAAATCACAATATGGTCACAAATCGCACTGACCTGGTGGTTGGATCGTTCAGAAAAATGGAATAATCCAAAAGGCGAATATTGGGTTAAAAAACACCCCATACGATGTATGCGCATAACTCTGGTCCAGCTCCACGAGTAAGAACAGATTCTGTACATTAGCCTCCATAACCAAGGATCCCTATGTTCCGTATGTGCAAGTGGAGAGCACACCCCATACACTCGCATGTACAGCCCTTCTACATGCAGGACCCTACCTTAAAGTGTCTGCATGCCTTAGCCGAGCTGCATGCATTCCCCCACCCTCCATGCTTATCCAGTGCATATGGTGACTGAGCTGTGAGTTATGCCTTGGAACCCAGCATCAATCAGCTGCGTTCCTGTCCCTGTTCTGCACATACACAGAAGAACACTTACATACACAGTGTGCGCCAGACAGCTTTCGCTGTTCATTGTGAATCCAGTCCTCAGTCTGAGGTGTAGAGTTTGGAGCAGCAGGCGCCATGTAATAATATTTATCTCTTTTCCAGAACTTGAGGTGGTTGGACCTAAAGGACAATCCGCTAAACCCTGCTCTGGCCAGCGTGGCTGGAGACTGCCTAGACGAGAAGCAGTGCAAGGAGTGTGCCCAGAAGGTAAGGGGGGAAAAGGAACGTATGATGCTCGGCTGGAAGGAGCAGTAGACATGGGAGAAGATCATCTTCTCGTGTTGATTGTCATTTGTATGATGTAACGTGTCTTTGTATTCTGTTAAGGTTCTTGAGTACATGAAGGTCCTTCAGGCCGCTCAGGAACAAGAAACGCAGCGCAAGCTTTTGGAAGAGCAAGGTATGTGCGACGCCGTGGAAGCGAGGACGACGTTCCCGCGCGCAGATCCCTTGTATATAAAGTCCTCTTCTCGCTTTCAGCACAGAAGAAGAAACGTGAGGCTCAGCAGAGAAAGAAAGAGGAGCGAGAGAGGGAACAGCGGCGCAAGCAGAAAGCTCAGCAAAAAGCACGCAAGAGGCGGGAGTACGAGGCAGCGCAGGCAGTCCAGCAAGAGGTCAAGAAGACGGAAGAGAAGGAGTCCTCAGACAATCACAGTGAGTGCCGCGGATTGCACATGGGAGACCAGCTTTCGGGCCAGATTTACTAAGCTGCGGGTTTGGGAAAGTGGAGATGTTGCCCATAGCAACCAATCCGATTCTAGCTGTCACTTTCCTATTACATACTAGAGAACGTCAGCTAGAATGAGATTGGTTGCTATGGGCAACATCTCCACTTTTCCAAACCTGCAGTTTAGTGAATCTGGCCCTTAGTCTTAAGCCGTCCACACAATATGTGACGCATTCGGCCCATTGTCACGCCAGGTGTTGAGAAGCTTTCTATCAGTACAAAGAGGGCAACAATGCTGCAGAATGTGCAGAGAAGAAATGTATGTGACTAAGTGCATAGACTATACACTCAGACACATACAAAAGGTGTATGCCAGCGCTATCCCCCTAGAGTAGAAGTGCCAGTGGAGAAGGGATAAATAAATCTAAAAATGTCCCAATGAGTATTTAAAAATGTCCCAATAAATAAAAATATATAAAATCCTCAGTCACATAAACTCTTCATAAAAAGTTCCGTGGGAGAGATCCATATAAAGAAATAAATAGAAGCGTCCAGGACTCACAGGGAACATAGGATGAAAAATAAAAACAGACTTTAATTAATACAAGGTCCAAAATACATGACATATAAAACGGAACAGGACGTCATACCAGGGTTTTCCAGATAGAATAATCGCGGGGGAAGATAACCGCAAGATGGTGATGCCCGGGCGCGGTGGTTTCTTCAGACGCGACGGATCGTCCCTGGGAGATGACGTCACTGGAGATACAGGAACCGGCGGACTCACGCGTTTCGAACTCCACTGAGCTCTTTTTCAAAGTCAATCTTGAATGCTGCAGAATGGTTAGCCAATCAGATTGTTTGGAGGATCCTGGTTTCACAACCATTGATCCGCACATGTACAGAACAGGGCCGAGCACCCTCAGACATAAGGCTCCCCATCCGCCTATTGTTCACCTTAGTGTGCTCTGCCCTATTGCAACAACGATCAATGCTATTTAAATGAGGAAGTGGGCGGTTTAGTGCTTCCGCTAGCCGGGAGTCCCTGCACTTCCTCCAAACCCTCGCACCAGCTCAGGGGATGAGTAAGTGTAAGACGGAGGACACGAGGACTATTATTAAATGGCTCTATTTGTAATATCACAGCTCTACACGTTACAAATCTACAAAATTATATAAGGACTGATTTCATTTTTACAAATACATTTCTGGTCGTACGCTACACTGTAATTACATTGTCACACGTTATGCTCAGGGATATATATTTTTAAGGTGTGTTAATTGACTGTAAATAAAAAGAGAACCTGCAAACACGTGCAGGCCTGTAACAGATAGTAGTAAAAGGTTCCTTTTCACAACTCTGCGCTAAAGAGCAGCTATATGAATACACAAGAAAAACTAGCTTCTCCAAAGCCTGGTGCAATACAAAACAGATGTACTCGTGATTCTTACAGCAAACAACAAAATGAAAACAATGTTATAGAAAATATAGGGAATATTTATTAGGGTAGTATTGAATCAAAAGATATGATCAGGCCCTTAGTTAGGGGTAAGTTAATGGTAGTATTTCTGTATCTTTGTCTCTAGTATTGTCCTTAGTCCAACATATAGGTGGATTCTAAAAACTAACGCCAATACAATTTAACTCTAAAAAATTTCTTATTCTAAAAATTAACTTTTTTCAGAAATAAAAAGTTCCTCTATAAGCTTCCTTTTTCACCATGGGAAATTGATCAATTCAACTTTAATGAACTCTAAGTTTAAATCTTTTGAGTTAATGAGCCACTCTAAAAAAAACTAAAGATATATATAAATCCTAAAGGCACTCTAAAAATCAACGCTAAAAATGAACTCTAAAAATTCTCTATAAGGTAATTTATCAGCAAATAAATATTTTTGTGTTCCCTCAGAGAAGGTCATTTCTCCCCTTAAATGAAAAAAGCGCACTACTTAATGTACTTTAAATAAAATGATCCCTATAAGCCCAATCTTCCCCCTCACCATTAACTGGTTCCCTACAATAAACCCCCCTTGCTGCGGTAATGTATGCTTAACACATATTCAAAATAAGAGAATGCCTCTATGACTACCCGTCTTAAATTCTGCGCATAAACAGGATTTTCTCGATTTGACTTAATGTGCAACATGATTACTACACGGTCTTAAGTAAAAACACTCAACCAAATGAAAGATCAGCATGTATCTCCCGACTTCTCTAAAAAAGACAATCAGGTGTCAATCACCATCATCTATTTAAATGCCCGTCTAAAGATCAGCCCTCATTCTTTGACAAAGGCTGGTGCGCGGTTGAAACGCGTCAGGAGGAGATTACAGCTGATCAGGAAAACAACCGCTGCAGCAGAGCGCACTCATCCCACTTATTCTGTCCAGACTAACCCGGGCAATAGTACATTCGGCCGATAACTACGGTGTGGTAAGGGCGCTGTTCCCTGCAAGTGAAGTGGAGTGTAGTGGGACACTACTATAGCCACTTTCATGCCAGTTCAATCAAAAGGGCACAATAGTCCTCTAGCACAGCTAAACCGGAGAAATATACCTCTTTGCCAATTGCATTTGTTTTTGAACTGTTCACAAACGCTGCAAAGCGTAATACAGCTCTTTGCCACCATACAACAATTGCTTCTTTTAAAATCTGCACTTGCGCTACAACCGTTTATCCAAACATTTGCATCTGCATTTGCCCACACATCAGCTAAGGATACTAAAGGAGATATTATATTCTGCCACTACTAAGCAACATTTGTTGCTCTGAACTATTCAGACTATGCCAATATCCACCTATATGTTGGACTAAGGACAATACTAGAGACAATGGGCTGGATCCAGACCTTGTTAAGTGCATGAACTTAGTTACTCCTGGGCTAAACCATGTTGATTTCAGGGGAGTCATATTTCATCTGCTGCAAACAGTATTAGA
>WWET01001737.1:74077-86947 GCA_011038615.1 Limnodynastes dumerilii | reverse complement strand
ATCACTTATGCTTGCCCCACACAAAATGTACAAGAGAAAAGAAGCAGAGAGAGAAATAACAAACGCGCCATTTTCATAATATTACTAGGGGTGGGGGCAGGGCTTGATTACATAAATTGTGTAATCAGGTCTTACCTAGTCCCTAATAACACTATGAATGGTAGTGTTGCTAGGCTGGGGAAGCGGGACTTGAGGCTGTGGTTTGCATGGAACAACAGCCTCAAGTCCCCTGCGGAAGCTTTGCCGACTTTCACGGGATATCTGTATATCTGCCATAATTTCAGGAGTCTCCTGGATATTCCGGGATAGTCGGCAACCCTGTCTTTAGTAGTCCGTTCATTGTAATTTTACTATGACGCTTTATCAAATAAAACTTAAAAAATAAAATATTGAATGAAAGAATTGGGCCCTGGTGACTGAGTGAAACCACTAGTTTATTTATGGGGTGACCCTGCGGTCTCCTTCTCCCTTTCCTATTTATTTATTTATTTTTACTTAAGTTCTGAATAAATTGCAGACCCCTACAATAAATGTCCTTTCAATCAGACAGTCTGTCTGTGTTCAAACAAGCTACTTTGAATGTTAATTAAGTCTGGTGTGCTTGTGAAACTTATCTACAGTATGTTAAACACAAACTTGCACACAGAGTTAGTATCAACACAAGTAAGATAGGAGTACAATACGGATTAGATTTCTATGTTCATTTAACACCCAGACAGGAGCAGTAAAAAGCATTGTGTACAATGGTTATAAAGAGGGCCCGATTAACCTTCCCAGACTGAAATCTCAATATGTTAATAATAAGATAAATATTATGTAAAAAGGAGGATAGTCTTGGGTAAATGTCCATATTGTTCTTGTTGTTAAGTCCTTTTTAATTTAGGACTAAATATAACTTCACTAATTCTAATATTACTAGTCACAATTTATCTGTGATTAATTGACAAAAAAGCAGATGTCAACAACATTACCCAGGGTGGGACAAAAAACAATGACGTCGTAATAATTTACATATTTGTAGTAACTGGTCCCATTGTTTAAAGAGTATAAAAACTTTTTTGTTGTTGCTATGAATTGTGAAGTGTGAAGTCTCACGATGTAATTCAGTCTCAAGCTAATGTTTTATTTTATTAAATAAATGTATTACTTTTCCTTTAAATAAGTAGATTGGATAATTAAATCTTTTTACTTTAACAGCTTTTACTTCCACAGAGGGGCCTCTAAACTATGGACCGGATCCAGAACCTTGCACGTACGGAAAGTGTGCGGGGGAGTCTGTCCATCCGAATGAGAGAGGGGAGTGAACACCTCATGTTACTCCCCTCTCTCGTGCTCTCGAGTGGGCTTCATGGCAGTTACGCTGCCTTAACTGAAATGTGCGGATCAGCAGTCCGTACCACCGCTGATCCGCTCATTAATGTCAAAACCCTCCCATACTGTACAATTTTAATGCTTTCCCCGCCCACCTTGGTGGACAGAGGGGAAGCATAGCCCCTTCGTATGCAAAATCTATTGTACCGAACTTAGTTCCATACAATAAAAGTTACGTGCGTAAGATCATGCGCCCTCCCCTCAAAACACCTCACCTACGTACTTTGGGCCTGATCCAGACCTATGCAAATACTACGCCCTTGTGCGTAGCGTATTTACGACAGCGTACCGACGAAGCACTCCCCTAGGCACACTCCTCGGTCGTCCATATTTATGCCATCTTACGTCAACCAAACCCTACCCTAACTTTTCTGAGCGTAACAGCGGGCATCCGTAGCATCCATGCGTATTTATGACGCTTAGAACGCCCATACTGTACGACTGAAATACCTCTCGCCGCCCACGAAGCGTAATTACGGGTTTTGTATGGCTGGCACGCCCCTTCTTATGTTGTTATGATGCTCAGTGTTTCTTTGCGTAACATCTGCCGCATGCATGCGATAGTAAGTACAAATAGGCTCTTTTATGCTTAAGAAAAGCGTAAAAAGACGGGCGAATTTAATTTATAAAAAACCATATAAACAAATAAACAAATCAATAAAACATAGACATTAAAAATAGTGCACAGCTGGAATAAGGTTATAGTGATATGCACAATATATCTGATGGGCAGTGAAATATAAGTCCAAACAAACTGAATTCGCCTCCATAATAGTAAGTTGTTGCTTTTACATCTGCTCGGTATCTCATTCAACAATGGTGAATTTACTATTTTTTGAGCCTATATATTAGGTTTTAGCGCTGTGGTTTCTTCTCTTGATGTCACGAAGAGTCATTTGCTGAAATGTAAGTGTTATTAGTTAACCCTACCCTTAAAACTTTCCTAACTCTAACCCTTCATTTCCTGCAGCCTAGCCCTTACTTTCCCCATCTTCAGCCCTAACCCCCCATGACCCGCAGCCTAATCCTAATCATTCATGCCCTGCAGCCTAACCCTTACCTTCTCCTTAAGCCCTAAATCTAACCTTATATCCACTACAGCTGCCACAGCCTAACCCTAACTTTATACCCTACAGCCTGTAGCTATTGGGAATGGGGAAATTGGTTCGGTTAGGGTTAGAGTGATGAAGGGGAGGGTTAGAGTGATCAAGGGGAAGGTTAGGGTTAGAGTGATGAAGGGGAGGGTTAGAGTGATGGAAGGGAAGGGTTAGGGTAATGGAAATGGAAAGTCTTAGGGTCAGGCTGTGGGGGGGGGAGGAGTCTTAGGGTTAGGCTGCAGGGAAGGGAGTCTTAGGGTTAGGCTGCGGGGAAGGGGGGGCTAGGGTAATGGAAGGGAGGGTTAGGGTTAGGTTAATGGAATTGGAAGCTTACTGTAAGGATTAGGGTAAGGGTTGGGGATAAATTTATACTTACCATTTGAAGCAGGGATCAATTGGTTTGCCTCCGAACTGGCTGGGAGAGAGCATCGGCCAGGCCAGACCAGCAACTGCATCCCCTATGAGGACACCTGCCCTCCCCCTTCTCAGGAATCAATATTCAAATATTAAGCCATTGGCTGTGACCCCTCTCATCTATTGGGCATTTGAGTTCTGCAGTAGAAGTCACAGCTTAGTGAGTCACATAGCACATAGTTCCAGTTATAACTGTCTTATGTCTGGCAGCTGGCTGGTCTGAGCACAAGAGATGAATTCCGGAGAGTGTCCAGGGAAATGTTAAGTTCCTATTTACCGTGCATTATAAACTAATAGAAAACACTTACACGGCAGCGAATATTATCGTCTGCACACTTAGCGGCTGTTGATGAGCTTGGCTACATCTGTTTGTTTAGTGTAAAGTAAACACATTTGTGCTGCATATTGTACACTCATTCTTCTGTCTCCTTTATATTGGAGAGGTAAAACAGCAGACTCTCCAACATCGCCCATTCCACCACGTACACAATACTCCGCTCCTGAGCTTCCAGCTGTCACTTCCAATGAATTTACTGATGTTTGAAAAACATTTTACTTTTCTGCACAGGTAGTTTCCATAGTAACACACAAGTGGAATCCCAGAAGTAGAGTGTTTTGTACCTAATGGAATGGGTCATGTTAGAAGGTCTGAAATAGGGAGAGAACAATGGGGCAGATCCAGAACTACGCATTTCCGCGAATTTACGTGTGGCGGAGACGTAAATTCGCAGATTTGTACGCACTGCGCATGCGCACTGCAGAAAATACGCACATTCACGTAGCGTATTTTCAAACGTATGGGTAATTCACGTATTGCTAACGTAAATACTTAGGTGTGGGCGTGCCAAATTTACGTTAGTGACCAATACGTGCGTTTTACGTGAAGTAGGCGGGGGGTGGTATTTAAAGTGTACAGTATGGGAGTGTTAAGCTGCGTACGTTCGCGTAGTCTGTACGCCCGTTAGCGGACGTATGCTGTTACGTTAGGAAAAGTTAAGGTAGGGTTTGGGTCGCGTAATTTCCGAAAATACGTCCGTGCACAGGGTGTGCCGTGGGGAGTGTATTGACCTTACGTGTACGAAAATACGCACCGCTAAAATACGTACGCACACACGTAGTTCTGGATCTACCCCAATGATCTCAATCTGAGCAGGACTGGCTGAAATTAAGGCAGCATGGGGGTGGGGCTTGGGGACATAATTTATGTAATTTACATCTGACGCCCAACCCCCTACCAAAGCAAAGCTGCCATTCATAGGGTTACTAAGGATGGGGTGGGAATTGATGTCATCAAGTAACTTTGCTGTCCCTATTTCGCAATGTGAAACATCGCAGCGGGACTCGCAACTGCTATTATTACCATACGGCTGATGACCTGGAACTTCCTTCCTTCCTCCAACAGTAAAATCAGTCATTCATCCTCAATGCATTTGATATACTCTTTAGCAGTTGTTGAGCAGTGGAGTAGTATGATCACATGGGCTTCTAATGGTTATAAATATACCTTTTATGAATTCCATGTGATTTTAATAGATGTAATGAAGTAAATATATTTGTTATTATAGAATAATTGGTGTATTCAACTCTTGCATGTCAGTATTACGATTATTGTATTTTTTATGTACATAGTTTGTTCACATTACCTCCCAACATTTTCAATATGGAAAACGGTTCCACCCAAACGCCACCTGTTTAGTCGTAACCCTGCTACTTTGTTGGCCGCACATGACAAAATCAACATTAGGAAACTCAAGCCTTTTGTTTAAGAAAGCCTAACTGCCGGCCTGATTCAAACTTAAGAAGCGTCTGCTTCATAAGTGCGTATCCGGCCGAAATGACCTACTGCGCATGTGTATTAGGTCATTTATGCTATCTACGTACCAGATAGGTATGTAGATAGGGTACATGCGGTCTTCAAAGACCGCAAGCAGGAATTTACGCCCATAGGCGTTGTGCCGCCTCGGGACTCTTTTAGGAAGAAGTGGGAGGTGGAGGTATTGAGATTGGCAGGGGAGGCGCATTGCACGGAGATATAGTAAGTGCCATAAGGTACCTAAAACAGGGGGCGGGTCAGGGGCTGGGAGAGTGAGTTAGGGGCGGATCTGCCAGCACCCAGCTCACTCTTATCTGTGAATCAGGTCCTGCAGTAAGTGCTGGCTAAAAGGCTTCCGTGCGGCCGATGACCTACACTGGAGATTTAAGGTTGCTCTATGGCAGGATCACACTGTCGTAACTTCACTTCCGCTGTGAAGGACTCTGCAACAATCTAAATGTCAGCAGATAAGCGGCATCAAGATGGAACAAATGAGAATAGAGAGGACGGGTGTGACGGAGGCAGGAAAGCACATGCCAGGGAGACAGCAAGAATTCTCCCTCTCTCTCTCATATGAGGATGTTGTATTATATATATATTGCTCTCTCTCTCATATAAGGATGTTGTATTATATATATATTGCTCTCTCTCTCTCATATATGAGGTGTCTCTCTATCTCTCTCCTGTGTCTCTCTATCTCTCTCCTGTGTCTCTCTATCTCTCTCCTGTGTCTCTCTATCTCTCTCCTGTGTCTCTCTATCTCTCTCCTGTGTCTCTCTATCTCTCTCCTGTGTCTCTCTATCTCTCTCCTGTGTCTCTCTATCTCTCTCCTGTGTCTCTCTATCTCTCTCCTGTGTCTCTCTATCTCTCTCCTGTGTCTCTCTATCTCTCTCCTGTGTCTCTCTATCTCTCTCCTGTGTCTCTCTATCTCTCTCCTGTGTCTCTCTATCTCTCTCCTGTGTCTCTCTATCTCTCTCCTGTGTCTCTCTATCTCTCTCCTGTGTCTCTCTATCTCTCTCCTGTGTCTCTCTATCTCTCTCCTGTGTCTCTCTATCTCTCTCCTGTGTCTCTCTATCTCTCTCCTGTGTCTCTCTATCTCTCTCCTGTGTCTCTCTATCTCTCTCCTGTGTCTCTCTATCTCTCTCCTGTGTCTCTCTATCTCTCTCCTGTGTCTCTCTATCTCTCTCCTGTGTCTCTCTATCTCTCTCCTGTGTCTCTCTATCTCTCTCCTGTGTCTCTCTATCTCTCTCCTGTGTCTCTCTATCTCTCTCCTGTGTCTCTCTATCTCTCTCCTGTGTCTCTCTATCTCTCTCCTGTGTCTCTCTATCTCTCTCCTGTGTCTCTCTATCTCTCTCCTGTGTCTCTCTATCTCTCTCCTGTGTCTCTCTATCTCTCTCCTGTGTCTCTCTATCTCTCTCCTGTGTCTCTCTATCTCTCTCCTGTGTCTCTCTATCTCTCTCCTGTGTCTCTCTATCTCTCTCCTGTGTCTCTCTATCTCTCTCCTGTGTCTCTCTATCTCTCTCCTGTGTCTCTCTATCTCTCTCCTGTGTCTCTCTATCTCTCTCCTGTGTCTCTCTATCTCTCTCCTGTGTCTCTCTATCTCTCTCCTGTGTCTCTCTATCTCTCTCCTGTGTCTCTCTATCTCTCTCCTGTGTCTCTCTATCTCTCTCCTGTGTCTCTCTATCTCTCTCCTGTGTCTCTCTATCTCTCTCCTGTGTCTCTCTATCTCTCTCCTGTGTCTCTCTATCTCTCTCCTGTGTCTCTCTATCTCTCTCCTGTGTCTCTCTATCTCTCTCCTGTGTCTCTCTATCTCTCTCCTGTGTCTCTCTATCTCTCTCCTGTGTCTCTCTATCTCTCTCCTGTGTCTCTCTATCTCTCTCCTGTGTCTCTCTATCTCTCTCCTGTGTCTCTCTATCTCTCTCCTGTGTCTCTCTATCTCTCTCCTGTGTCTCTCTATCTCTCTCCTGTGTCTCTCTATCTCTCTCCTGTGTCTCTCTATCTCTCTCCTGTGTCTCTCTATCTCTCTCCTGTGTCTCTCTATCTCTCTCCTGTGTCTCTCTATCTCTCTCCTGTGTCTCTCTATCTCTCTCCTGTGTCTCTCTATCTCTCTCCTGTGTCTCTCTATCTCTCTCCTGTGTCTCTCTATCTCTCTCCTGTGTCTCTCTATCTCTCTCCTGTGTCTCTCTATCTCTCTCCTGTGTCTCTCTATCTCTCTCCTGTGTCTCTCTATCTCTCTCCTGTGTCTCTCTATCTCTCTCCTGTGTCTCTCTATCTCTCTCCTGTGTCTCTCTATCTCTCTCCTGTGTCTCTCTATCTCTCTCCTGTGTCTCTCTATCTCTCTCCTGTGTCTCTCTATCTCTCTCCTGTGTCTCTCTATCTCTCTCCTGTGTCTCTCTATCTCTCTCCTGTGTCTCTCTATCTCTCTCCTGTGTCTCTCTATCTCTCTCCTGTGTCTCTCTATCTCTCTCCTGTGTCTCTCTATCTCTCTCCTGTGTCTCTCTATCTCTCTCCTGTGTCTCTCTATCTCTCTCCTGTGTCTCTCTATCTCTCTCCTGTGTCTCTCTATCTCTCTCCTGTGTCTCTCTATCTCTCTCCTGTGTCTCTCTATCTCTCTCCTGTGTCTCTCTATCTCTCTCCTGTGTCTCTCTATCTCTCTCCTGTGTCTCTCTATCTCTCTCCTGTGTCTCTCTATCTCTCTCCTGTGTCTCTCTATCTCTCTCCTGTGTCTCTCTATCTCTCTCCTGTGTCTCTCTATCTCTCTCCTGTGTCTCTCTATCTCTCTCCTGTGTCTCTCTATCTCTCTCCTGTGTCTCTCTATCTCTCTCCTGTGTCTCTCTATCTCTCTCCTGTGTCTCTCTATCTCTCTCCTGTGTCTCTCTATCTCTCTCCTGTGTCTCTCTATCTCTCTCCTGTGTCTCTCTATCTCTCTCCTGTGTCTCTCTATCTCTCTCCTGTGTCTCTCTATCTCTCTCCTGTGTCTCTCTATCTCTCTCCTGTGTCTCTCTATCTCTCTCCTGTGTCTCTCTATCTCTCTCCTGTGTCTCTCTATCTCTCTCCTGTGTCTCTCTATCTCTCTCCTGTGTCTCTCTATCTCTCTCCTGTGTCTCTCTATCTCTCTCCTGTGTCTCTCTATCTCTCTCCTGTGTCTCTCTATCTCTCTCCTGTGTCTCTCTATCTCTCTCCTGTGTCTCTCTATCTCTCTCCTGTGTCTCTCTATCTCTCTCCTGTGTCTCTCTATCTCTCTCCTGTGTCTCTCTATCTCTCTCCTGTGTCTCTCTATCTCTCTCCTGTGTCTCTCTATCTCTCTCCTGTGTCTCTCTATCTCTCTCCTGTGTCTCTCTATCTCTCTCCTGTGTCTCTCTATCTCTCTCCTGTGTCTCTCTATCTCTCTCCTGTGTCTCTCTATCTCTCTCCTGTGTCTCTCTATCTCTCTCCTGTGTCTCTCTATCTCTCTCCTGTGTCTCTCTATCTCTCTCCTGTGTCTCTCTATCTCTCTCCTGTGTCTCTCTATCTCTCTCCTGTGTCTCTCTATCTCTCTCCTGTGTCTCTCTATCTCTCTCCTGTGTCTCTCTATCTCTCTCCTGTGTCTCTCTATCTCTCTCCTGTGTCTCTCTATCTCTCTCCTGTGTCTCTCTATCTCTCTCCTGTGTCTCTCTATCTCTCTCCTGTGTCTCTCTATCTCTCTCCTGTGTCTCTCTATCTCTCTCCTGTGTCTCTCTATCTCTCTCCTGTGTCTCTCTATCTCTCTCCTGTGTCTCTCTATCTCTCTCCTGTGTCTCTCTATCTCTCTCCTGTGTCTCTCTATCTCTCTCCTGTGTCTCTCTATCTCTCTCCTGTGTCTCTCTATCTCTCTCCTGTGTCTCTCTATCTCTCTCCTGTGTCTCTCTATCTCTCTCCTGTGTCTCTCTATCTCTCTCCTGTGTCTCTCTATCTCTCTCCTGTGTCTCTCTATCTCTCTCCTGTGTCTCTCTATCTCTCTCCTGTGTCTCTCTATCTCTCTCCTGTGTCTCTCTTTCTCTCTCCTGTGTCTCTCTATCTCTCTCCCCTGTCTCTCTATCTCTTTCTCTCTCCTGTGTCTCTGGTTGTATTATATATATATTTCATGACTCTCCTGCCTCTCCCTTCCCCGGCTGGGCTGTGTTTATGTAACAGTCAGATGATAATAAGAGCAATCCCATCCTACGCCTGATGGGAAGGCAGCGGCTGCTGAGGATAGGAGGACAGGAGAGTAGTGCATGTGACAAGCTTCTATGTATAAGGGGCAGGGACACAATAAGGGAATAGTGTGGACTCCTCTCCTAATTACACTACAATGGACCAGCAATACGATGAGGATCTGCTGCACAAGGTGGGTATGATGGGATAAGGGACTTTATATTTGCTCTGATCACTTATGTTCTGAGATATTTTGTATAAAATCATGTCGTTACGTACAGTTATTTGCTATTATTTGTGGTTTCTGGAGCTCCCAGGATAACGGGATAATCAGCTCCATATATTAATGCCGCAATCTGGCTGCACTTTGTGAATGGGACTTGGCAATACATTGTATAGATGTGTGTGTAATTGTGTGAAGACGTCTACCTATGCACGGCACTGAGGATACTGTGTGGTGCCCTATAAATAAACATTATTAATAATAATAATAATCTGACTGCTTTCATTCATATGACATATGTATAAGTAACAGTTTAGGAGATGGAAGTCGCGTGTGCTATTAGTCTATGTATTATACATTATAACCGGTTGTAGTCTTCGGACCGATGGACCGCTTTGCAAATTAGAGACAGCCGAAAGTTCCTTTTCGATTGTCTCTATTTTGAATAGGGGGCCATTTTAGATTTTTTTTTAATAGCCCCCTAGCAGAAAATCAACTCTGCTGTTAGAGGGTCACAGTAGTGATACAATGGTGCCTGGGCAGGCAGCTGACTGAAAATCAGCACTGCTCTGCTTTACAAGGGGTGGGAGCTGCTGCACATGTGCTGGGGTTACTTTTCTGCTCTGGGGTGCCCCCCCTGACGAGATGGCGCTATAGGCGACTCACCTATACTGCCTATAGCTAGGGCCGGCTCTGCAGGGAAGCGAGGGTTAGGTTAATGGAGGGTTAGTTTAGCCACTCACCTTTCGGAGCACCGTGTTCGGTCCTCCGGGGATCGATTGCTATGTCTCTTCGAGGAATGAGCAATCGATTTCCCAGCCAGTTCGAAATAGGGTCATTCTTTGCGGGAACCTACACCCCATTATAACAACCTAAACCAAACAGTAAAGACAATAAACCTCATCCAGATTTCCGTTTTATGTGCGTGCGGATCTGTGATTATCGGATACGTGGAAATCCATATTCATAGGTCAGTGAAATAGAGATAAATGCGATCGCTCCACTAACCACTCTCCTCACACCAATAGCTATACTCCACCTTATGTTTTATGACTCGTGTAAAAGTAAGACGATGGCGATTCAGGAGTCTGTATGCAGTGCATCCTGCGCCTATACTGTACATTATAATACCAAGCCACGCCCACTGGCAAGTGTAGCTCCGTCCCTGGCAGAAGTGTAAGTTTACTTAAGTCTGAATAGGACGAAATACACTCCATTTGGGTAGCATGGATGGGTGCGCTGACACAGAATGCAAGAGCAACTTGGGGCTCCATTTACTACAGATAGATAACTTCCTTTTCACTTGATAGTGGGTGTAATCATACACTAAACAAATGCTCTGATTCCCGGTTATAGGACTTCTCCCGGGCTGCACATACTCTCTGGAAGAACCTTCCTTGCTCATTAAGTCTATCCTTTATTCTCTGAACTTTCAAGAGCTCCCCTAAAATCCCCCTCTTCAGACAAGCTTACCAAATTCCTCAACCTTCTTCTGAACCTTCATCTACCCTATTTACAACCACTTTGCTATCCGGTTTCCCTTTCTATTATATGATTAACACAAATTTGGATACTTTCTACAATAAAATTCCCCTCAGTCCAGGTAGTAACACTGCTGTGTGATCGATCATACAGAGCACTGAGCACTGTTACCATACACCCTGTCTCTCTCCATAGTAATATCCCCTCAGTCCTGGTAGTAACACTGCTGTGTGACTGATCATACACAGCACTGAGCACTGTTACCATACAGTCTGATTGCTCCATTGTGTGATATATAGCAGGTGCCCTTATGTATCAATCGCCAATGTCCTATAGAGTGTTAGCTTGCGGGCAGGGTCATCTTACCCAGAGCTGTAAAGAGAAGAAATTTTACCGCCAGGGGCAAAAAGGAGAAATGGTGCCCCAGACCCTGAATTCCAAGTCAATTTAACATTAAATATTAACTTACTGGTGCCCCTTTCAGCTTGGGCGATCGCCCCTATCGCGCACCCCTAGTTACGACCCTGATCTTACTCATCAGTCTATCTGCTACTGCCCACTTTTAAGGTTTCAGAACGAGCAAGTCCATATATATCTGTACAGCTGTGCATGAACTTCCTGTTCTGTAATACCCCATTCACATCACCACCAAAAACCCGGGTTGTTGTCGGGTCAAGGTCCAACCTCCTGGGGTGTGGTGTGAAAGGTCCCTGGGTCCTCTTCCCAGGTCTAATGACCCTGGAGAAAAGAAGGATTTTTCTAAGATCCAACCTCATGTAGGGGTGCAGCATGGTGCCTCACAGCACTGAGGTCATGAGATTGAATCACGGACTAGGCTTTATCTGTGTGGAGTCTGTCTGTTCTCCCTGTGTCTGTGTGGGTTTCCTCTGAGTGCTCCGATTTCCTCCCACATGCTAAAAACATACTGGTAGGTTAATGGGCTGCTGACTAAACTAACCCTAGTGGATGTATGTGTCAGGGACCTTAGTATGTAGCTCCATTAAAGGCAGGGACTGATGATAATGTCTAACGATCTCTGTAAAGCGCTGTGGACAATTTGTGCTTGTATATAAATAAGCGATAATAGCAATAAAAAGGTGCAACCCGAGTTTTTAAACCCAGATTCCACACAAAACAAACTTGATTGGAGGGATTTGTTTACTATTGCTATGGGAACCATGCACCGCCCCATCACACTGTCAAGGCAAACCCAGGTCCCGGAATTAACCGGGTCAGTGCAGCAGTGTGAAAGGGATCATTCCAGGGCCTGTGACCCTGGTATGATCTGTTTGACACAGCAATATCCTGGGTTGTCAGACTCTTTATATTGGCAGGGTGGTGATGTGAAAGTGGTATTACAAACCAAGGAGCAACTGGAACTAAGAGCGGGCAGACCCTCCAACATGACCCATTCCACTGGAAACAAAATTCTCTGTTCCTGAGTTTCAATTAGTTACTATAGTAACCACCTTTATTGAGGAGAAAAATGTTTTTCAAACATAATTTATTTTAGTAAATCCAGGTGAGAGGAGCGGAGTATTTTGTACCTGGTGGAATGGGTCACGTTGAGGCGTTCTAGGAGTGGTGTGACTGTACTGCTAAAGTATCTGTAACAGCTTTGCTTTGCACTATAAAAGAGTAAAAGGCTTCTTTATTGATCACTGCATACAGGAATAATTTATAATAAAGATGTTACTTGGGCAGCTGAACATTGCTTGTTTCCCTGGTGATGATACCTTCTGGCATTGTAAATAGCACTCTGATGCTTCACTGGTGAATTCAGGGGAAATGAGCATTGATCCTGGGCACCTAGACTCCAGTACCAGATAAAAAAATATAATAAAATAAGTCTTTAAAAAAAGACAAAAAAAAAGAGCAGTTTTCTTCAATCTTTATTTTATTAATGTCCTGCTTTCCCCAGCAGAGGGTGCTGTGCAGCACATACAATGTATGCATATTTTACTTCTATGTTGCACCCTTGGCTATAACTCCAGTGCTTCCCAACCATCTGTCTTGGACTGTAATCAGTTCCCTTTCTTTATTACTTAAAATGGCAAGACCATGATTGTGATCCTTAATTGACTAATAACGTGGATAACTAAGAAGCCATAAAAAGTATATTCTGCAAATAATCCAATACAAATGTATGTTAATATATTCAGAGAAAATTCCAGTGATGATACCTAATTTCTTCCACTTAAGTATTCTAAATAAGTATAGAGTCACAAGAACAGAACAGTTTAGTGTGTGTGTGTGTGTGTGTGTATATATATATATATATATATATATATATACATACAGTGCCGCTATCAGAG
>WWET01001736.1:322327-337157 GCA_011038615.1 Limnodynastes dumerilii | reverse complement strand
AAGCTCTCCTCCTGCGCCTGTAATGCCGTAGTCCTAAATCATGGTGGCTATACCAATGTTTGCCCCCCGGTGACAGAAAAGCCTTGTCTTAGTCGATGTGGCCACATCTTGGAGAATGGGCCGGGGATAGGGCTGTAATGAGCTGTTTAAAGTTTTAGCCGCAGATTTGTCATGTGTCAGATTTATTGTCCGCTCTTGAAAAAACAGCAGAAACAATTTATTGGATGTGACGGGAAGATCTCGCACACTGAGCCGTAATGAATTCTGATGCTGTAAAGCATTCGGCTGCCGGTCTTTGCCTGTTCCTGTGTTATGATATGTCCATCTGTTACAGCCACCAGAGGACCCGTCCGATAGCTCTCCTCTTTCCGCACTTACAGTCTGGCGTTTTGTGATAGACCGTGTCCAGACATCCGCAAAAGTGTCCTTTTTTTGTTCCTCGCATTTTCGGGCGTTCGTGCGCACGCTCTACATTTATAGCACGGATTTGGATTTTTTTGAACTGGGAGCGTTTCTGACAATGGGGTCGTGTGTAAAGATTGATTCCACTATGGAAGCAGGGGGGGTATTTATATTGTACAATGAGGGTGTGCTAAGTGTCCTCTGCTCTATCCAGACTTCCAAACTGTCCCCATTTTACGCAAAGGACGGCGCAAATGTTTTAGGGAACAGGTAAAGGAGCGAAAGTCCAAGCAAGACGCGTGGCCTTTCCTCGTCCATACAGAAGGCTGGATCTAACATTGAGATCTCTGGATCCACTCTTGAGCAGAAGATCCAGAGGGATCCACTACTAATGGCCTGCATTTTCTGGACAAACAAGAGTTCACGGTGTAGCTGCTCCTACTAGCACAATGACTTCCAAGAGACGGGGGCGAGATAAAGAGGGAACACCCAAGTGTCACCTCGGCCTTGTGTCTGAATGGGGACACAAAGAGGGAACAGCTACACTGTCACCTGAGTAAAAGAGAGCGTTCACTTGTCCCCTCAGTCTGTCTCTGTCTCTGTGTCAGACCTGGTGATTGTTCTGCATTGGTTACATTTTGGATTCTTTGTGGGGCAGTAATTCGTATTATTGAATATGGCGATTTTCCTCAGAAGGGAGGTTTTCTTTGTACATAGCTGTCCATGGACCTCTCTTTTTATTCTCCTACGCAATAAAACAACTTCTTTTCTTACTTATAACATTCTATATTACTTTTCATATGTAAAATATTTGTTCAGAGTTTGAATTGTTTTTATTGTTATCTTGTTCTGAATCTGTTTCAGGTATTGAATGGTTGGATTCTTCTTTCATTCACTAACCCCATTCACAATATTAGACAGTGCTGTGTGAGATTGTCAGTCAGTCTCATTGGATTGAAATATCTTGTGGACAGGGGCCGATTGGGAACCTAAAATGGTCCTGGAGAAAATTAGCAAGAGGCCACATGTGGGTGAGATTACTATTAGTTGAGTCAAAAAAAAAATGTAAACCACCACCTAAAACATACAGCGTCCTAGTTACCAGTACCCAATACATACAGCATCCTAGTGACTACCTCCCAATACATACAGCATCCTAGTGACTACCTCCCAATACATACAGCATTGTAGTGACCACCACCCAATACATACAGCATACTAGTGACTACCTCCCAATACATACAGCATTGTAGTGACCACCACCTAAAAAAACAACATTATAATGATCTCTGTTCTCTACAGACATCATTTTAGCAACCACCACCCATCACCATCAGCATCCTAGTCTTCTTCAAATAAAATAGGAGCTTCTGAGTGACCTCCAGAGACCACTGGCCTACTATAATTCCCTATAAGTCCTATGGCCAATGCGACCCTGGCTTGTAGACAACAGTTTAGAACAACATCTCGATGATATCGTGCCTGTGACGATCTACTTCGGCTCCTGGCAATAGACCTCAGTTTGTATAAAGCTGGGAGAGAGGCAAAGGACTCCAGAATGGAAGGCGATGCAGCCAATCTCTGCTGGGTACACTTCTTGGATCCTTGGCGTCTGCAGTAGACACCCCCAGTCATAGAATCATATAGCAAACTATGGGGAGACTTAGGGTGGTAGATCCTACAGGATTCTTCAAATCCATAACTGGAAATTCCCACACATAAACCTATAAAACCAGGCGTAGATCATCAGTTATAAATATATAGGTAATACATAATTATTGCTATTTATATAGTGTATGTGACCCGCATGCCCTCATAGTAGTTGGGTGTGTGGCTGTATTGATACTTCTATGAACGTTTTGTTGGCCGGTTTTACCGTCTCCACAGATAAGATGAAAGATGTGTTCTGGCAGCTAAATCCTGGACTATTTCCATGTAAATATATAAATGTATCTCCATTCAGTTTGATAAAGTGCCCAAACCGGTTCCAGGAGCTGTGAATCCCTCAACAACCACTTTCTGTATCTCTCAGAGCTCATACAGGAGAAAATTAGACTGTCTCAAAGTTGTGCCATTTCCAAAAAATGGCAGGAATTGATTCCGTTTAATGAGGCAATTGAATGTCTTTTCCCGAAAGGAGATGCCTCAGTCTTACAGTTAAATTGTCAGTTTGGATGCAGGGTAATAATTGATCTTTACTTTTAAAGCACGTGTAATGGTCTTTGTGAGATTGCTTTTTTACTTTTAAGACTCCTGTAATCCCTTGCTTTAACTTTTGAGCCAAATTTAGGATAGTTGAGTTGTTTTTTTCATTTTTTTTGTATAATACTTGGGTAAAATCACCATAGAGACTGCCTGCATTGCCAGTTATATCCAGGGGGTCTTCTCTACATTGGATTTGTGTAAATACAACTCTTATTCACAGATCAGAAGCAGCCGCTATTTCTGTGCCTATTTTTAAAAACGGTTAAACTGCACAGGCGTATGCAATCTATGTAGGTTTTAGGAACAGTGATTCCTTAAGAGCCTTTCTTAATGAGATAAGAAAGAAGGTGTGTGCAGGAAAAGTTAAGAAGGAAGTTAAGAAAAGAGGGTGGATTTAAATGGGGGCAGACAGGATGCAGTTTACTAAGTACATGCATTTTTTTTTTTAGCAACTTAAGATACATACGCACGGGAAAATAAGGCCACCTATGCCATCCTTAAGTCAGTTAAGAACAACAAAAATGAAGGTGTGTCAAAGGAGTTTCAAGGCGTATAATTATAACCCTCTCGTTCTTATCTCCCTTCTTATCTGTGAATCAGGTCCAGTGTAACTGCAATGGCCAGCCATTGTTGTGTATTCACCCAGATGTCATGGAGCTTGCTGGTACTTGTAGTTCCATCATTAGTTGTGAGAAAAAATGCTTTCTAGGATTAAACCTTGCACACATGTATTACGTATCAGTGAGGCTGTATGTGTGTCGGAGGCGCATGGACATTATAACACATCATGCATGCAGTAGATGCGGTCGTGTAATACGGACTGTAAATAGAGGTTACGATTAGTCCTGTGTCAGAATTTAAATGCCTGAAAATAATAGAAAGCAATATTTTTGGCAATTTTTAAACAAAAACTTGATTTTTGATTTTTTTTTTTACTGTATGTAGAAATGATGTGACACGGTCTATGAAATAGAGACATTGGAAGCTCTAGGAGTGTATCCAACACATGTTTTAATACCACATAATATCAAATGCCAAACAAACACATGAAAAATATACAATGTAAAAAACAGTAAAAGCTATCAGCTGATCCAGACCTATGCAAATACCAGCCTACCAAGCACTCCCCTGGGCACACCCCTCGGTCCTCCGTATTTATGCCGTCTTATGCCGACCAAACCCTCCCCTAACTTTTCTGAGCATAACCGCGGGCGTCCGTGGCATCCATGCGTATTTACGATGCTTAGCACGACCATACTGTACGATTTAAATACCTCTCCCTGCCCACGAAGCGTAATTACGGGTTTCGTATGGTTGGCACGAACCTTTTTGCGTTGTTACGATGCTGGTACGCTCAAGCCCCATACGCTCAGCGTTTCTTTGCATAAAATCTTCCGTGCGCATGTAAGTATGCATTGCTACAACCACTATACGTTGCAGAGTACCCGCCACAAGGGCCTGGCTGCAGGCAACGTATCTGATTGTAGCTGCTTTCTACGTGATAGGTCTGTCTTCATACGTAACTTTCCGCCCTTTTGCCGGGAGCCGTAGCTGCAGTTTTCTGCACCTTCCCGCATCCTGTATCCCGGTTTTTGTGTATGGATTTACAACCTGCAGAATGGGCCCAAGTTCCTTCAGGTCTGACCTATATGTTTACCATCTGCATCTCACATGGAAAAGAGGAATTTCATTGTGCTAATAACAATCATTTCACAAGTAAAATAAAAGCATTGCAGGATCCTTCCAGGTACAACCATTACAGTGATAAAGTGTTCAGCCTTGGCACCGGATTAGGGACAGTTGGCACCTTTGCTAATGTAACATAGCATGAAGTCACTGAGGATCAGTGAGGGATGAGCATGGATGCTTGTTGCCAGCCCTGACTGAATGAAGAGATTATTTACACTGACACAAACTGGGACCATAATACTTGTACAGTATTTGTAACCGTGCACCATTCCCATCCCTTGCAAATCAGTGTGTGCTGTGCAAAGATACTCTAATACATCCCACTCAGGGCGAAACCTGGCAAAGTCCAGGACTTGGGGCTCTCCCAATGAAATAAGACAGTAATACTGGTAAGTGACAACAATATTACTCTTTACTATCCCTTCCACTAGTCTGCTGTACTAACGTTCTCTCTTCTCCTTTTTTTTCCATTTTTTAATCAATATTTTTATTGGTGTTTATACAACGCTATCAGATTACACAGCGCTTTACAGAGAATATTTCACATTCACATCAGTCCCTTTCCCATTGGAGCTACACTCTAATACAGACACACACACAGTAGTGTATTTTAGTCAGCCAATTAACCTGCCAGCATGTTTTTGGAATGTGGGGGGAAACCCAGGCAGACACAGGGAGAACATACAAACTCCGTGAATTGAACTCATAACCTCAGAGCTGTGAGGCACAGGTGCTACTCACTGAGCCATCGTGCTGCCGTGTATATAGGGGCACAGGAAACAAAAAAGGGTGGCAGAGAAAAACAACAATAGGATATAACAGAAATGGAGGGGTAAAGGGACACATCTGTACACCCCTGACGATTGCCTAATCCTGTGATGGTTAAAAAAAGATAAGCTAAAGAGTCAGAGTCAAAGGATGCCAGGATTAGGGATACTCCTTCACCCCCTTCACAAACTGATTCCAGGAACACCACCTAACCGCTGGACGCAGGACGCCCTCTGTCTCCACGAGGAGATTAAAATGAATTTTACAGATTATTTTATCAAATGAAGGGGGAGCAGAAGACTTCTAATTCTGAGTAAGAGCAGTCCGGGTAGCAATAAAATATATGCAACATTGCAATCAATGGTACTTATAACGATGAACCATATTTCCATGTTCCGGTTTCCTCGTGTTATTTAATGTTCTCATTCATGTTACGTTTCTCTTTGTGGATTGTAAAATTATACTAATAAAGAATATATATATATATATATTTTACACAGAGAGCAAGAAACAACTGTAAAGGCTTAGAAGAACCTCTTTCCTTCTTCTTTGTCCTTCTTATCTCCCTCTGAATATAGTGGTGTAGGTATTGTGCAGCATGATATAGACCTTTGAATGTCATTTATCATACAGTATAGTAAAACAACATGGAATGGATATAAAGAGTACTGTCAGATGCAGCATTACTGAAAACGTCTGTTGTCAGTCTCTGGGTACTATAATTTTTTTATACTCAGCAGACATATAATACATTACAATTACTCAATGTATTTAAAAATATGTATCCAAATAAGCTGCCCCCTTCTAATCACACTCAGCACATTACATGGTAATAAGATGACACACAGAGGAATGAGGGTGGTGCCTGATGCTCACACCAATATCTTTCATTAACTATAACTGTAAATCCTTTGTGTGCTATGTAGTAATAACAATGAGATGTGAGAGCAATGGCAGGGGCATATATTCCATAAACCAGGATATTCCAGAAAACATGATATGACTTGTATGTCCCTATCACTATAACCTGGACAATAATAATTACATATTGGTCCGGAGTCCCAGTTACGTAGTTTTCGTCTTATGTACGTTGTTTTAAGAATTGAGCTATTACGCCTGCTTAGTAGCCGCGCTTACGCAATCTACGTACAGAAATGTTACGTAGGTAGCATAAATAAGCTTCGCATGTGTAGTAGCTCAATTCTTAAAACAACGTACGGAAGACGAAAACTACGTAACTGTGAATTGTCTCATTTCCCCATTACCCAGGCACACATTTTTCATATTTTCAGCATATGGACATCAGAGCGATCACACCGCTAACCACTTCCCTGGCACTTGGCGGATTTCCATACCCAACCTCAGTGCTTTTTTATTGTCATAGAACGCACTTGAACGGAGTTCAGGCATCTTTTTTTCCAACGGATTTTCCAAGTTTTAAACATTTCTGTGGCAAAATCATTAAAACGGTGCATGCGGCTGCTTGTGTGTCGAGTCCGATGCATGCGTGCTTCATCCGCACTGGTTGTGATGGCACTGCTCAGCTTGTGATTGGTCGTGTGGTCACGCGTGAGTTCCGTCACCTTTTTTCTTACAAAAAAAGCACTGCCCAACCTTAAGCTTTCCAACAATGTCACTGGTTCCTAGTGACTGGATAGACTGTATTCTCAGTGATGTCACTGGCTTCTAGTGACTGGATAGGCTGCACTCTCAGTGATGTCACTGGCTTCTAGTGCTAGGCTGAATATTTTATACAACGGTTGCCTCTAGCTATTGAAAATACACAAAAGAAAAGCGTCACTTTTTATACTGAGGAAGGGAAAATTAAAATATAAACTATATTAAATGGGTGAACTCATGAATAGAATAAATTAATATTAGTAGTTTGGCAGGTTGGCTACATACCAATATATATCTCTGTGTGGACAATGTATTTGTCACCTCAGCCTTTGTGTAAGAATAAACAGGTCAGTGACCTCTTGTTGTGTTTAGTGAGAGCACTTTATCCATAGACATGCTTTTTATCCCACGTCTCCTAATCCTGTACCCAAGAGATGAAGCAGATCATGGAAGGTCAGGATGTCACCATAGCTTGTAATGAATTATCACACAGCAGGGTCCTTGTCTTGTCCCATCCACCTCTATAACGCAATCACTCATTTATTTATAAGACCGACACATTTCACAACATCCCATCGAAAATAAAGATTCAGACTCTTTCAGAGGAATTTCTCACGTCAATTCCCTGAAATATTATTATTATTAGTATTCTTGTCGTTATTATTATTATTATTTTATAATTTTTTATTATTATTTTTGTTGTCTTATTATTATTATTATGATTATTTATTATTAGTATTGTCATTGTTGTTATTATGATTATTATTAATTTTTATTATTATTATTGTCGTCAGCGTCATGTTATTATTATTTTTTATTATTAGTATTGTTGTTGTTGTTATTATTATTATTATTATCGTTGTAACTGTTGTTATTATTATTAGTTTGTATTATTATTGTCGTCAGCGTCTTGTTATTATTATTATTTTTTTATTATTAGTATTGTCGTTGTTATTATTAGTATTTTTTTATTATTACTATTGTCGTTGTTATTATTATTATTTTTTTATTACTAGTATTGTCGTTGTTATTATTATTATTATCATTGTCGTTGTTGTTGTTGTTATTATTATTTTTTTATTAAGGTCTGATGGGATATTTTTTTATTGTTTTTAAACCTGTGACAACACTATAACTTAATAACAGATCCAAACTTTCATTGAATACAGCGGCTTTGTGATTTACGCCTGTGCGTTCTCCAATCATGTTTGGCATCTTTTTTCACGACTGGGTGGTCAATTGAGGGAGGTTATTCATTCAAATTAACAGTAAATTCAGTATTCAATCAATCCAGATATCATGGCTTCTAATCCATCGGCATTTTAGGTAGGGAAGCATCAGACATACTGAGGTGGGGTCCTGCGATGGGAACTCCATGTGAGTGATGGGAGTGAGTCCTGCATGCAGTGTGTAAGTAACACACAGAGAACGCAACCTCCTGTTTCTGGCAAACAGAAAGATGCATATTAGTAACCGTGGAACCTGAGTCCATCCTCTAGTGTTATGTTGTGGATATTTCCCTGACCAGCCTCTAGGGGGTGCTGAAGGACTCACTGGTTATTGAGGACATTTTCCTGGCCTGCCCCTATGGGGTGCTGTGGGACTCGCTGTTTATTGATTACATTTTCCTGGCCTGCCTCTAGGGGTGCTGTGGGGCTTACTGCTTATTGTAGACATTTTCCTGACCTGCCTCTAGGGGTGCTGTGGGGCTTACTGCTTATTGTGGGCATTTTCCTGGCCTGCCTCTAGGGGGGTGCTGTGGGATTCACTCTTTATTATGGACATTTTCCTGGCCTGCTTCTAGGGGGTGCTGTGGGATTCACTCTTTATTGTGGACATTTTCCTGGCCTGCCTCTAGGGAATGCTGTTGGGCCCACTGTTTATTGGGGATATATTCCTGACCTGCCCTTAGGGGGTGCTGTGGGACTCACTGGTTATTGTGGACATTTACCTAGCCTGCCTCTAGGGATGCTGTTGGGTTTATTGTGGATATTTTCCTGACCTGCCTCTAGGGGTGCTGTTGGGCTCACTGCTTATTGTGGACATTTTTCTAAACCTGCCTCTAGGGGTGCTGTTGGGCTCACTGGTTATTGTGGACCTTTTCTTGACCTACCTCTAGGGATGCTGTTGGACTCACTGGTTATTGTGGACATTTTCCTGACCTGCCTCTAGGGGTTCTGTTGGGCTCACTGCTTATTGTGGACATTTTCCTGACCTGCCTCTAGGGATGCTGTTGGGCTCACTGGTTATTGTGGACCTTTTCCTGACCTGCCTCTAGGGGTGCTGTGGAGCTCACTGCTTATTGTGGACATTTTCCTGGCCTGCCTCTAGGGGTGCTGTGGGGCTTACTGCTTATTGTGGACATTTTCCTGACCTGCCTCTAAGGATGCTGTTGGGCTCACTGGTTATTGGGGACATATTCCTGACCTGCCTCTAGGGGTGCTGTGGGGCTTACTGCTTATTGTTGACATTTTCCTGGCCTTCCTGTAGGGGGTGCTGTGGGACTCACCTGCTCAATGGTTTGTCTGATAGCCAGATATGTCTCTGGAGTGTGTAGAAACAAATCCATCCAAAAATAGTGCCCTGTTCGGCATTAAAGCCGTGACCCCTGTGCTGGGACTGAGTAGAGCGGGCGCCCGTCCTCACCTCTATTTCCAATCCATTTTAATGTGTGATTTGGTGGCAGCGGTTGCGTGCTGGTGCTGGTGAGGGTGGTTTTCTTGCAGCATTGTTATGCTCAGAATAAGCACCTAGATATTTTGGGAATGAAATAACCCGGTTGTTGGCTGTGAAAATAAACAGCTTTCTCCTGTCTGCTGCTGTGATTACCCCCCTCCGTCCCCACTCTCTCTCTGTCCCCCTACCCAGCGTAGAACATGGAGAGCTCTGGCTGGTTTGTGTTACTGAAGCTCAGCACTAGAATAATTAATGTCTTGCTTTTTAACGCCTGGCAAACATGTCTCACACATTATGCGTTTTTCATTATTGTTCCCTAGTTGAGATCTGTACTTAATTTATCACAATATGAAACCGGAAAAGGCCCAGTGCGGAGACCCCTCGCTGAGCAGTTCTTCCAGGGATTCAGTAGAGGGCAGTGTGAGTGCTGAGGACACACATCTTTATCAGTCAGTGCAGGTATAGGATTCATCTGTGTAAAGTACAAGGATGAGTTTTACATGAATAAAACTGCACCAATAAGAAAATCCTACAATTAAGGGTGCATGTGATAATAATGGATCTGATGCAGATTTCAGTGCGACTTTTGTACACACGTAGATCTCAAAGTAAGCTCGGAGGAGGGGTGCACGGCCCTGTCACTACCCTCCTTCTGTCCGTAACCCTGTTTTAAGATATATGCATGATCTTAGTCCATACAAACGGATCTGAAGGACCGCCCCTTCTACGGAAGGCCTGCCGTACGGAACGCATGCGCCAAATGTTACCTGTCAAGAGGGCTTACGAAACTGACATGCGTTAAGTCCCCTTCCGCATGCAAATCTGAGGTCAAATGAATCAATAAGTGTTATTGGAGTCCTAGATAGAATGACATAACTCCTTAATTATTTTGTTTATTGTCTATAAATACTGGGTAATCCTGCGAGGTCATGCGATGATCGGGAGCTTTTGCTATTCTTGTTCTTTTCTTTCTTTTTGTTGTCCTCACTTTTTTGTTTATGAAGTGGAGCTTTAATGGACGACCTGCAATGTCCTTGTGTGTATTACAGGTGCTGGGAGATTCAGGGGTCCCTTATACTAGTTACATAGTGAGACAGATTATAGCCAGAGGTTAGTACGTGTGATAGACATGGTATCATCTAGCTGGCCAATAAAGATCTGCATCTGTCTGGCTTGAGATACTATGTGAAGCTCAGTGATTGGTTTGCAGTCTTCTAATTCCCCAGCTGCTGTATACACAGACTTAAAATTCAGTGATCGGAATGCAAAGAATGGAAGAATTACTTGACGCAGGACATGGAAGGTTAAGGTTAAGCTGCTAAAAAGGGAAGGGGGGGTTTGGGGGAGGGTTAACTTCCCAAAATTACTGTCACCAGTTGTATAGATTGTATGATGACATTGTACTGCCTGTCAATCACATTGGGGACATTCATATGATTTGTTGGGCTGTGTATGGGGTCTAAGGCTGTGAAAAGTTACCATGTGACAAACACAATAGGATAGAACACAATCATGTAACTCGTCAGACTCTGTGACAGGGCGGAATCCAGCTGCTGCGATGCTCTGCAGAGCTCCACCTTCCTCCTTGTCTGTGTCTATGAGAGTAGCATGGAGACCTATGTTACCCATAGCTACACCTTTATTCTCGGACTACAAGGGAGCCCGATCGTTAGCGCGATGCTTGTAATTGTGGCGGATATCCTAATAGTGAGGAGAGAGGTTTCATCATTCATAATTAATAGTTTCTCCGGCATTTATTTGCAGGATGCACATCCAGGATCCAGCCGCAGGTGAATGATTTATATTTACTACATAAGAGAGTGTGAATATAGCAGATTTGTGGAGACGTTCATTAGTATTTTATCACAACATCCGGAGAATAAATCCGTATTCAGCAACTTGTACACAAGCATCGATCCCTTACAGAACCAATATTCATTACAGAGGGGTCTATTTACTAACGACCCCAGTGCCTACTGATGGAGAGGAGCGTGACGTTGGCGAGGCAATGCAATTTGCGTCATTTTTCGCCATTGTACTGGGCAGATTGGATGGGCCATTTGTCTGTTATCTGCCGTCACTTTCTATGTTTCTATTGTTATCCCTATGCAATTATTTGCAGCGCCATAAAGCAGTATCAATGGTGAAAGTCAGTTATGCTGAATGAACCTTAATATCGCATGTTACTATTTACCCCACGCGTTTCCTTTACTACATACAATCCTGCAAGATCATCTGCATCTTATGTCTCGGGTCTGTTTGGGTGGATGGTGCAGGGTGATCAGAATGTTTCTATACATTGGGGGCTCTACTTTATCCGTGAAATAGGAAAGCCCTTTCCACCCACTGGGCCTGATCCAGACCTACGCCGATGCGTATCGGCGTTCACTTTCCACGACACTCCCCCCTGTGCGGGCGTATGGCCCCTTCCTTACGCCGGCTGAAGGCTACCCTAACCGCACAGGAGCGTATGGCCGCCTAGCCCGCCCTCCCACCCTCATTAAAGTAGCTCCCCCTTCCCACCTACACTAACCTGAACATAGGGACGCTGGGGGACGTCCCCTCCAGCGTCCCTACGGCGCTGCTACGGACGCCCGATCCACATTACCCCCCCTCCCCCCGCCCCCCTACACTAACTTCAGCATAGGGACGCTGGGGGACGTCCCCTCCAGCGTCCCTACGGCGCTGCTATGGACGCCCGATCTACGATCTGCCCGGCGCATGCGCAGATCAGCTTTTCAGCCGATCTTACGCTTATGCCTGCCATCCTAGCGACGGCGGGCGTAGGTCTGGATCAGACCCACTGTCTCTAGGGACAAATCAAGTTTAATAGTCTAAAGGGGAAGTTAGAAAGTCTCCTCTCGCCAGGCTAGATTTCCCGTATGTAACATCAGGCCTATCCTGACACACCTTTATTTGCCATCATAATACAAAAAGCAGCATTGCAATGCATTTGCTAGCCGATGTGAATTAGGTACACGATCTATGAGTGTGGGTCCCCGTTGTAAATGACCCATTTTGATAGGGGTGTTCGCTCCCAGCTAGTGCCTGGGATATTGATTGTTTATGCCTCAATAAAGGCATAGCAATCGATCCCCAGTGCATCGAACACGGTGCTCTGAAAGGAAAGTAAGTATTCTATCCCATACCTACTCCCAAACCCTAAAATGTATGGGTGAGTATGCAAATCGTATTCTCCCCCATTCATTAAAATAATTCTAAAACGTCTGTCATTCCAAACAGAGACAGCCGAAAAGCAACTTCAGGGACTCACAACGACGATCTATACACACCGAACCTAGACTTAATAGCCTAGATCCGGATTCACAGTTATTTTCATCTTACGTACATTGGGGCAGATCCAGAACAACGCTTGTGAGCGAATTTATGCGTGGCGGACACGTAAAATCGCCCTTTGGTAAGCACTGCACATGCACACCATAGAAAATACGCTCCGTAACGCAGTGTAAATGTGAACATATGGGCCATTCACATATGTGTCGCGTAAATCCTTACGTGTGGGCGTGCCAATTTTATGTGAGTCAAAAATACGTCTGAAATACGCTATGTAGGCGGGGTTTGTATTTAAAGTGTACAGTATGGGCGTGCTTAGCTGCGGAAATACGCGTTGCACATACGTACGTGTGCGGATCACTGCGGTTACGTGGGCAAAAGTTAAGGTAGAGTTTGGAAAGCGTATCTCAGACAAAATACGTACATTCAAGGGGTGTGCCGAGGGGAGTGTATAGAAGGTACGCACACGTAAATACGCTAAGCGAGTAAACGGATTGCAAACGTAGTTCTGGATCTACCCCATTGTTTTAAGAATTGAGCTACTATGCATGCGGAGTAACTTAGTTACGCTATCTACTTACCATTTCTGTACGTAGATTGTGTCAGCGCTGCCCCACGCATGCGTAGTAACTCAATACTTAAAGCAACGTACGTGAGACTAAAACTACGTAACTGTGAATCCAGACCCTATTCCGTACATCAGCGCTGCATACTAACCAGCGAACGGAATCCTAACTAGCGCACAAAGGAAACCAGAGCACTGCCCCCCCTCCAGCGCTCCCGTGTACAGGAGGGAGTTACCTGTCCGGAAGCCCTTACTGTACGATGACCAATTCTCAGGCATCATATGTATCCTGTACACTGCGCACGTCCGCCATTCTGTGCTTTATTCTCAGTATCCCGCTATGCAGCCCGGCTGTACAGCTTTCTATTGGTTCAGACTTCACGGACTGATACTATTGTATTATAAGGCTTGTATTGCACACAGGTGACGTTCCAGCCTCCTCCCAGTGTTAATAGAGTGACCATTGTGCTCATATCTGCTCCTCTTCCAGGCCTTGCGCTGTCACGTTCTCCACTATCCAGCTTGGCCACAGATTGCTGCCGCTGCGATGTAGTTGGAGCTGGCTGTGACTGAGCTGTACGATGGGGAAGCCGCCTGTCTTTAGGAGCATAAATTATTGGCAGGCGAGACAGATGATTAATGATACAGCCAGCGATGGCTATCATGGATAATTATCTTCGCTGATAGATCTGTATTCAAATATTATTTTATCTACCAGCTGTATGGCTGTCAATAGCTGGATGATCTATGCGTGTAAAGGACAACAGATGCAACTGTGTGTAGTGAGGCATCTCCAGCTCCTCTCATCCCTCACAGGACATTTACTAAAGATAACGGATCTTCTGATTGTGTCATGCGGGATCGCTGCGGACATGACTTTCTAGTGCAGGCCCCTGACGCGATGCCACCTGGGATCCATCTTTGTAATTCCTCTCCAGTCCTGAAGCCAAGCCAATCTTCTTCAAAATCCCACGCATTCACCGTACACACATTCACACACATTCATACCACCTGTGCACACACATTCACACACATTCACACACATTCACATCTGTTCACACACATTCACACACATTCACACACATTCACACACATTCACACACATTCACACACATTCACACACATTCACACACATTCACACACATTCACACACATTCACACACATTCACACACATTCACACACATTCACACACATTCACACACATTCACACACATTCACACACATTCACACACATTCACACACATTCACACACATTCACACACATTCACACACATTCACACACATTCACACACATTCACACACATTCACACACATTCACACACATTCACACACATTCACACACATTCACACACATTCACACACATTCACACACATTCACACACATTCACACACATTCACACACATTCACACACATTCACACACATTCACACACATTCACACACATTCACACACATTCACACACATTCACACACATTCACACACATTCACACACATTCACACACATTCACACACATTCACACACATTCACACACATTCACACACATTCACACACATTCACACACATTCACACACATTCACACACATTCACACACATTCACACACATTCACAC
>WWET01001736.1:297511-318148 GCA_011038615.1 Limnodynastes dumerilii | reverse complement strand
AGCTGTCCCGGCATTGTGATGAGATGTCATAAAGTTTTATAGTTCTATACACAAGTTACCGTCCAGTGTTAGCGCCCCCCTGTGCACAGACACAGCAGCTGCAGCCATTTATTGACATCCATGTTTTCACAAGAACTACTACTTATTCCCTAGAGGATTCCAGGCTGTGTTTAGGTACCAGATGTGCTTTAAAATACGGCAAGCGAGGCAGCGTCTCATTCACCGTCCTCTAGATGTTTTATATGTTCAAGACATCAATATTTTTTTTCTAAATGGTTTCATTTTAAGGACAGCTTCAGAATGTCATGACAACCCATATTTGTAATAAAATCTCGTCTTGCGAGTGCTTGGATTTCATTCACTGATCTGATAGAAGTGACACGGCCCTTTGTAACCTCCCTATCTCAGTGCCGCACAATACCCGGAGATGCCACATCTTTAAACAGATTATAGTGGTTTTACAGATCTCCTGAAATGTCAGTAATTCACTCTGGCGATTTCTCCCCATTGGGTTGAACACTGGCAGCCTGAGCTGTTATTAATACGATGATACGTTTCCCGTCCTCAGCACTGCATATTTTTACCAGTCAGTCATTGGGAAGCGAGTCGCATATGTATCCACATTGCCCTGTGTCTGTCATGTCCCAGCTATTGAGGCATTGGGTTAATATGCATTTACCAGGCTGCTATCACTACAAACAAGCAGCTATTTCATCCTTTATCCAGTGGTGTGATTGCAGAGCTCATGCATGTGCTCAGTGACTGGGCAGAGGCTCTTTGTGACTCTGAGACATGTGAGTCGGTTTAATGAATATACCTTGACAGCTTTGCTAACCCAGTTCACTCAGTATCATTCTGTAAGATCTCTAAAACTCATGCATATTATATCATCAGATTATTAATAGATTCAGACCGTCTCCAAATCCTGTAACTCTGATCTCTGCATCTCCAGGATCAGGCCCATTCTTGCCCTGGGAGCCACCGATATTGTAATTCAGGCCTGGTCATCTGGTGGCTCTCCAGATGCTGAGAAACCATGCGACCCAGGTATCAGCTGTGCCTATGCAATTACACTATGCTAGGACTTAGAGTCACAACACCTGGAGAGCCACCGGCTGTCCAGACGTGCACTAAATTCTCTTCAGCCAATTGCTTTGCTTTCTCTCCTTCCTCCACAGATCATGATCTCACCCTTCTATCCTCTGCTCCTGCCAGCACACTCTCCCTCTCACCCGCTCAGCTCCTGATCTGATCTTCTCCTTGCCTCCTTCCTCATCACCTCATCTCACTCTTGCCCCTAAGACTTCTCCCGTGCTGCCCCCCTCTTCTGGAATTCCCCTACCTTACCAGTCTTTCCACAAAGCTGCAAAACTTCAAATGGCACTTTGAACATTTTAATAATAATGGGCTGGATCCAGACTAAAAACCGTCAGGTCACTTACGTGTGCAGTTTGCGTAATGTGCGTATGCGCCCTCCAGATGTTACGCTAGGGTTATGATAGTAACAGTAGCGTGCCAAGCTTCATACAAAACTCTAAGCATGCTAAGTGTACAGTGTAGGAGGGGGCTCCCACACTGGTCATATGGACCACTAATCCACACGATGGACTTAAAGCAGGCTTATGGCAGCGTAAGCACAAGAGAGGGGAGTGACAGGGGGCGTGCACTCCTCTCTCTCTCTCTCTCTCTCTCTCTCTCTCGCTCCCTCTCTCTAGGAAGAACAGATCCCCAGCATGTACGTAATGCGTGCAGGGTTCAGGATCCGGGCCCATGATTTCATGTACACAGTGTCACAGTCTGTGGCGTCTATTTAAAGTACCAGTACCCCTACCACCCAGCAGTGTCAGTGTCTAAGCTTCTAAGGAGCGAGTTCCAAGAAATGAATGCTCTGGGCCTGTAATTCAGGGTTGCCGACTTTTTATAGCTCCCGGAGGGAAGCCATGGATGTCTGCAAGTGGGCGGGGCTTAATGACGTGATTTATGCAACTCGTGTCATTAAGCCCCGCCCCTGTTCGTCACTCCTGTAATCTCTAGCTTTTCAGGGGATGGGTGGGGCTTGATGACATCATCAAGCCCCGCACATCCCTAGTAACGCTAGGGATTACCGCGCACATCCCTAGTAACACTAGTGATTACAGTTTAAATTCATAGCTGGAGGGGCTTACAGGAGTTTTGCTGGCGATACCGGGAGACCTGCCCAAATTTCGTGAGTCTTCCGGGAGAGTCGGCAGAGTCGGCAACCCTGATGTAATTACTCTTGTCTGCAGGTCTGGTATATTGGAGATAAAAAAGAATATTTTCTGGAAGTACTGTAAAAGAAATGTGCCCTTCAATCACTGCAGTATTGTGTGTGTAAAGTGGAGGGCATTGCATCCGATCAGTGGTAGAATGGCCCAGGCTGATGTCTTTATGCCACCGCTCTTTATTCATCATTTTTCAAAATTGAGATAAGTGGCTATTGTGCCCAAATGACTATTATTACAGGAATAACGGTTTTTGTTGTGTTTTTTTCTCACTATTTGTAAAGCTAAAATGACTTGAATTTTTCTCCTTATTGAAATTGTAGAACATTATTTTATTATCATTGTGTTTGGCAGCAATAATAATAATAAGACTCTGAATTAGCCCTGAGAGGGAAGATTTATACTCTTATATACTGTTTTCCACAATCCTCTCCACCCATCCAGGAGAGACCTTACGGCTACAGTATGTAAAGCACGTATTCACAGATCCGTTTTTGTTACCTAGTATTTACGCATGGAAATCCATCAGGCGCGTACTTGTGAATCGCACTTAGGGACGTACGTGTGGAGGGGCGGGGTTAAATTCCATGTGTCCAAATTTACGTGAGAGTTGGCGGGGGAGGCATTTAATTGGGCATTTGAGGCCGCGGATAGATAGATACGCCTGTATGTACCTTAACATACGCCCGTTACTACACACGTAGAGATAAGGGTGCTCTATGGTGGCGTAAGGCCCCACCAACACGGCTGTGTGAGGAGAAAGTCATGGGGGCTACCTCGCTACGTGCGTTTATATACTTGTGTACCTTTAAAAAACGGATCTGTGAATACGGCCTGATATTGTTGTAAGGCCACAATTTGCAATATCAAGACCCTCAGTAGTAAAGAGATCAGAGTGACCTCACAGAACACCCAAACACCCTAAAATAAGAGTCTCACAGACTGTTTTTCCCCTGTGCACAATGGGAAGTTTAGGCAAATGTATAGTGAGGATGTATAGCGAGGATATAGTAAGGATACAGTGAGGATGTATAGTTAGGATGTATAGTGAGGATGTATAGTGAGGATATAGTAAGGATACAGTGAGGATGTATAGTGAGGATACAGTGAGGATGTATAGTGAGGATGTATAGTGAGGATACAGTGAGGATGTATAGTGAGGATACAGTGAGGATGTATAGTGAGGATACATTCCGCTCTTGTACTTACAAGGAATAAGACGCCCAAATATGTCTTTGGAGGTTTTAGATTTTGACAAAGCCTCACATCTAATTGCTCCTGTTGTGTAAATGCAACAACTCTGCATTACCAGACCTGCACCAGAAAGAACTTCTTGGGGTTTGGCGTCCCAGCTGATGGAAGCTTATTTTGGAGAATCTAGGGGTGACCCTCTGACTGGATGGAGCTGTAAAAACAAAAAACATGTTTTGTTTGTGGACCAGTGAGAGTTTTTTTTAGGACTTTACAATCTTAAAAGTATTTATGTCCCTCTGGCGATAATGATCTGGAAAACTATAAAGTGCCATCAACCTCATACTCTCAGCCACTTCGTCTCCATATGCAGCTGGTATCCTGCTGACTCTTCTCGCGGCTCAGTAACATTTAAAGCTGCTAAAACATTTACTGTTCTTGCTCTTTATTCGCTTTTTTTCCAGATTTTGTAGAACAAGTACATAATTTTGTGCTTGATTCCACAATCCTCTCTCTTTGTTATGTCAGAAGCATCACATCCTTTCTCTGGGCTGCTGGGTTCCTGCTCCTTCCACTGTACAACTAACCGTCTGTAACTTCCTGCTGCCTCCATTACCATAAGAACTGAGACTGTGACAGCAGACTAGAGACACCTGACCCATGCATTGTGCCCAGTTCCCCAGTCTCTGTCATCCATCCTGATATACTCTGTGCTGCTCTATCATCGTGTTGGGTCCAGATGTAAGCACGCACTGCGATCGTAAATCCTCCACCGTGGAGACAAAGGGCCGCAAATGATATGCCCGTGTATTTACGCCGGCGTACCTACGAAGCACGTCCCTAGGAACCCTCGGTCGCCCGTATTTGTGTCTTGTGCCAAACGCTACCTTAACTTTTCCAGGTGTAACTCCTGTCGGCCGTAACGGATGAACGTACTTCCGCAGCTAAGCGCGCCCATACTGTACGATTTAAATGCCTCACCCCGCCTCCGAAGCGTAATTACGGCTGTTGTATGTCTGTCACGCTCCTTCGTCCGTAGTTACGATGCTGTTATGCTGAAGGCTCTTATGCTCTTAGTTACTTGGTGTAACATCTGCTGTGCACACGCCGCAGTAAGTACTAATGGGCGCTTCTTTACGTACATGGCAAGCGTAAAATCACAGACGGCCGTAGTTCTGGATCATCCCTATGCTATCCAAAATCCTTTACATTACAGCTCTTCTGTACCCTGGAGCCTTCTCTATCCTTAACGCACCCACATTATGCAAAATGGGTCTGGTGTGTAACAAAGGATCATACTTAGGTGCTTGACCAAACCCTCCCCCCCCAGCCACCATGCATCCATGATGGAAGTTATTACACCAGTAGCCAGAAAGGCTTTAAGCACAGATCGCAGAGTCTTTCATAGTGCGTTCTGATCCGTAGTCGCCTTACATGCGTAACCCTGGATTCAGTCTATCCTGCTGATCTGAATGGCTATAACAGATGAGCTGGCTGAATAAACATGGCTCTAACCCTAGTCAAACACAATGGCCACAGCCCACCAGACTCACGAATGACAGTGAGAAATGGAACACCGGTCCTATTGGTAGTGCACCAGTCTCATCGAGGGGTCATCCTTGATAAGTTGTGTACACACTGGAACTTTCAGCAACAATAACGTTATCGTTACCACTTTCGCCAACGATTAAGTCCATGATTGAAGTCCTGATTAGCTGCCCGATGCCTCCAAGACTTTTATCTTTGCTATAACCCCTTACTGCAGCAATACCCCAGCCCACAAAGGGGTCCCAGCACCAGGACGAATAATGGGAATCATCTGTTTGGTAAGAATCGTGACATTGTTTGATTGGATTTTTTTGGAAAGTTGAGAAGATGCATTTAAACGATGTCCTGTCCTTTGCAGCGATCAGCCATGATCAGTGTACACGCTGACACGATATCGCTCCAAACACTCGTTCACCGTGTCCGTTATAACGACAAGCGTGTGAATTAGCCCCGGTGTGAACCCAGCTTTGTATTTCACACAGTAACGTGACGTTACCCGTGTTGCTCGCGTGTTGTGTACCTGATATTAGATCTCGTAGTCTTTGTTTTGCAGGTAAATTGTTGATAAAGACGAGGTGCCGGGAGAGAGCGTGTAGGTTTCAGGAGAGGAGGGTCTGGAATGCAGGACAATGGCAGAAATATGCATTACAGCCTCTGCGTGGAATGTGTTGCTAAGGACTGAATTGCAATTACTATGCTGTCAGGAGATGTAAATTGTACAATAAGCCGGAGAAGCAGAAGAGTTCAGGATTTATCAGGAGGAAAGATATCTGGTGAGAGTGTCCCGAGTAAAGTAACGCCACATAAAAGGCTCTATCTCCGTGTAGGTTCATTGTGTTTTTAAGTGTCAGCCCTGATTCACCTACATAAAGCTGCCTGGGAGCCATTTAATGCACATAATTGGATCACAGCAGCTCCTGGTAATGTTCCCGTATTCATCGCCGGTATATTTCTCATATTAACACAACCATCATGTAGCGGGTATAAAACTGACGGATTTCCACACACAGAGACTATGGAGCTATTACTCAACGGCGCCACCAAATGGTCTCTCTTATTACTGATATACAGCTCATGTCGCTCGGGCTTTGGTCTGGATGCAATAACTTCCTGTAGCACACACGGCACTTTCCTCAGTGGAGATTTGTACGTTCAGATCTCTGCGCCAGTCTGCCAAGAGACCTAGGGCCCTATTCAGAGAACCGTTTATTGATGTACGCAATTATACGCAGGGCCGGAGCAAGGAAACACCCACCGACAACCCCGACACTCCCCTCTCCCGGACACTCGGACCCATTAGACACTTCCTCACCAGACACAGGATTCAGAAGCCAGGTCGGTGGGCCTTTCGTGGTGTCCTAGGGGCCATATTTACTATGCTGCGGGTTTGGAAAACCAACCAATCAGATTATATCTCTCACTTTCCTATTACGTACTAGAGAATGTCAGCTAGAATCTGATTGGTTGCTATGTGCAACAGCTCTACTTTTCCAAACCCGCAGCTTAGTAAATCTGGCCCTAAGGCTCTACTGATAAATTATAATCTTATAATCTTTTCCTTACTCGTTCTTAGAGCAGACCCATGTTGAATCAATAAAAATATAGATAGGAAAACTCTTCTGATATCCAAACAACATTCTAACAGTAAAATGGAGGTTAATGATAGGAAAATTACATATAATAATTTTTCAGAGAAAATCACTAAGGGCCGTATTCAGAGACCTGTTTTTTTAATGTACGCAATTATATGCATGGACGGAGCAAGGAAACACCCACCAACAACCCGGACACTCCCCTCTCCCGGACACTCCCCTCTCCCGGACACTCCCCTCTCCCGGACACTCTCCTCTCCCGGACGTGCTGTCCCTAGACCACTCTTTTCTTTACGTGTGTAATTACGTGCGTATATGTGATCCATCCGTGCGATTTTTTATAACCACGCCTCCATGCCTCCATTTAAATGCCTCTCCCCACCCACTTTTACGTAAATTTTACCGTGCGTCGGATTCCCCTGCATATGTTTCCAAGTGCGATTCACATGTACGTCCGTTAGACACTTCCGTGCGTATAGTCTACGGAAATAAAGTCACTACGCATGCGCACCTGATCAGATCCTAAAAATACGCATGCAACTCCCTGCGAAAATGGATCTCGGAATACGGCCCGTAGATCGCAGATATGGCCGCAAACGGGAGCGCAGCGTACCTGACATAGAGGCGAGTGTAAATGTGGGGCGGGCTGCGTGCAATCCAAAAGTGCGCACACAACGGTGCCTTTGGATTGCGAGCAATGACTTCACGCAGCAGCTAAGCTCAATGCAGTTACGTGCCCTAATATGTTGCAGCAGAGTCGGGTATTCCGGTGGTAATAAAGGTTATGAATAGTGCAAACAATCAATAAAAATCTGAACACAAGAAAAAACAAATAAAAAATAATCTAAAATAACAACAAAAAAGAATTGCGTGTGAATGGGCCGTAACTGCGCAATTCTTTTCTGCCCGCTAAAAAATCACGCTGCTTCTGAGCTAATCGTTCTGAACACATTACAAACCCGAGAAATTGCTAGAAATAAGTCATTATTTTTATTACCATTGTTTATTTATAAGGCACCAGAGAGGGTCCACACAGGTAACATGCACAGAGGTAACATGCACAGAGGTAACATGCACAGAGGTAACATGCACAGAGGTAACATGCTAGACAACGTAGAACAGGGCACCACTTCAATAATAATAATAATGAGATGAATAAGGACACCTACAATACAATTCTATCGAAATACATGAAAAGATCGAGGCAGAGGATAAGGTGTCATTAAAAATCAGGGAGTGAGTGATGTCATAAGAGAGATGGAAGGAGGATGGGGACAGAGATAGGACAAGAGTATGGAGGGGGAGAGCAGGGTAGTTATGTGGGGGAGGGGTGGGTTTGCAAGAACCAAGAGTTTGATTCAGACTTATGTAGTGAATAATTCCACGTGGATTTGCAAAACTACAAACTATGTGGAGAGTGCGCTGCCATGACATGCCCCTTCCGTCACCATAGAGCTTAACTTTCCGTGCGTATGTTTGTGTGGCGTTTTCTAGGGTAGAAACGGAAGTTCCTGACCCCGCCCATCCTGTCCAATGTAAGTGCCCCCACCCACTTTGTGTTTCCTCGTTCTAGCACGCCCCTGTCATTAGCCACGGAGATCAACTCTGTGCGTAATAAGTGCTTAGGCGTAACATCTGCCACATGCATGCGCAGATCACATAAAAACACAAACATACAACACGGACTGCTATTTTTAGGAACGGCCCAAGTTTAGAGTGACCCGCTTAAAGGTTTGAAGGCTAGGGGATAGCCTGATGGTTGGTGGGAGAGCGATGGCGCTTACTGTTGAGTTGCAGGACTGAGTTGACAATTGGGCATTCCCTCTTCCAGGAATTTTTCTGTGATTGAGTCTGAAATCTCCAGGTAGCTCCTGTCTCCGGGCAATCAGCAGTGCGAGTTATCACAGTAGCAATGTAGCAGTATTGTCTCCGGGCACTCAGCAGTGCGAGTTATTCCAGTGGCAATTTAGCAGTATTGTCTCCGGGCACTCAGCAGTGCGAGTTATCACAGTAGCAATGTAGCAGTATTGTCTTCCGGCAGTCAGCAGTGCGAGTTATCACAGTGACAATGTAGCGATGTAGCATAATTGTCTCCGGGCACTCAGCAGTGCGAGTTATCACAGTAACACTGTAGCAATGTAGCAGTATTGTCTCCGGGCACTCAGCAGTGCGAGTTATCACAGTGACAATGTAGCAATGTAGCATAATTGTCTCCGGGCACTCAGCAGTGCGAGTTATCACAGTGACAATGTAGCAATGTAGCAGTATTGTCTCCGGGCACTCAGCAGTGGGAGTTATCACAGTGACACTGTAGCAATGTAGCAGTATTGTCTCCGGGCACTCAGCAGTGCGAGTTATCACAGTGGCAATGTAGCAGTATTGTCTCCGGGCACTCAGCAGTGCGAGTTATCACAGTGGCAATGTAGCAATGTAGCAGTACTGTCTTCCGGCAGTCAGCAGTGCGAGTTATCACAGTGGCAATGTAGCAATGTAGCAGTATTGTCTCCGGGCACTCAGCAGTGCGAGTTATCACAGTGACACTGTAGCAATGTAGCAGTATTGTCTCCAGGCACTCAGCAGTGCGAGTTATCACAGTGGCACTGTAGCAATGTAGCAGTATTGTCTCCGGGCACTCAGCAGTGATGTAGCAGTATTGTCTCCGGGCACTCAGCAGTGCGAGTTATCACAGTGACAATGTAGCGATGTAGCAGTATTGTCTCCCAGCACTCAGCAGTAAACATTCTATGTACATTCTATACTTCTATGTAAATTCCTCCGTGTGTATTTTTCTGTTGGAGTTCCGTGCGGATTTTCCCATGTCTGCTTCACAAGGACGTCCGCTAGGCACTTCTGTGCGTATAGTCTACGTGAACTGCGTATAAAAAGTTACTACGCATGAGCAGTTGAAACATACTTAAAAATGCGCACCTGTAAGAGGTTTTGGCACAGGTCTATTCAATGACTTTCACTGGCAGCAGTAGGGGGCAGTGTGAAAATACCCCCCATCCCCCCCTCACGCCATTGCGTTACCGGGGCAGGAGCGTCTAATCACGTTTCCTGACATTCTCCTGACCCTGCTGGTCAAACGCTCCGCACATTCCCGTAGTAAGCGATCATTTAGTCTGGGTGGGAGCCAGAAACGCCCTGTCATTTTCACTACAATTATTCTATTTTGGTTATAAGGAAAAAACTCAAACTTTTACTCCCACTAATTACATTCAGATTATGGGTTTGCTTTACTGGTACATTTATATGTTTGCTTTATTTGCTTTTCTCTTTCTGACAGTGATCTGACTTCCACTCAGTTCAGGGGTAGATCTACAGTGTTTAGTAACCATTTTGTTATAATGTGTCTGTATGTATATATATATATATATACAAAGATAACAAAAAGAGAGAATAGTGCAGTGAAATCTTTTATTGAGGACAAGTCTCCAGCATAAGGTCATGGTATTGACTAGCCTTAATAAAAATAATATAAGGGGTATATTAAGGCTGGTAGCACCCTCTAATGAAGTGACCATTGTGACGAAACGCATTGGGGGAGTAGCCACGGTAAACCCAGCCTTCTACTAGAAACGGCAGTGTCAGCGAATCATCCGTCACTTGCAAGCATCCAGGACGCTGGTAACTGAGCTGGAGATGAGAGTAGATCTCTGAATTGCTGTATGTTTAATACCTTGTGCCAGCAATTTGTCCTCAGTAAAAGATTTTATTGCAATGTGAGGCGCCCCCTTCTCTTCTTGTTATTTTTACATTTACACACACAGGACAAAGACCCGACCACCATTAAGGGGAAGACACGTTCCGGTCCCTGGATCCAGTGCTTATTATCTGGACTTTGGTTGAATCAGTTGGACAAAGAAACTGACTTTCATTGAAAATAAAACCTGCATTGCGTGAACGCACCTGTATTTCTATCTATATATAGAGAGAGAGAGTCAGAATATCAGCTGATCTGGGAAATAATACCATTAATAGCGAATGACTGTGTAATAATCGGTGGTTCCATATGATTCTTCTGGGGGAATGTCCACTCTCTGGAAACCCTGTATTTCCTTTTATAATAAACTCATAAGCACACAGTAATGTCCACCTGAGCACCTGCCTCGTCACAGAACAGGGCTGAAGATACTTCTGTACTGTATTCTGTTGTTGTGTTTTATATGGCGCTGCGGACACTTTGTGGCGCCTTATAAATAAACACTAATAATAATAATAACATAGTAACAGTATACAGAGACACTATGAAAGAAATGATTGATATAAGTTATTCATAACTTGCTAAAATAGCAATTAACATTTTCATATTAATAGTAAAGAACAATACCCATGGATATAGATGGCATACGACTCTCATTCCCGCAGAGCAAATGATAATTTTATAAGGAAAAATAAGTGTTTTATATTATAATTATTAATACACCCAGAGGCGGAACAGAGAGTTGTGGACTCAGGTGCAGAAAATATGCATTGGCCCAATGATATCCCGGTAACCCGGTGGGGAGCTTCGGCAGTGCGGTGATGACGGCTGTGGGCCCTTGATCCAGTATGGGCCCCGGGCGGATCTGTGAACACAGCCCATATGCAAATATAAAGCGCCTCTTGTATTTTAATTTGAAGGTTTGGTGTAAGCTCGGCGATATTTTTCCCAGTATTCAGGAAAAGCCTCTAGTTTTTTTTCTTTCTGCGAATGTGGGAGGCGCGTGATTTCCCATTGTTGTAAAATGGATTTTTTGCAGCTGCAGTAATATACTTTGTGTATTCTTACTATAAAATAGACTTTAAGTAAATGATCAAGGTAACAGCTGTACACTTTGAATATGGTATTGTCTTTCTACAACAAAATAATTGACTATAATTATAAACCTAGATCACTTTTATATGTATCATTACAAGAAAATCTGCAACACCTTCACACTGCTCAACGTGAGCAGCTGCGTCGCCTGGTATTTGATTCAAGCCTCTTGACCTTCCTGTATCTATCTAGTGGAAACCGTTACTTATAAAGAAGAGGGTCACAATTTGGATGTCTGTGACGTTTGCTATTTCCAGTACACTTTAACTGGAAAGTAACAAATATTTTAATATCTGAAACTGTTTCTTAACACCTCAGTCATGTGCCCCTTCTCCCAGGATTAATTAAAATTCTGGATATATGAAGGTATCTGGGCCCAGAGCTGAAGAAAGTTTAATTGGCCAAGGGCCGAGGAATCTCAGGAAGTCTGGGGACATGTTGTTAAATTACAGGTTAATCCCTTATTCTGTTTTGATATATTATCTTTTTTTTTGCTGGCCTGGAGATAGGAAACTTACATTTTTTACTTACTGCTTTACATTTCCATGGTGCTAACTTTAAATTATTACTGAAGAAATGTAATTTGTTGCTTCTCAAACCTCCTGTAAGTCCACAGCTTTGATAATTGCTTCAGCGATAAGATGCTTGGCTTTAATTTAATTTTCAGAACTCCGGTGGTTGTCCGGTTATATAGAAAAGTTCCCACGTTGCCTGCAGGTTTTCATACGGTGTCCGTCTCAATCTTCACGGGGTAACTCTTTCCTTTACTCTCCCGTCTCCCGAGACACCGGGTGGGCAGAGAATTGTCTTTTGCATTTAATGATTGTTCCCCATGAAGAACTATTGACTCTTGGAATGTCTGCTACTTTTGTACACAAGTTCAAATCAAACCTTTGTTGCATGTTGGAAGGAATAAAACGCATTGGGTTTATGGGACAGAAATTGGTGTGATGAGCTGCCTGTACTGAAATGCAGTCAGGGAGCCTCGATAAAATAACCAAACAGTTGTCTATATCTCTATATCTGCATTTCTGGTCAATGGGAACCTGTGCGGCTTTGGATATTATAGTGGAGGTTGCAGTGTTTTGCATTATCTGACTGCGGGTCATATCGGCAAAGCTAAAAAACAAGCATAACATTCAGCCCCCATGGGCCAGATATACTAAGCTGCAAGAAAAGAAGAGTAGAGATATTGGGCCTGATCCAGTTCTACATTCCCCCGCTGGCTGTAAGTACGACCATCGTAGCTCTGGAGCACTCCCCCCGACGCTCCCCCTGTGGCCGGCGTAATTACACATTGTTACACCGGGGGAAGGCTACCTTAACTTCAGCCGGCGTAACAGTAGATAATTACACTGGCTACAGGGTCGTAACTGCCCTAACCCGCCCCCCTCCCTCATTTACTTACCTTCCCCCACCTTCCTTCCGTAATGGTTGCGTAGTTACGGCGAGGAACGCCCCCTCGCCGTAACTATGCAACAGTTAGGGATGTCCGATCCTAAGGATCAGGTTTCCGGGCAACATCTGACCGGCGCATTCGCAGAACGGCATTTCTGCCGTTCTTATGCATATGGCCGCCGTAACTAGTGCGGCGGCCTGGATCAGCCCCATTATTCATAGCAACCAATCATAGCTTAGCTCTTACTTTCATATTACATACTAGAGAATGTCATCTAGAATCTGATTGGTTGCTATGGATAATATCTCCACTTAATAAGATAAGATGCCGAAGCACAGCCATGGTGCTGTAGACCTATCATTCCCATGACGTTATTGATTGCTTAGTGATTTGTGCTCTATTACCTGCACCAGTCTGCTGGTAACTGCATATTTTCTGCTTAACATCTCATGTAATTTGCGTAGACGTGATTTTACTTTACGTAGTGACGTCACAGGCCGCCGTTTCCTGGGTATAAGTTGTCAACTAATGCTGAAGATATCGGCATGGGCGAATACATTTACATAGGACGCAGATTGTGCGAAGGATTAAGCACCGAGTCGCTGGTTGTACAAGTTTTTGCTCTGTGTAAGCGGAAAATGTACGCAAATTGTGAGTGCGCAGAGGTTCCTAAGAGGCTGAAAGACGGAATTGAAAGTGATCAAGTCCTTGCGTACGCTCCTCACTAGTGGCCGGTGTGTAAATATTAGGGACGAGTCTTGCCGTTGGAAGACCCGCGCATGTGGTTTCTCCTCACGTATAGAATCACACAGAGATTTTGTAGCTAAACACGTATATTTGAGCAATATGGTCCAATCGGCTCCCGCTGACTCTTCAGTGACTGCACATTCATTGTGAGTATTGAATGATGATGGGATCCGGATGCAGCGCTGGGTTGGCTCCTGCTTGTCTCTTTGCACAAAGCAGGATGTTTTGTGGAACAGTAACAATATAAAATCGTTGTCTCTTCTGTGTAAACCCTTCCATTATAGCACATAAGTGATCACCTATTTTGACAACATTATGCCTCATCCCTGCCGAAACCATAATCAATTGTATGAAGACAAGCTGTATGATAATTACCTCTCCTCTGTCACAGGGAAGCAGCCTAGGAAAGAGCGGCTGTGACATATTACTGGGATATCAGAAATTGCATCTGTCAGGAAGGGTCAGGCGGAGGGATGTGACTGAGCCGCTTATTTTTCCCACAATACCTCTGAGTTTAAGAAGAAGAGAAAGAAGAACTTGATCCTTTACTAGTTACCTTGCGTGGTGTAGCAGCCCATAAATGTGGATGGAAACACAGGACTGACTCGGGATGACCGGTGGCGGCTCTCTATGACGGCACAGGTGTCGGATTAGCCGCAGGTTTTTGGAGATCAGCAAAACTACAAATGTTCAAATGATTTATTCTGATGCGAGTGGTGTTAATGCTGCACTTTGACAGTCTGTGGATCTGATTGAGACTGAAACTGGGCATTATCTGATTGCTAATTCTTGTTTTTCTTATCTCCAGCCTCCAGGTAATTGCTAAAGATGACGGTAGGGGTTTAATTGGCATCACACAATTGATCATACAAGAAACAGCATTGTAAGCGTCTCAGCGGTTATTCATTCAGGAGACCTTTATTCCTGTGTATACAATACCACAATACTGCACTACACAACCTAGGGAAACACAGGAGGACAACACAAAACTCAGGGGCCTAAAAGTTACAAGTCTCCAAACTCCCGGAGAGCAGGAAAGATGGATGCTATCAGGATAGGTTGTGTTTATCCCATGTTACAATACACTCATGCATCCTGCAATTCATACAGGTGGCTCCATTTTCTGAAACGCTTGGGACCAGCACTGTTTCACATTACGGAATATTTACATACCGGTGTCATGGAAGAATTAAACACATTCTAGTCTTCAAGTTTATACCGTATTTACAATAATATTGCGCAAACAATTCAGTGTAAAGGGATAAATAATGTGTTTCTACGTAGCATTGTCAGAAAACCTGTATTAGCCACTATGACAGACAATGGTAGCTCTTAGGGCCAGATTCAGTTAGCCTCACAGCCGTGTATTTTACACTCTCCGCATAGAAAGTCTCATTTACCGCTTTATACTTTATTATAATGAATGGGTGAGTATGTAGTAGCAGTAGTTCGGCATACTTCACCCATTCACTTTCGCACTTACTGATATCCCTCCGCCGCACCTATCGCCGGACCAGGATCAGGTGAGTAAACTATCTGTGCGGGGTAGGAAGGGTCAGGGTCAGTCTGCAAGTAAAGGAGGGTTAGGGTTAGGCTGCAGGGGAGGGTTAGGGTTAGGCTGCAGGGGAGGGAGGGTTAGGATCAGGCTGCCACTTACATTTTCGGGTGCACAGAGCTTTCGGTGCTCCGTGGATCTATTGCTATGCCTCATCGAGACATAGCAATCGAAATCCCAGCTAGTTCACAACTGGCTGGGGAGAAAATGGGCGATTCAAAAATTGGCCGTTCGGACCAGAGCCCCACACCCGTATTTTGCGGTGAGAAGCTAAATTTTTTTTATTTTTATAGAAGTGCGCATAAAATCGTGTATCGGCTATTCTGGGCCGCAATTCTAATTGAATCTGGCCCTCAGTGTCCGCCTGTGATGCTCTGTATTGATGAATCGCTGTCTGCTGTGCTGGTATCGTCTGTGTTTAGGATAAAAACATTTTGTGATTTGTTGTTTGATTCCCTGACGAAAATCGTGGTTGATGATTGAAACGTTGAAACTCCTCTGTGACTCCTCTGTGACTCCTATGTGACTCCTCTGTGACTCCTATGTGACTCCTGTGTGATTCCTATGTGATTCCTATGTGACTTCTGTGTGACTCCTGTGTGATTCCTATGTGACTCCTGTGTGACTCCTCTGTGACTCCTGTGTGACTCCTCTGTGACTCCTCTGTGACTCCTATGTGACTCCTGTGACTTTAATTAAAAGCATCTTTGCATATTTTTGAAACATATTTTAAGGCTCGGAGTGACTTCATGCTACGTTCCTAGGATAAAAACATAAATATATATTAATGAAAATGCTTTTGGGTTTTGACCACAACTCGTCATATGAGGTCAGGAATTTTCAATTGGCAACTCTAAAAAAAATAAAACTTTAGAATTTTGGATTTCGGAATTCCGGATAATGGATGCTCACCCTGTATTTCATTGGGGGAGCGATTTAAGTGGAAAGTGCGCAAGCTGCAGTGAATCAGCTTAAAAACGTCATGGTTATATGAGGTACCGCTTACGCAAAACCACGATTCATGCGAAGGGGGTCACACCTGCTTTGTATAAGACCGTTCAGTCTTTCTCAATGCAATGTCATTTACACATTCAAATGTCTTCAGCAATGGCAATGCGAGACCTCTGGATGAGACCTGTGACGCCATTATCCGTATAAAGCGCAGCTCCAGAGCCAATCCTAGAAGGTGTTAGGAGCAGATTTCTCTGTCCATTATTATGAAGGAAATCTTTAGGATATTATCATAATATTTTGCCTGGCACCAGAATCGTTAATCTTCAGTTGCACTGCAAGAAAATAAACTCATTTAGCGCTTCTCACAAGTGATTATACTGGCTGTTTGGCTGCTATAAATGTGATTTATTTCCACAGTAATTATAGCGGTGAATCCAGTGAAAGTTGAATGGTTGAAGCCTGTTCTCCACCTCCCTCTTTTCTCCTGTGTTTACATCAGAGCCCTACCATTGCTGTGTTCTTCTGCTATCACTGTAATGCAAGGCTCTGAACTCCTACTGGATGCATGACAAAAGAGTTTAATTAAAATAACAGGGGGATTAGGCAAGACATACATTAGAGTGCAGTAACATCTGCATTATTGTGCTGTGCCCTGGTTCACAAACAACAAGCGGTGCATTAAGTGATACGTTTCAAGTAGATTCACCCCCGGGCTAAGCTCTGCAGGGGGTAAACGGCTATCGCATGGAGCCATGAGCCAAGGTGGAAGCAGGAGGGTTATATGAGGTGACTTTGCTTATTAGAAGTAACAGTGCTAAAAGTTATGATGTTACAGCTGAACACAACAACACTTGTCAGCAAACTCCGTCAGTCATTTTGGGCTGGATCCAGACAGAAGAAAGAGCTTGAAAATAAGAAGGAAAGTTACTCCTGGGATAAACCATGGTGATTGTAGGGGAGTCATATTTCATCTGCTGCAAACATTATTAGAGATAAGAGGTGATATTTCTTCTCCCAAGTATAAATAACAGTGTAATAGTAACAGTGGTCAGTATCTGTGTAATAATATAATAGTAATATAATAGTATTAGAGATGTGAGGTGATAAATAACAGTGTGATAGTAACGGTGGTCAGTATCTGTATAATAGTATTAGAGATGAGAGGTGATAAATAACAGTGTAATAGTAATGCTGGTAAGTATTTGTGTGCAGTATTATTATTATTATTATTATTATTATCGGTTATTTATAAGGCGTTGTATAAAATACGGTAAGCAATTCAAAGCTATATCGCTGCATGCAAAGAATACAAATCACTTGACTCCCCCTGAAATCAACATGGTTGTGCTCAGGTGTAACCTTCCTCTCTTAATTACAAGCTCCTTCTTAAGTCTGGATCCACAACCTTAATATTGGGGCTTTGCTCAACAAGGTCACTGGATCCAGTCTTCCTCGCTCACAAGGCCTTCATATTCCTAACCCGTGCCTTAAAGCTGGCCATGCTCTAGAGCCGTTATTTGCCTGATCATCCAATGATCAGGTGAGGACCAGTTATCGCTGTAGTGTTTGGCAGGATTTCTGAAACACCCAGTAATCAGTCCGGAATTGCTGCGCTACGATCTATTATCACCAGCAAGCTCCCAATACAGTAATGTGCGGCCATTTTCAATTATCGGAGTCTCCCCCTGTGTCTGGCTCCATCATTATCGTTAGCGTTCACGCCTGCAAGATCGCTTGTTTCTCCATCGTAAACGCCGCAGAGACACAAGCGATATGGAAGTCTGGGCCCAGAGCAACCAAATCCGTACTAAAGCCCGTGCAGAGCTGCCACAAAATGCAGGTGTTTTACAATCCTTGGTCAGAAAACGCCCCCATAATATGAGTCTGGGTCTGACCTAATAGTGTAAAGACGATGATGGACTTTCTCCAGCATCCCACAGCTGGGCAATGCCGTGAATTGTGTCATCAGATGATAAGCCTCTAACAAGGCAAGAAAGTCTAATATGCAGAGATGATTGTAAGCAGACACAGCGCCACCTAGCCAGGAATGTACAGACGCAGGAGGGACATGGACGGATGTGGTTCTAATAACTTGTTACCTGCAGGCTGTGTGACATTTACCTTGCGCACTGATCGTTCATAGGAGGCCGGGACACATTATTGTCGATGATGACTGTAATTGATGACTGAGAGTTTGTGGATGTCACCTCGGAGGACACTGACTGATTCCACATTTATTTGCTAATAAAATTCTGCTGAACAATTCACAGTTTTTACATTTGCAGAAAACTTCCACATAAGGGAACATCGTTAGCTCTGAATGATATATAAAATGAGTAAAGAGGAACAATACCAATTTGTACAACAATGCTTAGGGCCAGATTTACTAAGCTGTGGGTTTGGAAAAGTGGAGATGTTTCCCTTGGCAACCAATCAGATTCTAGCTGACATGCTCTAGTATGTAATAGAAAAGTGAGAACAAGAATCTGATTGGTTGCTATGGGCAACATCTCTACTTATCCAAACTTGCTTAGTAAATCTGGCCCTGGTCTTATTTAAGAATACTATTGTGATCACTACTACAAGTATCCTAATTATCTCTTCATTTAAAGTGGCAGCATTATTTATTATATAAGCTTATATTTAGTTATACACAGCAGACCTAGACAATGGGAAAGGGGGCTTGCAATCTAATGACCTGGTTTCACTGCTCAGATAATAGAGGTACAGCTCCTTCTACAATATAAAGCGTATAGCTTCTCTATACTATTGTTTACTAGTTTTATGCTATTAAAAAGTATTAAAAAGCTCATCTCAGAGGGAGCTCAGCCGGGTCTGTGTGTCAGCTGTGAGATTATATCATTCCCTGGGGGTGTCTGTAATAGAGCAGTAATAACGCAGACACCTATATACACAGTCATAACAGTGAGGAAATAATGTACCATTAACCTTTACCAGCATTCAGAGGAAGGGGGATTTCACTTAAAAATGCTGAAACAGCACAATTTGTTGCTTTATCTTATAAAAAATATCATAGGTGATAACCTCTCCAGGAATTATTAGTGTTGGGGGGGGGGGAACGTTCGCCGGGGACTTTTAGTGTTAGGAAGGGGTGTTAAAGTTAGGCTCTTAGGAAGGGAGTATTAGGGTTAGGGCCATAATGTCAGGCTGCGGGGAGGAGGGTCTTAGGGTTAGGCTATAGACAAGGGAGTATTAGGCTCAGGCTGGAAGGGGAGAGTTAGGGTTAGAATGAGGGGAAAGGTTGGGGTAGTTTTTATGCTTACCTTGCAGAGCATTGTGTTCAGTGCTCCGGGGATCGATTGCTCTGCCTCATCGAGGCATAAGCAATCAATATCCTAGCCAGTTCGAAACCGGGAAAATGGGCTGTTCATTGTGGGGACCCACACCCGCCTCTCTCCTAACCTTCATGACAATTGCCATCAATATTAAAATGTCATTTTCTGCTTTTTTTTTGTTAAAACAATGTTCTTGTGATTGAGTTTAAAGTAACTCTAGATATTATTTATCTGGGGTTCTTTCACCTCTCCATCAAGAGTGTATTCAAATATAGTAGCAATCCCCTATCTCCATCAGAGGGGGGTGTGCCAATTATTCAAATAAATGTGTTGTCAATGACCCTCCTCCTTTGTATGTGCAGCGTAAAGGAGGAGGAGCTTGACAACTCAGCTGCCTGTGTGAAGCAGGAAAAGTCTATGTGGATTTCCACAGGCATCACAGGGAGAGGAATCTCTGCTGCAGAATAACAGCTCAGGTTAAATGTTTTCCTTCCATAATATAGCAGCAGAGATGTTTGCAATTCATATATTTATTAAGGGAATAGGAGCTTAGACACTAATGGACGTCTCCTGTATGTCAAGATAAGTTTCATTTATCGGTGATGTAGCTGAGATAGGGCTGATATTGCTCCTGTAAGCTGCACAGGGCTCTTCTACACCTACTTCTTGTGAGCACTATTTGGAGCAAAAATTGCTTATGTTTGATGCATAAATGATTATAGGATGTGTCAAACACGCGTTAAAGGCTGTCAGTCATCAGACGGTTTAAACATACCATACAATTTGGTTCACAGCCAGCAGCAATAACTACGGGTAGAAAAAGCTTTTATGCAATGGTTCCAACCAACGCTTTTCAGTAACGTTTCCCTCCTCTATGGCACACCTGTTACTGTAATATTGTGTTCAGAAATGTGCTGGAGATGTGATGAATATCTGATGTTATCTGGATATATTATTTCCACATTGTGTGTGTGAAGGGAGAGACGTTTTTCTTGGAAGCAGAAGGTGTCATAAGAGCACAATAGTTTCTTTACCTATATAGAGGCAATTTACTGACATCTGTCACCTCATAAAACCAGGCAAGTATAGAGGTAACAGAACCAGAGTATGAAAATAAGAAAGAAACAGGTGGAAAGTTACACCTGGGTATAACCATGTTGAATTACAGGGGAGGATCAAAGTAATGTTATTCTTTACATGCAGGGAGAATATTTTGCTTTCGCTTATTCCTTAGAGACACTGACCAGCGTTACTATTACACTGTTATTTATACTTGTACTAGAAGACATCACCTCTCATGTTTTTATTTATTAT
>WWET01001736.1:245966-275646 GCA_011038615.1 Limnodynastes dumerilii | reverse complement strand
TGTATGTATAGCTCCATGTATGAGTGTATGTATAGCGCTGTAACGCTCAGCACTCATATATGGAAGGACAAGCGCTGTTTTAAGCTGTCAGCCTCTGACGGCTACTGTTAGGCAGCGGTCCTGCCCAGCTCCGCTCCAGTCTCGTCAGGTCCTGCCCATCAATACTCAGGCCCCACCTCCTATCTGTTACCTTCCGCCCGTCTTCTCACATGTTACTGTATTGGTAACAGCTCCTGTGCAGTCAGACAGACAGAATAGTGCGCCAGATTCACAGCCCCAGACGTATCGCACATACGTTCTTAAATTACCGATAACAGCTACTACGCATGCCTAGTAACTATTTTACGCAAAACAACGTATTGTTTTGTTACGTAGATTGCGTATATGCGATACGGAGATTATGTAAAATAGTTACTACGGTAGTTTAAGGACGTATGTGCGATACGTACGGGGCTGTGAATCCGGCTCGGTGTCATTAGCCGCTGTGGCTTCCGATGTTCAGCAGTAAATTGTGAATTATCTTAAATTCCTTCTATTTGTGTTTCTTTTTGTTATATTTCTGCAAATTCTGTAGAAAAGGAAAAGGTTTGTGTCTCATGCACCAGAGAGTCTGGATCCCGACACGTGTAATGGAGGGAAATGAATGTGTGTCAGACAACAAGAAAATTAGAGTTGTGAATCATGGACAGCCGGACGCTGCGTTCTGCCCTGATCATTCATTGAAATGCCTCTATGTATGATAAGGACAGGGACGGGTGGTGTGCGGCGGCTGCCGTTCATTCTGGGTGAGTTCAGTTTTTTAATTAGTTTTGTTAGATGAAAATATATTGGATTCTCACAGGTTTTATCTCAAGCTGCCTTAATACCCCACGTCCCCATCCATCACCACACAGTGCTCTGATTGGCCAGCATTACAACAGAGGGTCCAGATAATCAGTCCCGTGATTGGGTAAATCTGTTACGCCAGAGCTTCTATAATTGTGTAAATGACTGTGTGAATGATCATTGTGCAGGGTATCCACAGGACATTAAACCCAAAACAGCCCTGGTCAGGTGAGTAAAGCCGGATACTCGCTATATCAGGACTGGTCAACCATTGTCTCTTCAAGTGCTGTAAAACTACAACTCCCAGCATACCGTAGCTTTATGGGCATAATAATACCTGGCAAAGCATTCTGGGACTTGTACCTTCAGGACACCTGGTGGGCCACAGGTTGGCCAGACCTGCACTGTATGATAATTGCTGCTGTATATGGCCCACCTCTCCCCCGGGACCTGTAGCATTCTTTCCCCATGCACCCATGGTAGTTATGGTAGTAATTGATTAATCCTTCCATTCCTGCACTCTTATTATACAAATATCAGGAGTCGCAGGGACACATCAGACACTATCAGGGCGTATCTCAACGCTATAAGTATCTATAGTCTAGGTATAAGTGTTTATAGTCTTGGTATAAGTGTTTATAGTCTAGGTATAAGTGTTTATAGTCTTGCTATAAGTGTTTATAGTCTCATTATAAATGTGTCTTGAGTCTAGGTATTAGTGTCTATACTCTTGGTATTAGTATCTATAGTCTATGTATAAGTGTCTATACTCTTGGTATAAGTGTCTGTAGTCTAGGTATAAGTGTCTATAGTCTTGGTATAAGTGTCTGTAGTCTAGGTATAAGTGTCTATACTCTTGGTATAAGTGTCTGTAGTCTAGGTATAAGTGTCTATACTCTTGGTATAAGTGTCTGTAGTCTAGGTATAAGTGTCTATAGTCTTGGTATAAGTGTCTGTAGTCTAGGTATAAGTGTCTATAGTCTTGGTATAAGTGTCTGTAGTCTAGGTATAAGTGTCTATACTCTTGGTATAAGTGTCTGTAGTCTAGGTATAAGTGTCTATACTCTTGGTATAAGTGTCTAGTCTAGGTATAAGTATCCATAGTCTTGGTATAAGTGTCTGTAGTCTTGGTATAAGTATTTATAGTCTTGGGATAAGTGTCTATAATCTATGTAAAAGTTTCCATAGTCTTGGTATAAGTGTCTATAATCTAGGTATAAGTATCCATAGTCTAGGTATAAGTGTTTATAATCTAGGTATAAGTATCCATAGTCTAGATATAAGTGTCTAGAATCTAGGTATAAGTATCTATAGTCTTGGTATAAATGTCTATATTCTCGGTATAAGTGTCTATAGTCTCGGCATAAGTGTCTGTAGTCTCGGTATAAGTGTCTGTAGTCTCGGTATAAGTGTCTGTAGTCTCGGTATAAGTATCTGTAGTCTCGGTATAAGTATCTGTAGTCTCGGTATAAGTGTCTGTAGTCTCGGTATAAATGTCTATAGTCTCGGTATGTGTCTATAGTCTCAGTATAAGTGTCTATAGTCTAAGTATAAGTGTCTGTAGTCTCGGTATAAGTGTCTGTAGTCTCGGTATAAGTGTCTATAGTCTTGGTATAAGTGTCTGTAGTCTAGGTATAAGTATCCATAGTCTAGGTATAAGTGTCTGTAGTCTCGGTATAAGTATTTATAGTCTTGGTATAAGTGTCTATAGTCTTGGTATAATTGTCTATAGTCTAGGTATAAGTATCCATAGTCTAGGTATAAGTGTCTATAGTCTCTGTATAAGTGTCTGTAGTCTCGGTATAAGTGTCTATAGTCTCGGTATAAGTGTCTGTAGTCTCGGTATGTGTCTGTAGTCTCGGTATAAGTGTCTGTAGTCTCGGTATAAGTGTCTGTAGTCTCGGTATAAGTGTCTGTAGTCTCGGTATAAATGTCTATAGTCTCGGTATAAGTGTCTATAGTCTTGGTATAAGTGTCTATAGTCTCGGTATAAGTGTCTATAATCTTGGTATAAGTGTCTATAGTCTCGGTATAAGTGTCTGTAGTCTCTGTATAAGTGTCTATAGTCTCGGTATAAGTGTCTATAATCTTGGTACAAGTGTCTATAGTCTCAGTATAAGTGTCTATAGTCTCAGTATAAGTGTCTATAGTATCGGTATAAGTGTCTGTAGTCTCGGTATAAGTGTCTGTAGTCTCGGTATATGTGTCTGTAGTCTCGGTATAAGTGTCTATAGTCTCAGTATAAGTGTCTGTAGTCTCTGTATAAATGTCTATAGTCTCGGTATAAGTGTCTGTAGTCTCGGTATAAGTGTCTGTAGTCTCGGTATATGTGTCTGTAGTCTCGGTATAAGTGTCTATAATCTTGGTGTAAGTGTCTATAGTCTCAGTATAAGTGTCTATAGTCTCGGTATAAGTGTCTGTAGTCTCGGTATAAGTGTCTGTAATCTTGGTATAAGTGTCTATAGTCTCAGTATAAGTGTCTATATTCTATGTTGGTTGCAGAGATGCTGTTTTTTCCTATATGTGTCGTATTTTGTATGTAAATACATTTTATAGGATACTGTGCAGATTTGACTATTTTCCGTATCGTTTTACAATCTAATTCCACCTTTATAATGCGGGGCGTCCGCCTGTCCTGTGCTGTCAGGGAACAGAGGCCAAAGTGAATAATTCCCTTTTTCTGTAGATGGCTGATTTACAATGCAAATAACAGAGGAGACAGACACAAAACACAAAGCTTTCCCGTCCCTATCACCTGCTCCGGTAACTCGCCATGTGGGGCTCCACAGAGATTAATGATCCCCAGCCAGCAGCTGATTAATGGACACCCCCTGTGGATAAGCCCCGTTGTGCCGGAATGGGCGATGGTTCTCACCCGTCTGCACCTGGAGGAGGACAGGTTACACCAGGAACTCTCCTCGCCGCACACAGCACTTCAGACCACGGAAATGTCCTGATATGGTTTATATACACTTTACCGCCAGTTTATTTAGAAGATTATGGCCTAAGGTTCTGCTTTACACAGACGTCCTCATAAAGAACCTGCTAAATGTTTAATGGGCAGAGATTTCCTGTCTTCAGATGGGGAGAGAAGAGGATGCACAATGACCCCCAGTAGCTGCAGTCTCCTAAAATGTGAGCAGCAAAGATGTTAATGTTATTTTCTCTATCAATTATTCACTCATTGCTGCTTAATCTGTCTCCTTCCACTTCATAAATACATATGCACATATATAGAGAGAGAGCGATGGAGGAGAAGATACGAGAGCTCCATATTGTAATACTGTTACTTTATATAAAGCACTGCCCGGATTTACAGCAACACGTAAACCAGGTGATGGATATAATCTAAAGGTCCGGATCCAGCTTTAATAACGACAGCCTATTCACGCAAACTGTACTCCAAATCGGACATTAAAGTCAGCTAAAATCCGCATGTGAGGGAGGAGTGTCCGGGGCGCACTGGCCTCTTACGCAACTCCGTGTCCGCAAAAAGTGGTCTTAAATCTGGATGAGGTCCAATATCTTTTACAATGCACAGGATACGTACAATGCACGGGGATACAAGCTATACTCCGCTTTCCACTCTCTGGTCTGGGCATGCACCACCTTGATATCTTGGGTTTGGCCGTGGACATAAGTATATTGTGGCACCCAATCCTGGATGCAAGGCAGTGTTTGCCTTTCTTCTGAGTGTCAGTGTTTAATCATAATTTAAATGACTTACAACTCTTTAAGTGGGTTATAGAGACTTGTACCAAAAAACACAATTTTTATTTTAAAACCATAAATCGAGTGTATATTTCTCAAGCCCAGCAGAAATATATGTCTGTATATGAATCAGGGTGTTGTCCAAAATGTAATTCCGCTAGAGCCTGAGCGTGTGTTCACGGCTTTTGGGAGTGTGGAAACATTCTGATGTATATGAATTCTGTATTTGCTCTCCACCTGCCCAGAGTTTCCTTGTCCTGATATGGGCACATTTTCATATCCTGAAATGAAGTTAGATATACCTTTATTGTATCCTGAAATGAAGTTAGATATACCTTTATTGTCGGTGTTTGTGATTGTAGCAAAATTGGAAAGAAATCTCCTCCGTATCTGAGTACAGTTAAAGACACGCTATTAGCATGGGAATACTTAGACAGACGAGATACCCTCAGACACAGAAGTGAGAAATGGGGCACTTACATAGAACATTTATCCACAGACCAGAACACTCATTATGAAACTTTTTAAATCTTCAAACTGGTTCTTAATTAGGATGGAAGGGCCTGCTCCAGACCCACGCAAATAATACGCCCTTGTGTCTAACGTTTTTACGGCAAGGTAATTACAAAGCACTCCCCTAGGAACTCCCCTCGGTCGTCTGTATTTATTACGAAAAGCGTAAATACACGGGCGGCCAAAGGCCTGGATCTGCCCCAAAAGTGCATAAATGTAGAATAAGTGGTGGGAGGTGACGATATAGAACACTGGAGTGCGGTTGCTGGAAGTTTAGGTTACGTTTAGCTTTTTATATTTAGTTTTTGTGTTCTTATCATCTTACACGCTCGTTATCTCTGATCTCTGTATACGATACTTAGAGAACTGTCATTTGCTTAATACCGACTATTTGTACTTGTAACGTCTTTGGTTTCATCCATGACTTGTTATCTAACATGTATCTCTATGAAGAGCGTTACTCGGACTCATCGTGTGTCTGCTGTGAAAACATGCTGAAAAATCCAATAAAATATTTATAAAAAAAAACCACAAATAACAATTAAAAGCTGCACCAGATCACCATCAGTGTGGTGTCATATATACAGTATATGTCCTGGTCACTTCATTGTGCATTGGCTGTGCCCAACGCATTTCATCATATATATCTACTGTGCGATATACATAAATCTAGTCCATAACCCACACACAACACATGTAAGGATCATTATTGGTATCATTGATGATAACATTTATTGTTAAACAATACCTTGCTCCCATCAGTATCCTGTCTATCCATCCTTTCTCCAGTCTCCAAACTAGGAGGAAATTCCTGGGTCGGCTCTGGAGATGAATTGTATATCATGGCTTTTTATTACATTAGGAGCTTATATCCAATGAAGATTTATTCTGTCCTCAGTGAGGGATGAGAAGCGAGGGGACAGCTCCACGTCCTGGAAGTGCCCCCCTGAGGCTGTGCCATTTAAAGTGTGAATCAGGATTTAAGCCCTATGAATGATAGATTGCGGTTCCCAGAGCCCCTGCTGATTTCAGCCTTAAACATGCTCCAGATGAATGTTCTCTCTGCTTCCTACTCTCTGGACACAGCTTTTTCCATCGCTGACTGAGCGGAGAGACAGTTCTCCAGCTGACCTAGCGAGCTATAACGCTGAACCATCTGGTCATCATTATTATTATTTATAAGGTCCCTCTTTTCTGCCATTTATCTTAGTCACTTGTCCTCAATTTGAAACATAAAAAAATGGTAAAAAAAATAGAAAATCTGTGAAAAACATTGATAGCCTGATCCAATTGTATGTATATTATTAACGTTTATTTCTAAGCCGCTACCAAGTATCCACATTATATATTTGCGGGAAGTAGTAGGCGCCCATCCTCTATTAATTTGCACAAATGTACTTGCTTGAGTTTATGGCAGCTGCAAATGGTTATGTCCAAAAATGGCGCAAATGCGTATTTTTCAACTAAGCCTTGCGTCACGCACGCCCTGACCTGACATTAAAACCCCTTTCCGCTAGGTGCCAATGTTCAGGTTATACATCAGTTTCTGGTTGTCTGGCAGTAAGAGAGATCCGGTTGTGACATTTTGTGTCTTGTACAATGAGTTTTCTGAGTTATTTTGAGATGTGATTATATTGGGTTGTCCATGTGGTGGAGTGCAGGGCTCTCAATCTACAGGGTTATGAGCGAGATAGAAATATAGCACAATGTGAACACTCCGGGATAGGGTGGAAACACCTCATTTACTGCCAAAAAATCTTCTATAAAGCAAGGGACAGGATCTGGGTAATAGAATGTTCACCTGTCACCAGTGACCTCACCATTACTAGTGACCAATCCTCACCATTACTAGTGACCAATCCTCGCCATTACTAGTGACCAGTCCTCACCATTACTAGTGACCAATCCTCACCATTACTAGTGACCAATACTCACCATTACTAGTGACCAGTGACCTCGCCATTACTAGTGACCAATCCTCACCATTACTAATGACCAATCCTCACCATTACTAGTGACCAATCCTCACCATTACTAGTGACCAATCCTCACCATCACTGGTGACCAATCCTCACCATTACTAGTGACCATTCCTCACCATCACTGGTGACCAATCCTCACCATTACTAGTGACCAATCCCCACCATTACTAGTGACCATTCCTCACCATCACTGGTGACCATTCCTCACCACATTTATCCCAGCATATTGACGTTTTGCTGCTTAGCTGCTGGAACTCTTGTGTAGAGAGGACTCGTGTTCCCTGCTCTGTGATTCAGTGGAGTATCCATGCATTACAGCTCTCATCTGTGCAGATAATGTCCACAACAACAATTACCTTTAATGTACACGTCCTGTCAGCGCTCCCCACACAAAGCAGCTCTTGTCATCCGGCTTCCAGCTTAATTATTGCAATATTCCCTCCTGTTCACCCACATATAATACTGGCTCTGAAATTGCTGTGCTGACGTACGGCGCGCTCCTTACCTCACACCATCCTCTCCAGCTTCTCTATAATGCGTCAAGCAACAACATTTACTGGATCCAGAATTTACATTTATTTTTCCTGTGTGTTTCAGTCTGATTGTCCACGCTTAATACAATGTAAAGCATCCAAAAAGGAGCGGAGTTCACATGTGGGCATTCCCTTGCATTGTGGCGACTGTATAGGTGTTCCCTCTTTTCCGTCATCTTCTTCCTCCTGTCTTCTCTCTTCCCTTTCATGCTCTTTCCTATCAGCTCTGTCTTTCTGCCATGTCCTGTCCACTCCAGCTGTCTCTGTATCCTCTCCGCTCTCTTCTTTTCTTCCTTTTTCTTCTTCCTCCTGTCTTCTTCTCTTCCATGCTCTTCCTTTGTTCTTTCCTATCTGCTATGTTTCTGGTCTGTCCTGTCCACTCCAGCTGTCTCTGTCTCCTCTGTCTTGCCCTGTCCTCTGTCTTCTTCTCTTCCTTCATCTTCTTCCTCCTGTGTTCTCACTTCCTTTGCTCTTTCCTATCTGCTATCTTTCTGGTCTGTCCTGTCCACTCCAGCTGTCTCTATCTCCCCTGTCTTGTCCTGTCCTCTGTCTTCTTCTCTTCCTTCATCTTCTTCCTCCTGTCTTCTCTCTTCCTTTGCTCTTTCATATATACTATCTTTCTGGTCTGTCCTGTCCACTCCAGCTGTCTCTGTCTCCTCTGTCTTGTCCTGTCCTCTGTCTTCTCTCTTCCTTTACTCTTTCTTATCTGCTCTGTCTTTATGCTCTGTCCTGTCCATTCCAGCTGTCTCTGTCTCCTCTATCTTGTCTTGTCCTGCCCTCTCTGTCTTCTTCTCTTCCTTCATCTTCTTCCTCCTCTCTTCCTTTACTCTTTCTTATCTGCTCTGTCTTTATGCTCTGTCCTGTCCATTCCAGCTGTCTCTGTCTCCTCTATCTTGTCTTGTCCTGCCCTCTCTGTCTTCTTTTCTTCTGTCGTCTTCTTCCTCTTGTCTTCTCTCTTCCATGCTCTTCCTTCACTCTTTCTGCTCCGTCTTGTCCACTACAGCTGCCTCTGTCTCCTCTGTCTTGTCCTGCCCTCTCTGTCTTCTTCTCCTCCGTTGTCTTCTTCCGCTATGTCCTGTTTGCTCCCTCAGCTCTATCTTCTTGTCTTTTGTGTCCTGAATCCGCCGCTGTGGCTGCTTTATTGTCTTTCTGTTAGTGAGGAGTCGGGTTGAGGTTAAAGTTAGACTTGGGTTTTCTTGTAATGCCAAAGACACAGTAAGTGACAACATTACAATATTTTATGTCACAAGTGTCGCGGAAACAACCCTGATGGATAGAGGAAAGTCGATCAATGAAAATGCTGACATTCAGAGCTTCATGTCACACCTCTGGATCTGCACCATTATCACAACAATTGAAAATCCATTAACACAAAAGTTTAGCAAAAAATGATAAATGTTTATTAGAACAGACGATCATCCTGCAACATGAGCTATAAAGGAATAGACACACGTAACGCATGCTGTGCGGTGGCGCTCGAGGCTTCCTCTGGGTGTATGTTTATAGGTCTGGAAGTGCACAGTAGTGTTATTGCTCCTCTTGCAGTGAAGGAGCGACACAAGCTGCTGATTTTAATGCTTAGCTCTATTTGTGAGCGGAGATCTGCTGTCTCAGAGCCGGCACAGGACATTAGTATGAGGAACAGGTCTCGTTTCCTCCTCTTGTTGGCAAAGTAACCCTAAGAGCCTGAAACAAACGAGTTTAATTATTACAATTTATGGGGACGCGCTGTGCTGTGAGCACCGTATCCGGATAATAAATAGTCCCTTTTATTGCCCAGCGCATGGATATTAGAAAGGAAAGTGCGCTCTGTGCATTATGCATCGCTCGCGGGCTCCCTGATACCTCTGGGATTTGTGCTGGACTCTGAGGCGTCTTTTCCATGCCCCGAATGTATCTCCAAATGAAATTCCTGCTTTATGGGCTGGTTCGAGCCAAACCCAGCTCCCCAGCGAGTCACTGTGGCTACAGGACCCCCGAGAGTTGTGTTTAGTGTCAGGGAACAAGATGGGCAGTTTATCAACCTTCTCCGAGCCGTGTCAGGGAAAAGCTTCCGGGACTGCGCTTCTTATACAACCCTGCGAGCAGAAGATGGATCACTCTCGGGTACACGATGATATATGAGAAAAGCTATTTACAGCTTCAACAAACTAAGTTAGTAGAAGGAGAAAAAAACTATCCAAAATGCAACATATTTGTCATAGAAAAGAGCGTCTTTAAAGAGCAAACAAAGTCACTGTAACAATAAAATATATATCAAAGACTGTGTACTGCTATATTAAATAATGTCATGAAATAGCTGGAGGCTCTATACATATCTAAATATATACCCTGCTCTATGACACATAGACTAATGGGGAGAGAGATGTGGAACAGAGAGGGGTGTAGGGAGAGGAGGGGTAAAAGAGGGGGGGGTGTGGGGGGAGGAGGGGTAAAGAGGAGGGGGGGGGAGAGAAGTGGGGGAGAAGGAGATGAGGAGGGAGAGGAAGGAGGGGGGGGAAGAAAAGAGTAGGAGGAGAAGAGGAAGGGGAGAGAGACAGGAGAGAGAGGAGAGAAGGGGAAGGAGAAGAGAGGAGGAGAGAGAGAGAGAGAGAGAGAGAGAGAGAAGGAAAAGAAGAGAGTAGGGCTTGAGAGAGGAGGAGAGGAAGTGGATGGAGGGAGAGAGGGAATAAGAGAGAAGTGGCAGAGAGAGAAGGAAAAGGGGAGAGAGAGGAGTAGAAGAGAGAAAGTAAGAGAGAAGTGGCAGAGGCTCTTACACAATAAACATACGATTCCTATGGCCTGGTACTGGGTCTCCCTCCCCAACTCAACTAAACAAACCAGACAGGACATATAAGCTCACACTTTCCTTCCAGGTTCAGGTGTCATAAAGGTTTATATTCATTTACTCATCCTAACAATAAGTGAGTGTTTAAGAAGGCGACGTGTTCCTAGTCACAGTGATAGGTTATAGAAGGAAATGAAGGAAATTAGCAGAACCTCATCCAGCTCCTCCGGGGCGTCTCCCATTCACTCCACTGGTTACCTTACCATCCCCAGAAGAGATTCCATTTACTACAACCCTCTGCTGTCTATCCTGTAACCAAGATTGTATCCATGCAACTACCTTTATCCAACCCTAAAGTTTCCAGCTTATTTAACAGTCTGCGATGTGGCACAGTGTCAAAAGCCTTGCTAAAATCTAGATAAGCTATGTCTACAGCTCCCCCTTTATCTAATACTTTACTGACCCAGTCAAAAAATTCAATAAGATTTGTTTGACATGATCTTCCCCCAGTGAATCCATGCTGCTTGGGATCCTGTAAGTTACTGGATTTGTAAAATTTGTTCCTTTAACAGTGTTTCCATCAATTTCCCTACTACTGATGTTAGACTCACTGGTCGGTAGTTTGACGCTTCTTCCCTACTTCCACTTTTATGCAGAGGGACGACATTTGCTATTTTCCAGTCCTCTGGAATTACCCCAGTTATTAGTGACTGATTGAATAATTCAGTTAATGGTTTTGCCAGCACCCCTCTAAGCTCTTTTAGTATCCTCGGATGTATCCTCCAGGCCCCCTGGGTGGAGGGTGGGCTTCCCTTTCCTCCAGGCCGCCTGCATGCGCAGTAGTTACGCCTCCATTCTGTTGAGAGTTAATCCATAGTTTGTATGGTTGTTATTGTTTTCTTGCAGTCGGGGACAGAACATTCTCGGTATGTTATCAGATTCCACGACGGGTCTAAAAGTGCAGAGTCCAGGACGAGATTCTCTGCAGCACTGTGCGGCCCATTGACGTCTGTTTGTAGAGGGGAAAAAAAAAACATTTTTCATGCAAAAAGCTTTAAGAACCTGCTATATATATATATCATACACCAGGAGCGACCTCACTCATACAGCTCAGTGAGCAGAGGCTGGAAAGGTCTCTGTGGCAGGGACTTTGGTAAAAGCTTTTGTAAAAGTTCTTTGCAGAATAATTCCCCAGCTGTACGGTAAATTGAAGGTAACATGCACTTTGCTGCTCAAGAAAATGTACACTTCATTCAGGAACAGGAAAAAAGCACTTACAAATTAATGGCACCCTTGGTTTGTCAAGGGAGCTGGCAGAGCCTTCCAGCGAAGAAAGCTTGTTTACATCCAGCGATCGTTTACACTGTCCCTACGACCGATGTCCTTGACAGCAGGAGGAACCGTGAGGACTAAAGTTCAGAAGAGAGGAACCGTTTAAAGATGCGTACAAATATAAAAAGCCTAATATTATGATGGCCAATGCTGTGCACCTGTTTAAAGAATCTATTACATTTAAGAATATTTGCTGAACAACAGACCTTTCTCCTCTCACACCAAAGAACGCTGCACACAGATTTCTGATTTATCTGCGCACTGACCCCCAAAAATCAGATTCAAGGGACGCACTGACCAGACGTCTGGGCTTCCACCTCTCTTACTCAAACAACACGGCCTCGAAATCCTATCTTCATTTTTTATTGTATGCGCACAGATATAATCAGAAGTACGGAGATCTAAATGCAGAGAGCGAGGGAACGGCTATAATGTATATTTACTAAGAGGGATCCCCCATTTGTGAACTCACTCCACTATGGGCCGGATCCAGACCAATGTTTTCATTACGTTTCAAGGCTTAGCGTATTTACTGTGCGCTCTCCTAGCCGTACGCACTTTTGCCATTTTACGTTTGCCAAACCCCACCTAAACTTTTCAAAGCATAACTAATGACGTACGTAGACGCTTCACGTACGTAACCGCCTAAGCGCGCCCATAGTGTACGATTTAAATGCCTCACCTCGCCTCCGAAGCGTAATTACAGGTGTCGTACGGATGTCATGCTCTTTCGTTCGTCGTTACGCTGTTGATACGAAGCTGGTACGTACGTTCAGAGTTATGTGGCGTAAGATCTGCATGCGCAGTATATACAAACACCGTTTTTACGTCACCGGCTAGCGTACGTAGGTCAGAATCTACCCCTATGTGTGAATAGGTCAGAATGAGTCTTTGACGTGGGATATACAGCGGAATGTACTGGTCTTAGTGATCTCCATCACGTCCCGTTAACGCTTTAGTAATAAAATAAAGAGTTTTTTCATACTGACTCTCATGAGCAATCTGAGTAGATTCAGTGTCTATTTTAAGGTGAAGAAACCTTTAGGTGCTGTCAGATCATTCTCAAATAAAGCCATTTTGATCCCATAAAAAAAAATCTGTGAAAATACCAAAGATAAGGAATTTATAGTCAGGAAACACCAAATCTAACAAGCTGTGATAACTTATATAACGACCTAACTCTATAACGACACTGAGATGATGACAACCACATCCTCGCATAGCGGAGTTCAGAGACGCAAATAACTTCATTGTGATTGGCTGGACCCAGTGGAAAGAAAGATGGAAAACAAGTCGTGATATTAGCATCCGTACACTCTGTTCATTCTCTTGGACGTCTGGTCGTCTATGTGCTATTTCTTTAGTCTGTAGGACCTTAACCAAAGCCCCTTTTTATTCTAGCAGAGTAGGTTCTCCCAGAAGCTGATGTAGGACCCATTCATTCCTTCATGGCGTGTGCAGAACCACTGTACTTTACCTGTTTCTGTGTCTTCTGGTCTGAACCAGGTTAGTGGCGGTTGATATTCTCATCTTTCCATACCTAATGCTCCAGTAGGGCCATTTCTCCATACAATATGTGCTTTCCCTCTACATCCTCAGGGCCTGTAAATCCCTGGCGTGTTTCATCTGAAGCACATGTTCCATGAGACACGGGATCTAATCCCTGTTTGCTTCTCTCTTCTACAATATGAACTGGTTGCTGGCACCATGAGCTGTGCTTCCAACGTGTCGCTCCCCCATTTGATCATCTCCTCTGACAGGTTAATCTGTGGTTTTGTACAACATTGTGCGAGTGAGGAGCACAGCAGGACACTGTGATCCAACACTTCAGGAGCCGAGGGAAGTGTCTGTCACATCACTCTCTCTACAAATTACTATGCTTCAATGCTAAATACAGTATGCCCAGAGGAGTCTTGGGGAGAAGGGGAGGGGGGTCGCCAATTAAACTGGATGAGGTATTTATAAAAGCACAGAGCCGGGATTGCTGGTGTAAGGACATTTTAGTGTCTTGTACAGGCAGAAAGATGGCAGAATTTATTTGGACGATGGCTGGTTTGTGGCCATGACATTCAGCTCTATGACTTCAAGAATGGCAGAAGGTCCTCTGACCTACACAGAAGTAAAACAAGGGTAAGAGCTTAATAAATCATCGCTGCCAGGGTTGTCCTCAGCAGACACCGATAGTCAAGGCTGGTTTTGGATTTTGCATTGAGCTCTGGTGATGCACAAGGAGCCTGGAAACTGATGCAAAATAAAGGCACATTGGGTAGATCCAGAACTACGTTTGCACGTGTAGCGTATTTGCGTGTGCGTACCTTCTATACACTCCCCTTGGCACACCCCTTGAATGTACGTATTTTGTCAAGATCCGCTTTCCAAACCCTAACTTAACTTTTGGCAACGTAACCCATGTGATCCGCTCACGTACGTATAGGCAACACGAATTTACGCAGCTAAGCACGCCCATACTGTACACTTTAAATACAACCCCCGCCTACTTAACGTATTTCTGACGTATTTTGGACTCATGTAAAATTGGCACGCCCACACGTAAGTATTTACATGACACATACGTGAATGGCCCATACGTTCACATTTACGCTACGTTACTGAGCGTATTTTCTATGGTGCGCATGCGCAGTACTTACAAAAACGCGATTTTACGTCTCCGCCATGCGTAAATTCGCTCAGAAGCGTTGTTCTGGATCTGGCCCATTGTGGCTCTGTAGATGGTGACCGGATTGGTAGCCAAGCTCTGATTAAATTCCTTTGATTAAACACCAGACCAGACAGAGGTTAGCAAAGGCCACTGACGAGCAGGGTGACAGATAGTTTACTGCGTATAGTAGTGGGGGTGTCCTTGACATTCAGCCAGAGGGCGAGAGTGTAGGTCACAGGTGACAATATTGCCTCTGCTGCAATCATGCAATTTATGTGACATTAAAGTATGAAAACAGAACCGACGAGATCATATATTGATCTGGAGTGCATTGAACATGGGAAGTAATTAATCAATATATACAGACCAATAACAGAAATAGTAAATAAAATGTAAAAAGCTTTCCAAAGTATCTCTGCAATGCTTACTGTGGTAAACTACAACCATATAAAGGCATTTTCTATCTTCATATATCTTTATTTTATGGATTTGTACATGAAGTTTGACGGTAACATATGCTAAGATATATCGGGTGCGGTCTGCCGTTCCGATGAGCTTAATGCCGACAGTTAACTTGCCAGAATGCAATGTTACCGTCGTTGCCGCTTCAATTAAATATTGGAATTCCAACACGTTTATTTACCATGCCAAAAATCCTAACCCTAACCACATCAGATCACAGCAGGTACCGGGGTGAGGAAATGTTGGGTTGTGGAATTTAGATTTTTGCCAATATACATTTGTTCTGAATTCATATAATGTCTGCAATGATCCAGCCAATAATATGGTGTCATCTGTGTCACTGCTGATATAGGAGCTGCATGCCCATACATCCATGTACTCATCTTCTATATGTGCTGCTGGACCCTGCCATTGCCATGGGATACGTCACAAAGCCTCAGAAATATATTCCAGAGGATACTGATAGATAGATAGATAGATAGATAGATAGATAGATAGATAGATAGATAGATAGATAGATAGATAGATATGAGATAGATAGATATGAGATAGATACACAGTAATATAGATAGATTCACAGTAATACAGAAGCTCTGATTATGAATTGGGAAAAATCTTTTGGCTGCTAGGAAGTAAAAACCTTTTTAGTTAAGCCTATCAGCGCTATACATGGTGACAGATAGTGATGACCCTAACTGCCCATCAATATGTGAGATACACAACCCTGCTACTCCAATAACTCAGCCTTTAACAGGGTAAAAATCTGGGGCCAGATTTACTAAGCTGTGGGTTGGGAAAAGTGGAGATGTTGCCCTTAGCAACCACTCAGATTCTAGCTGACATTCTCTAGTATGCGATAGGAAAGTGAGAGCAAGAATCTGATTGGTTGCTATGGGCAACATCTCCAGTTTTTTAAGCCCACAGCTTAGTAAATCTAGCCCTGGAGGTCTGGTAGCTCTCCTGTCCTCCATGTGACAGCGTGTTGTGGTGCGCTGATGGGGACGGACATTTTGGTAATATTTCTGTTTGAGTTGATCCTTCTACGATTCTTCTTCCTACAGACTTCATCTTCCCGCACGGCGGCTCTAGAATGATTATCCACAGTCTGATTTGGAGTATAACACCAGGTAGGACAGTAACTGGTATAGTGCCAGCTCCTGCTTCACAGGAATGTGCTTAAAGAATTCCGTATTTACAGTCCTCTGTTTATTAATACATTCCAGCGCTCACCTCCTTAACCTGCAGTTATTCTGAGGCGCAGAGAACGCTTCCACCCACCTCGTTTCGATGGAAGGGTTAAGAGGATTATTCTTATCAGTACCAAAAATAAAGTGCTTTTTCCTCCTGTGTGATGTCTCCTTGGGATGAGGAGGGAGGAGGCGCAGAACGATCTCTCTCATGTCAGGATGTGTCCCTGAATAAAAAGATTGTTGTGAAGAGAAGCAGCCCCTCCAGATAAACTCTAACCTAGATTATCAGCGCTCAGACCAATTTGTATGAATCAGGAGCCTCTCTCTGCCGCAGAAAACACTTCCCCGGCTCACCACAACCGACAGCATTTCAATCGCCAAATTATGTCACGGCTTTAAAAGGCGTTTTGACAGCGTTTATTCTACATTTAATTGTTTTTAAAGGAAAGTGGATGTCATTGGTGCAGAGACTGGCTGGGTGTCAGGCAGATAGCAGCCATTTCAAGTCTTTACTCCTCAGTGACATGCGTGTCCTTGGCATTTTCTTCTGTTAAAGATGCATCAGAAATGCTTTAGAGATAAATTGCATGACGTGGGCAGACTTCTCCCGCTGGCTGGCAGTTACTACCCGGGGGGGGGTTACTCGTCATGGCGATGACTGACTCCCAGTGATTGGCCTGCGCCCATGGCTTCTTACATTGGGCTACCGGTATTATGGGTGTTTTGTTCTGGCCGAATTTTAGTCTTGGGGCCAGATTTACTTTGCTGCGGGAAAGAAAAAGTGAAGATGTTGCCCATAGCAACCAATGAGATTCTAGCTGACGTTTTCTAGTATGTAATAGGAAAGTAAGAACTAGAAGCTGATTGGTTGCTATGGGCAACATCTCCACTTTCCCGCAGCTTAGTAAATCAAGCCCGTGGAATCACGTGGCGTTTTACCATGACATTTACGGCTCATTCTGCAATTGTCCAATGGCCTCTTAGATAAATGGCATCATCAGACAACTGAAATGTCCAGAATCCTGCATGACCTCTATTCTCTAATCGATGGGTGTGTGAATGAGATTGGGTCTCCATCGCTGTAGTTATGTAGGCCTCTTTGGTCTCTCCTTTGAGGACACCGTCGATACAACCTTTTTTCATTGGCCAGTTTGGTTATTGTCTGTAAGGGGCTAGCGATGGGTCTCCTGCAAATAAGACTCTGGATAATGCCAGTAAAGACTCCTCAGAGCTGTAATAAGTTTTGGACATCCAGAATGTACTGTCCCTGCTCTTGCTGATGTGGACAGACCCTCACCTAACTCACCCACCTTGCCCCCATCCCGCCCCTCTTTTTTGGTATCTTATGGCACTTACGAGTAGGGCTACCTTAACAATCCGTGCAAAGTCCGCATAGACATTGCCGCTATCCGCGTCTCCCGTCCTTCCTGGCTAATCTAAATCCCTCCCCCCTCCCACTTTTACCCAAACTCCTCCTGAGGCGACATTACGGCGCCTCTTTTTACCTAAAGCACTCTGTATGGAGGCAATCTACGTACCGAACTGGGTAAAGGACCTAGTACACATGCGCAGTAGCTCCCTTACTAAAGATACACACCTAAGAAGCGACTGCCCGCAGCCATTAATGCAAATGCTACATAATGATGCTGCTTATTTCGATATATATTCAACCATTTGAACTGAGTAATCGTAGTATTGTCCTGATATAGACATGACCGTCATTTTTTGAAAGCTGTGTTTTATATTTATCGGGAATTTCCTGTGACACTGTATAACACAGGGGTTCTTACCTGTGCGCTGTGCCTTACCTCTGGGGGGGACTGTCTTCTATAACATTTTAGTAATAGCTTTTTTGAGAATTTCATTCATGGTTAACTGCTTTTGGAAAGGAGGTTGGTGTAAATTTTAAGTTTACTTTCAGGGAAGGAGTGAGACGAAAAAAGTGAAGAACCCCCGGTATAACAGATACTTCATGTCATCGATTCATACTCAGATTTTGTTTCTGCCAACTGCATATTTTTTACTATATTGACCGCGGATGAAATCCAGATCTGCCCCATATTGGCCACTAATCCAGTATGTGTCGTGTGAGGAAGCTGCACTGTTTAGTGCTTCACATTGGAATTGTTTGCTTAGCTGGTCAGTCTGATCAGTCCTACAAAAGTAAAGTGCCTCTAACTGATGCCCATGTAGCCAGCCCAGCGTCTCTTATCACTTAGATTGTGGCCCTGGCTGTGGGTTGTTAGGTGATGGGGTCAGCAGAATTATCTCCTTTTAGAGTGTTTCTGGAATGACGGCACTCTCCGGCTTCACTTTCACTCCTCTCCTGATTGGTAACTTTATGAACCTTCCATTAACTCCTGTGTGTGACAATGAGAGAATCACTGTCTGAGCAGACTCCAGCTATGTGGTGCTTGTTTTTATCACGCTGTATATAACACGAAAACACAGCCATGAGGTTACACCAGAGCCGACGGCTCATAATTGCCAATTTATGTTTGTAAAACTGCGCAGCGGATAGACATAGTCACCTGTGAGACGGTAGGCGCCGTCGCCAATTTGTTTCTGTCTGTTACACGGTAATGAGGTGTTTATTCTGCAGTTATAACCTCTCTGCTGATACAGTAGGATATATCTATCTATGTGTAATGCAGTATATTAATATAAATAAACACTGATGGGGAAACATGTTATTTGTGACACTGGGGGATTGTTAGTCTTACTGCTGGTGGTAGATATGGGATAAGAAAATCATCCTCACTTTTCTGAGAATTATGCATCAGCGTAACAATGGCTGAGCAAGGGGGCGATGTACCTGGTGAGTAGGCAAGTCTCTATGACTGAAATGTCAGCAGTATTTCAGTCACGCAGACTCATCAGTGATCACCCACCCAGTGATACTTAATTACACTAATTATCGCTGGCCAGCAGCTTACTGATGAGTCTGTGTGACTGAAATGCTGACGGCTTGTAGCTGCTGGGAAAGAGACGTCCAAGAGCGAGGTCAAGAAAAGCGTTTAGAAATATCGGAAAGATCGGTGTGGTGTCATCTGCAATATAGAACTGCTGGAGATCGTTTCCAGACTTAATAATGACAGACGATTCACACATGCAGCGTGCGTGAGTCGCACTTTCCGTGTGCGTGCACCAGATGTTACGCATCGGAACTATGAATGCACAGAGCTGGTTTCCATACATTCGTGGCAGCCTTTCATACATGCGAGGATACGCAGTGTGGGCAGGGGGGGCGTTTACATTGTACAGTATGGGTGGGATTAGGCACTGCCGTGTCTATGAACTCCACACGCATCACTGCAGTTACGGTAGGCTTATGGACGCGTGGGTCTGCTAAAGTCTCTCTGTGAGAGGCGCTGGCCTCTTATGTGTGGACTTTAGTAACTCTGCTCACTTAGGGCCAGATTTCCTATTACATACTAAAGATTGTCAGGTAGCATCTGATGGGTTGCTATGAGCAACATTCCACTTTTTCAAACCCACAGCTTAGTGAATCTGGCCCTTAGTCCTGGATACGGTGCGCTGTTATTACATTATGAGTGTAAATAATTGCTCTATTTATATGATATTACACCTGCTTCATAATCAGAGAAAGAGCAGACAGGGGACATGGGGGATGGATTTTTAGCTCATCTCTGAGTTATGATATAAAGATAAAGCTGATAAGTATTTCCGTGAGAAAGTAAAGTGAGCCGCGACTTCCCCTGCGTGCAGAGCACCTCCGTGAATCTGCCCCTTGCGCCGCGACAGAGATTCTCCGGCTGCACATCTGAACCTTTCTGAGCTCTACATCACCTTCTAAAGCTCCAACCCATCATATAATCAGAATGTAAACACCGAAAGCGATTCACCCCAAACCGAAATAATAGCATAAAGATTACATCCATTGGTGACATGGGGGAAGCTCCAGACCTAAGATGTTTTTATGTTCGTTGGCGTAGAGTATTTGTGTAAGTATTATGTACTCCCCTAGACCCTCCCCTCCCCCCTACATACTTTACTCGATTTACATTTGCCAAACACTGCCTTAACTTCTTAAAGCGTAAGTACTAACGTGCGTAACGGCCTAACCCGGCCCATACGGTACGATTTAAATGCCTCCCTCCGCCTACAAAGCGCGTTTCTGGATGTCGCATGGAAGACGCGCTCTTTTGTTCGTATTTCCGCTGAAATGACGCACGATCAGAGTTACGCAGCGTAACATCTACTGTGCGCATGAGCAGTACATACAAATTGGAGATTTTACGACAACGACTAGCGTACAGACACTAGCGTACAGACACTAGCGTACAGACACTAGCGTACAGACACTAGCGTACAGAAACTAGCGTACAGACACTAGTATACAGACACTAGCGTGTGTAGCTCAGGATCTGGTGCAATGTCCTGCTGTCAATACACGGGACATTGCTTGTGTCAGTGAGTTTTCTGGGTTAAATATTATGAGATTGGCGATTTTGGAATCACGTTACAGGAATAGTTACACAGAAACCGTAGATTATTATACACAATTTACTTTTTCTGCTTCCCAGTCTTTCATTCACTAATTAATTCCTTTGTTCGGTCTTTTATTCATTAATTTGTTTACTCATTCACTGGTATCACTGGTGTTTGTGCAATGTGTGGAATTCTCTGTTCCATGAAGCTGTTTTCAATATCAGTCATATGTTTGTGAAGTTCTCTCCTCTCTCTCTATTTGGGGCAGTGTTTCGGTGGAAGTACAGACACTAGCGCACAGAAACTAGCGTACAGATACTAGCGTACAGACACTAGCGTACAGAAACTAGCGTACAGACACTAGCGTACAGACACTAGCGTACAGACACTAGCGTACAGACACTAGCGTACAGACACTAGCGCACAGAAACTAGCGTACAGATACTAGCGTACAGACACTAGCGCACAGAAACTAGCGTACAGACACTAGCGTACAGACACTAGCGTACAGACACTAGCGTGCGTAGCTCGGGATCTGGCGCAATGTCCTGGTGTCAATACGCGGGACATTGCTTGCGTCAGTGAGTTTTCTGGGTTCAATATTAGGAGATTGGCGATTTTGTAATCACGTTACAGGAATAGTTACACAGAAACCGTAGAGCTGTCCCCAATTATACACAATTTACGTTTTCTGCTTCCCGTCTTTCATTCACTAATGAATTCCTTTGTTCGGTCTTTTATTCATTAATTTGTTTACTCATTCACTGGTATCACTGGTGTTTGTGCAATGTGTGGAATTCTCTGTTCCATGAAGCTGTTTTCAATATCAGTCATATGTTTGTGAAGTTCTCTCCTCTCTCTCTATTTGGGGCAGTGTTTCGGTGGAATAGACTGACTCAGTGTCTCCCCCGGGGCAGTTTCCTCCATTGTGAGGCAGTTTTTGGGTACTTCTCTGTCGGGGATTTATGTGCCCTTGTTAAGGTGGCTTTAGTGAACATGACAGATGACATTTTCTGCTGAATTAAAGAGGAGATGTTCTTGTAATCCTCATGTGAATACCTGTTGGAAATAGCTACCTGATCCGTCTGTGGGAAGATTGAGGGACCCATGCTGCCGGCTAAAGCCCACTTAATGCTCCATAATTGGAATAGGTGTCATTAAACGCAGCCTCTTATGATCTGATATGGACCCTGATTAGTACCTGCAGAATATAGGTCAGGATTGAACTCTGCTCGCAGAGAAAGGCAGAATGCAGATAAAGGGGATTGTAGGAGAGTGGAGCTTGGCAGCTGATTAAATGGGTGGATATTCCCCGTGTCTTGTGTACAGGAGAAGAGCAGTATCAGACACACAATATACTCTGCGGACTCTCATTCTATTACAGGTAGAAGCTTAAGGCAGGTTTTCAGGACATCAATGAAGGTTATATTGTAAAATGTTTAGAATGAATGCACTGGATTCAGTGTAAGGCATACGCACGACTACGAAGTTACGACTATCTGCGATAGAAGCGGCGTCACAAGGGGGGGAGGGGGCGAAATAATGTGACTGGTCTACAGGAAGGGAACGAGCTCACAGCGGAGTGCAGTGAAGACACGAGGCACGATTTCATAGGGATCATTGGGGCAGATTCAGACCTCGTAGCGTATTTACACGATTGTAAGCACTATGCTCCCCTCGGTCGCACGTAATTCACTTGATTTACAAGTACCAAACCCTACCTTAGCTTTTCCCTGCGTAAGTACGGTTGCACGTAATGGATGCCGCGCGTAACCCGGCGCATACTGTACAATGTAAATGCCGCCCTCCACCTATAAAGTGTATTTTGGGGCGTCGTAAGGATGACCCGCCCCTTTGTACGTATTTCCGAGGAAGGCGCGTACGATCAGAGTTACGCTGCCTAACATCTGCCGCGGGCATGCTTAACGTTCCAACATCAGCCGCTAGGGAGACGTTGCACTGACAATAAGCAGCTTTTAAAACATGCAGAAGGATCCGCGATGCAGAAGCTGATACAAGTGCACCTTTCAGCGTCTTTTATGCTTTATATAATGCACTTTCATTGTTGTCATGTGCGTATTCTTTCATGTCATTATTCATTGAGAAATATATATATATTTTCAGGGGTTTTTTTTGCAAAAAATACTACTTAAAAATAAAAATTAAAAATGCCAGAGCAACGTGTGTTCATACACCGCTATTCAGGCTAAAAACGAGTGAATGTGTGAGAATGTGTGTTTGTAAAACATCTTTCATGCTTATATGTAGCGTTTTATTATGTGTAAGGAGTGTGGGGCTGTGATAAAAAGGGAAAATCTTCCTCCAGCCCTGAGCTTGTGCAGGATATAGGAGGAAACGCGGGGAGGCTGCACTCAGCAGCACTGAAACACGGACCTTTCAATATATAACACACACGAGAGCAGATCACTCACACCTCACTCACACAGGCACATGTGCAGCGCTAATATACGACACACTTCCACCCAAAAAATGGCAGCTCGAGATCGGGTCCTTTATGGGACTGGCGGCAAAATCCTGGTTTAATGGAAGTTCCTGAAATTGGGTTGTTTATAATTTGTGCCGACAGCCAGAGGAATATGCAGCTTTAATGACAAAAAAAGTGGCGCTTTTTAAAAACTGTTGTTTAATTTGACATTATTATATACTGCGGTCTTTGCCAATTAACAGTGAATCCTTGCAAGAAACATCAACAACATTTCTATTAGAAAGCAATGAGGCAAATAACAAATCTACAGACAGAAAGCTGCCCCGAGAAGCTAAAAATAGCCACAAAGCCAACACCATATTTGTGTGATATATGCAAAAGCAGCGCGCGTGTGTGTGTATGTGCGTGTTTGTGTGTGTATGTGCGTGTTTGTGTGTGTGTGTGCGTGTTTGTGTGTGTATGTGCGTGTTTGTGTGTGTATGTGCGTGTTTGTGTGTGTATGTGCGTGTTTGTGTGTGTATGTGCGTGTTTGTGTGTGTATGTGCGTGTTTGTGTGTGTATGTGCGTGTTTGTGTGTGTATGTGCGTGTTTGTGTGTGTATGTGCGTGTTTGTGTGTGTGCATGTATGTGTGTGTTTGTGTGTGTGTGTTTGTGTGTGTGTTTGTGTGTATGTGTTTGTGTGTATGTGTTTATGTATGCGTGTGTGTTTGTGTGTATGTATTTGTGTGTTTGTGTGTATGTGTTTATGTGTGTGTGTTTGTGTGTATGTGTTTGTGTGTATGTGTTTATGTATGTGTGTGTGTGTGTGTATGTGTGTTTGTGTGTATGTGTTTATGTATGTGTGTGTGTGTGTGTATGTGTGTTTGTGTGTATGTGTTTATGGTGTGTGTGTGTGTGTGTGTTTGTGTGTGTGTGTGTGTGTGTGTTTGTGTGTGTGTTTGTGTGTATGTGTTTGTGTGCGTGTTTGTGTGTGTGTGTGTGTGTATGTTTGTGTGTTTGTGTTTATGTATGTGTTTATGTATGTGTGTGTGTGTGTGTATATGTGTTTGTGTGTGTATATATGTGTGAGCTATAACACAACATAAGCCCCAGCATCGGCCGTTCCTCGGGCCATCTCTCTCCTCTCTCCTGGATGCATAATGTAATCTCTCCTTACACCTGGAAAGTGAGCTTTGTATTATGCCACGGTAATATTGCACTAGGCAAAGAGCTATTTTAAACACATTAGATTATATAGGGGAAAATGATATTATCTCCCATTCAGCCAGATATGTGTTTTATGACCATAGACCGCCGGGCTTTCTATGTAATAAAGTGGTCATGTGACCGCGCCATGTGACCCTTCGGCTCGGCTGGCGGTGCAGAAATTGAATCACAAAGAGGTTTATGATGGAGAGGCTGAGTCTGCAGGAAATCACAGGACCCATAACTTAATACAGCGCTGGGGGGATTAGCCGTAAAACTAGCGTCCAGCTACGGAGGCGTCAGGTTAGGGCTCAGTGCTGAACATCTTGCTAACATTTAAAATCACTCTTCTGCTGAGCTCGACACCTGCTAAACTTTCTGAAACGTCACTAACAACCAATCACATTCTAGTTATCATGTTCAGAAATGTCACCTAGATTCTGATTGGTTGCAGTAGGCATTTTCGTAAATCTCCGCTATAAGCGGGATCATGTCGTGAGAAGTACCGTGACATTCGTGGTGGAGCAGTTCAGCGCTTTGCAGGTTTAAGCGTGAAGTCGTTTTCTGCATCCGCAGAGTGAGACCGGCCTGATGCAGTTATGCGCACATTCGCACTGCACGTGTCCAGAAAACACGGATAAAAGACTAGAGCTTAGGGGAGGAATAGGACGACTGATTATTAAGTGTCGCAATTACTCCGGGTCATTTGCAGCAGCTACAGGGTGTGTCCTAGTCAGGCCGACTACCATTTGCCCGTTTTTAGGTTTTATAGGGATGGGGGCGTGGCTTGACACAAATTGCGTCATCAAATCCCGTCCTGCCCCCAGTAACACTAGGATACCAGTGTTGCCAGGCAGGGAGCTGCCCGGATTTCAAGAGTCTCCCGGATATTCCAGGAGAGTCAGCGACCCTGCGTTATGTGGGTGCAGTATTTCCCGTCTCAGAATTCTTGTATATCTACCATTCAGGATTGCTCAGACCCAGACTGAATATAAGACTGTATGATAATAACGGCACGCGGAGTGATATTGTTATATTATTATGGTGCTTTTGGTCAGTACTAAAAACAGGGACATTAACAGAACCCCGGGGACCCCTCTTCAGAACGCGGAGCTTTATCTGGCTTTCAGAGAACTTGGCATCGGAATGATTCCCATTAAAAGGATTATGTTTCTGCGCTGTGCTCATGTGTTCCCCATACTCTCCTGTGAGCGCCATCAGCATATGGGATTCCATATGGTGCCTCCTCGCAGGTTCCCACATTCCTGTGACGGATAACGAGAGGAGAGCTGCTGGTGTGTGACTCCTCTCTGGCCTCTGGGAGATGGGAGCAACTGGAGAGAGGTGGAAGAACATCACCGGCCATCATTTTATGTCCTCTTATCCATGCACAGTGCTGGTGTTACAGTAATTACGTGCAGAGATCTGTGTTGTGCTACTGTAGCAAAAAACACAATATTTGCAAAGGCTCCCACATGACCGTTCATCATTACATTCACTTCTCTCTTGGATGGACCCTTCTCCTGCTCTGCAATGTGCAAGTTGCTCACTCCTGGAGTCCTATTATTCAGGGGATATTTCCTATGTTTACGTGACGGTATATTATAAACATAAGCCTACAGCAATCTACCATAGAGGGTTTATGTCTATTTCTATAGTAACGTAGGCTCATAGGGAGACTCTAATGTACACAGAGGAGGAGGAGCTCAGAGGGGCATTCCAAAACCTCTCTGTTCACAGTATCATGTGACTGTGTCCACATGGTAGGAGTCTTTAATTGCATTCTGATAAACAAAGGAAGTGGAAATGTCAGGATTCCTCCCTATAGCCGCAGGTATTCAGCATCACTCCCGGTTTTTATTTTTACGTATAATTGCCGGAGGATTTAGCCTTTAATGATATCAGAAAAAGCTCCTAATATTTCTGACACTAAATGTTTACAAGTTGCTGAACTTTCATCACTGTCGCCACAATCAGCAGCTGTTTCCAGCAAAAAATAAAAAAAAGTGCAGGTTACTTACAGCGGTTTTTTGGCTGCTGCATTGGAAAACCTGACGCGGGTTAATTACTGTTATTACTAATATAGAGAGAGTGCAGGAGCCAAGTGCTAAAAGACATTAAAGCACAGGGAAATGTGTGCAAATGAATAAATGTACTGTGTGAAGGACATCAGGGTCACGGGGAGCAAGGTAAAAGGGGGTTTGGCCAAACTCTCCAGCGGAAAGCGTGATAACACTCGGTGTCTTCCCTATAGGACTGACCCTTCTCCCCTTCCTTTATTCCCCATCAGATCAGATAAATACGCTGTGTGCTCGCATCGCCTCTGTGATCCTAAATTACGCACGTGTGAGGGTAATTCACTCCCTCCGCACATGCAGCACTTCTGTGCCCTGGAGCCTGCTTCAACTGCTACGCACACGCCCCGCGTTCACTGAGTGCGTAACGGAAGATCATACATAAGCGTCTACCCAACCCTTCCTGTACGATATACCTATACAGTGTACACATGGCTGGTCGTCCCACGCCGCTGTCGGAATGCAGGATCTTTGTAGTGAGTTCCGATACGTAACCCTCCTGTGCTTGTGCAGAATGCCTGGAGCACGTCCGTAAATTGTCCGGTTTCTCATAACTCTGGATCTGATCCCGTCTGCTGTACATTGGGCGCAGTTAAGATGCCAGGATTCCGTTTTCCTCTTATTTCTATGCGTTTGGTTTGGATCTTTATCTATTTTTGTGTTCTGCGTCTTGGAACACGTTCCGCTTTGTCCGATAAATGACAATGCCAACAGTTTCCTTCAGAGAGGTCCGGGTTGCTTTCATGAGAGGGCGTGGCTTGATATAACAATGTACGGTATAGACGCACCGATGAACCGCTTGCAGATCCAGTATTCTGAATAGTCGCTATTTTACACTTGCATGAGAGGAGAACATAAGGCTATAGGTATCGGACTTACGGTTGGTGCAAGGGGCAAAAGCTTGGAAGCCTGAACACTGCGTAGCTACAATTTCAGATCCTCACACATTTGAAAATCACAGACTAATATGCACTGAGATAAGATCCGAAGATCCAATAATAATTGCACTGTGATATAGCCGCCAGAAACCGGGGATCTAGTGCAAGAAAATGAGGGTGCAAATTTATCAAAGGGGCGATCATTGTGTCACCCTATAAATGAAAGGTGACATTACGACCTCTGAGTCATACTGGAAACCAACATAATACTAGAGAATCATTGAAATCGTTATTTCTTTCCATGAAAAAAGGGATATTTTAGTTTTAAAAATATTATTCTAAAAATAAAATATATTCTGAATTTTTTCCTTTTCATATTTCTTTTAGTTCCACTGCACATGTTGCCAACAATTCCGTCTGTACGGGGACAATAATGCGCCAGTGATACAGTTGTCACCACTCCCACGGCCACCTGCTCTCTCCTCCACCTTTTTACACTCTCTCCTCCACCTTTTTACACTCTCTCCTCCACCTTTTTACACGCTCTCCTCCACCTTTTTACGCTCTCTCCTCCACCTTTTTACACTCTCTCCTCCACCTTTTTACGCTCTCTCCTTTACTTTATGCACAGCAAGACGTCATCCACCAGTCAGGTAAAGAGAGCGCAGGCGGTCCAATGACGATGCTCGGATCGTTGCAGTCACGCACTACACCTGTTGCCTGAGTCCGCCCTGGCAAAGCCGTGAGACAACCCTCGCTACACCCGGCCAGTATAGTAGAAACCATGACTGCCTTCCAGGTAGCCCAGTAATGGCTTCATGATTACTTGCTCAGCTAAAAAACAAATCATCATTATCGCACCTTAGTCACAACCTCTCATCGCAGCTTTGTGTCACAGCCTGTCACCGCAATTACTATCCTTCCCTGCAGATGTTGCAGAAAGTGTATGGGAATTGCTGTTCTCCCCAGAAATATCTTTCAGCATAAGCTGACAGCTGTATTGTAGCTGGGAGGACCCTGCCTGAGTTTTACATTACTTATTTGGTGTATTCTGTCCGCGGACTCTTCCACATGAGAGATGGGTTGGTAACGTCCCTGTAAATTACCTCCGCACAGTGAGTGCAGCTGCAGAAAGGGGACTGAATTTCCTGGAAATGGGCAGATTTGAGTTATTTGGTCAGGGAAATAAATCCATTATTTTGGAGTGACAAGACGTGTGTGGTGCGGCGGATCGCAGCTTTGCTTTATGGAAATCGTTTGTTTCGACCATTCTCTCGCCGCCGCCTCCTCTCCCCGGTGGTTACTAAAGATGTCATTTCTCTCTACCTCCTGAAATTGACCCAGATAACGAGTAACCTGGACCGGTGGGAGAGCCCAGGAGGCGGCCAGCGGATTCTTACCACTAGTCGGCCATAATCTTTTCTTCGCTCTATAATATCCGACCTCTTAGGGGGAAGAGGGCTCGCGCTTTGCAGCTTCTCTGAAGTCTCTCCATTGCCGGGGTCATTTGTCTTGCTGTTAAGGGAGCAGTTTGCAGGCTGAGCTTTCTCTCATCCTGTCAACTACAAAAGAGTGAATAGGATGACTTCAGGAGAAGAGCGAGCGGCCGTCACCGGCTCATTGTCTGCCACATGTAGAGGACTCTGCTGAGCGCCATTATGTGTCTCTTCTGCAGATGTTTTTACCTAATCTGGAAGGTCTGAGAGGACGATCCTATGTCCTCCGCTGTGTTATTCAGTATGTCGGGGAATTATTTTCTGCTGATGTTTACTTGCTGTGTTTTCTGTCACATTGCACATTTACAGACCCAGTATGACGAAACCATAGTATCAACAGACATGGTCCGGATCTGTTATTCATTTAATTCTCGCATCTGCAGGCGTCCAGGCGACCATCAGGGGTCCAGAACTTCCCGAGCGTCGCCATTTTAGGTATGATAGAAAGAAACCATTGTACGGATCATAGCCACCCGATGCTGTGTTCTGTACGGAGGTCATACTGCGCAGGGAGGCGGCACACTCACCGGCGCGTACGAGGTATGAAGGCCGGGAGGGAATATCTGTTTAGATCATACAGTAAGGGCCCTTACATATTGAAAGGAGCAAAAGGACAGGTCTGTAGTTCCATACCAAGCCTTAAATAACGCTGTGTGTCAGCACATACATAGACAGGAGGAAGAGGTCACAGTATAGCTAGAGTGGGTGAAGCTCAATGCAGTAATTAATGCAGTAATCTGCACACACACAGATGCTGAACACTCAATATAGGGACCTGGACACAGATATTAGCTCCGTACATAGGAGCGCAGGGGGAGTGTCCTATTGTACGTACAGGGTTTATAATCACAAAATCCATACATTTGCCTCCGCAATGGAGCCTAATGTACGGATTTCATAATTAACTCTGTGGAAGGTCCGTAGTTTGTTTCCCAAATGCTCCCAGGATTGTGTGGCTACTACGGAAATCTGCTGTCTTAGGATCCAAATATCAATTCACAGAAGTTGTACAGCGCACTGACCCAATCGTGACGTCACTCAGTCTTCCTGTATGATTCAATGGCGGCTGCGCTGATAGCGCCTGTCATCAGGTGACTAGTCGCTAAATCAGCGCCCTGGAAGCGGTTAACGCGACATGTTGCAGTAAGCAGATGGCGTGAGCAGGAAAGGCTGG
>WWET01001736.1:228094-238277 GCA_011038615.1 Limnodynastes dumerilii | reverse complement strand
ATAAGTGAGTGACCGTTATGACAGTAAGTGAGTGACCGTTATGACAATAAGGGAGTGACCGTTATGATTATGAGCGAGTTACCGTTATGACAGTAAGGGAGTGACCGTTATGATTATAAGTGAGTGACCGTTATGACAGTAAGTGAGTGACCGTTATGACAATAAGGGAGTGACCGTTATGATTATGAGCGAGTTACCGTTATGACAGTAAGGGAGTGACCGTTATGATTATAAGTGAGTGACCGTTATGACAGTAAGTGAGTGACCGTTATGACAATAAGGGAGTGACCGTTATGATTATGAGCGAGTTACCGTTATGACAGTAAGGGAGTGACCGTTATGACAGTAAGGGAGTGACCGTTATGACAGTAAGTGAGTGACCGTTATGGCAATAAGGGAGTGACCGTTATGGCAATAAGGGAGTGACCGTTATGACAGTAAGGGAGTGACCGTTATGACAATAAGGGAGTGACCGTTATGATTATGAGCGAGTTACCGTTATGACAGTAAGGGAGTGACCGTTATGATTATAAGCGAGTGACCGTTATGACAGTAAGTGAGTGACCGTTATGGCAATAAGTGAGTGACCGTTATGACAATAAGGGAGTGACCGTTATGACAATAAGGGAGTGACCTTTATGACTTGTGAGTGACCGTTATGACAATAAGGGAGTGACCGTTATGACAGTAAGGGAGTGACCGTTATGACAGTAAGGGAGTTACCGTTATGACAGTAAGGGAGTGACCATTATGACAATAAGCGAGTGACCGTTATGACAATAAGCGAGTGACCGTTATGGCAATAAGTGATTGACCGTTATGACAATAAGTGAGTGACCGTTATGACAGTAAGTGAGTGACCGTTATGACAATAAGGGAGTGACCGTTATGACAATAGCGCGGCTGATGCGATGATGTCATTGTTGTGTCATAGAAAAAATGGAAAAGGCATAATCCAGAGAAACTATTTTTCCGTTATGCGGATTAACGCACAATTGCTGGACTGCGCTATAAAGGCATCCGCAGCTTAACCACACCCATGGGTGGACTGGTGACGGCGTTGGACCGAGCTTCGCCTTGCCTTTGAAAAAATGCGCGCCAATACTGCGCATTGTGGTAAGCGGGAAGGCGCGAAGTGGCTGCGGCAGCTTCAGATAAAGAAGATTTGTATATCGGAATGGGTGCAATGTCCTCAATGCCTTTAATGCTAAGCTGCTAGAAGGTGATGTTCAGGATTAGGCTGCAGAGAGGGGACAGTTACATTTAGGCTTCGGGATAGGGATGGGTAGGGTTAGGCTGTGGCGAGGGAACGGTTCAGGTTAGGCTGAAGTAGATGGTTAGGAGAGGGTTAAGGTTAGGCTGAAGTAGATGGTTAGTAGGGGGTTATGGTTAGCAATTGTTGCACTAATGGTAGTTCTGCCACTGGCTTAGGGTTAGGGCTTAAGGGGAAGGTTAGGGTTAAGCTGCGGGAAGTAGATGGTTAGGAGAGGGTTAGGGTTAAGCTGCGGGAAGTAGATGGTTAGGAGAGGGTTAAGGTTAGGCTGTTGAGGTAGATGTTTAGGAGAGGGTTATGGTTAAGCTGCGGGAAGTAGATGGTTAGGAGAGGGTTAGGGTTAAGCTGCGGGAAGTAGATGGTTAGGAGAGGGTTAAGGTTAGGCTGTGGAAGTAGATGGTTAGGAGAGGGTTAAGCTGCGGGAAGTAGATGGTTAGGAGTGGGTTAAGCTGCGGGAAGTAGATGGTTAGGAGAGGGTTAAGGTTAGGCTGAGGAAGTAGGTGTTTGGGTGAGAAAACGGTACCTGTAACACACCAGTCTTTGGAACAACGCTTTCTCATCAGAAACTGGCGAATACTGACCACAGCCACTTCATTAATCTATTGAAATACAGGTCGTGCGAGCAGTGAGCAGGGAAGGCCGCTTGCGATATTAGATTGAAGAAGTTGAAACAATCCAGTAGGAACCCACAGAAAGTCAGGCACCGGCATTCATCACTGTGCCATGTTCCAACTTCTTTCATCCTGTGTTTGTGGAAGCATTTAATGTCTAACAATATCCTCATCCACGAGACAAATCATCTTCACTTTATAAGGCTGTACAATTAATTAGCGATCAGCCGTACAAGTGATTAACTATCCGCTAATAATGAAATTCTTGCCGTGTTTATTTGACAACCCAACTACAAACAATTTGCGTCTTTCTATCAGGATGAAAGGGAATCGCTTCCATTGTGCCTCCGCCGCGCTCTCCACGAATGTTATTCCCATTGATTATCAGTGACTGCGACCTGCGTTTTTCTCTCTCTTTCAATTCATTTTCACATAACGGGAAGCGCTCTCTGTCATAAAGTCATGTTCCTAGCTTCCCAACAAAGGCCACATCAGCGTTATCTCAGGGAACGCTCCTCTCTGCCAGCCCAGAATATTGGCTTAATGGCCTGGGAGATCCACCTGATTTACAGGCCGTCTTCTCCTCCCCACGAGGCCGTTTCATCAGCCTAATTGTGTCTCTACATCTCACAAGTGTCTCCCGTGAACCCAGATTTAAATCACTTCAATTAAACTGATGAGTAAGACTCCTCCTCAGGCTAAAGTGACTTGCCAGTCCATCACAGCCAATGGTCCTCGGGGACCAGTTACTGGGACAAAGAACTGGTGCTTTCACCATTGAAATGGAAATGGCAGAGATCAGTGAAATATGGCAGGAGGTTACACGGAGCAGCTGGGTGGTCACGGAGGTAGAGACGTACATCAGTAGATGTGCAGGGACAGCTGCCTGTTCATTGGGGGATATAATAGACACGGAGCCGCTGCATCCAGTATTCCCTGCATGCAATACATACTATGGACTGTGTTTTTGCGTGGGGTTGCGTGCTTATTTTTAAGATCGGATGAACTGCGTATGCGTAGTACCTTTTTCCTCGTACATTACGTAATATTTACGCACGTAAGTACTTTCATCACGTACTTATGAATCGACATACGTACAGAGGGGCGTCGTTTTTTCCGTTCGGTTGAAATCACGTGAAAGTGGGTGGGGGGGAGCATTTTAATAGGCATTTGAGGTTAGATAAATACACCAAAAACCCGTTGGTGTGAGGGGAGTGTCATTGCAACGTTGCTGCGTATATTGGTGTACTTTATACACACGCATCTTTGAATACAGCCCTATATCTGTGTCCCTGCCTTGTACTGTGACATGGGTCGTCCTGGGGTGTCAGAGTTGAGCAGATGCACGATATTGAGGTATGTTTCGCATTGTACATTTCACACAGCTCTGGATAATAAACTCTAAGGGGCTGATCCGGAGGGGATTGTACTCCAGCTGATGTGACGTCTCTACGGCGCATGCTCAGTACTGAAGAGAGCGCAGTCACGGCCAACTCAGATCTGAGCGCAATTTGAGCTGCGGAGGCTTGTGTTCTGAGGGGCGCGTTGAGACGGGAAGGGGTGGAGGGACGTAGTCAATGCACAGTAAGGCCCAGGCCATTGCCCCTGATACAGAGCCGATTACAGATAACAAAGGGCTGTTTACATCAAAACATTTGCATAATATTTGCACCATCTCCGGGTAAAGTCCAGGGGTGACCTTCTACGACCTCTGTTAGGATGTGACATTTCGAAGGCGTCCAAATCGCTGCTGAATATTGTGCCTGTGTTACATCATTTCTACATACATTAAGAGAAAAATAGTTTCCATGGAGCGGATTCACATACACCTGTATATGTCCAGCCCCCCACCACCACCCTCCCCCGTTTTTAGGTGCCATAATCAACCTTAACTAACCGAGCGTATCTTCCTTCTTAAGTAGAATCCCCATCCCTCCCCCCACGCACCTCATGGCCACGCCTCCTTTTACTATAAAAACTATGTGCGATCTTTAAAGACCGCATGTAGTGAAGCTAGTTACCTTAAGGCTACGTAGCTTGCGTACTCAATATAACTATGCATTAGCAGAAACCAGTAAAAATCTGCACCTAAGAAACAGCAGCGGAATCAGATCCCATATTTTTATGAGACATTGACGCCCAGACAGCGGCACTCTCACTAGTCCGCAGCACGCACTATATGTGCCAATGTGTGCTCAGAGCAGGCAGAAAATGAGGCTGTAGATTTCGGAGGATCCTTCCGGTCTGTGTATCTCATATAAATGTTAGTGGTCATCTCCCTGTGGCTCAGAGAGGGAGACAAGTAACTCACCCCCTCTGTGCCCCTCTGTTCCCAGACTATCCACCAGACACCAGAGAAGCACCTAGGGTCTGATCGGGGCAGTTATATGCCGCCATGTCTGTAGCAGGGACATAATAAAGCATATTATGCATCTATTAATAATGGAGCATAGCCCCAGGATAAGCTGTTGTCTTTACCCTTTCCTAATGGCTTTTTGAGTTTCACTTTGATGCCAAGTGATGACTGGAAGTGCTGACTGTGTGTCTGGCAGGTTAGTGAATGGATGGAGAGAAACCATCAGCGGAGTCACAAGGCTGGGTGTCACCTCGTGCGGTAACGCCTGGGGCCAGATTTACTAAGCTGCGGGAAAGGAAAAGTGGAGATGTTGCCCATAGCAACCAATCAGAATTCTAGCTCTCACTTTCTTACCACATACTAGAAAATGTCATCTAGAATCTGATTGGAAACAATAATAGAGTAACAGTAACAATAATAGAGTAACAGTAACAATGATAGAGTGACAGTAACAATGATAGAGTAACAGTAACAATAATAGAGTGACAGTAACAATAATAGAGTGTCAGTAACAATGATAGAGTAACAGTAACAATAATAGAGTGACAGTAACAATGATAGAGTGACAGTAACAATAATAGAGTGACAGTAACAATGATAGAGTGACAGTAACAATGATAGAGTGACAGTAACAATGATAGAGTGACAGTAACAATGATAGAGTGACAGTAACAATGATAGAGTGACAGTAACAATGATAGAGTGACAGTAACAATGATAGAGTGACAGTAACAATGATAGAGTGACAGTAACAATGATAGAGTGACAGTAACAATGATAGAGTGACAGTAACAATGATAGAGTGACAGTAACAATGATAGAGTGACAGTAACAATGATAGAGTGACAGTAACAATGATAGAGTGACAGTAACAATGATAGAGTGACAGTAACAATGATAGAGTGACAGTAACAATGATAGAGTGACAGTAACAATGATAGAGTGACAGTAACAATGATAGAGTGACAGTAACAATGATAGAGTGACAGTAACAATGATAGAGTGACAGTAACAATGATAGAGTGACAGTAACAATGATAGAGTGACAGTAACAATGATAGAGTGACAGTAACAATGATAGAGTGACAGTAACAATGATAGAGTGACAGTAACAATGATAGAGTGACAGTAACAATGATAGAGTGACAGTAACAATGATAGAGTGACAGTAACAATGATAGAGTGACAGTAACAATGATAGAGTGACAGTAACAATGATAGAGTGACAGTAACAATGATAGAGTGACAGTAACAATGATAGAGTGACAGTAACAATGATAGAGTGACAGTAACAATGATAGAGTGACAGTAACAATGATAGAGTGACAGTAACAATGATAGAGTGACAGTAACAATGATAGAGTGACAGTAACAATGATAGAGTGACAGTAACAATGATAGAGTGACAGTAACAATGATAGAGTGACAGTAACAATGATAGAGTGACAGTAACAATGATAGAGTGACAGTAACAATGATAGAGTGACAGTAACAATGATAGAGTGACAGTAACAATGATAGAGTGACAGTAACAATGATAGAGTGACAGTAACAATGATAGAGTGACAGTAACAATGATAGAGTGACAGTAACAATGATAGAGTGACAGTAACAATGATAGAGTGACAGTAACAATGATAGAGTGACAGTAACAATGATAGAGTGACAGTAACAATGATAGAGTGACAGTAACAATGATAGAGTGACAGTAACAATGATAGAGTGACAGTAACAATGATAGAGTGACAGTAACAATGATAGAGTGACAGTAACAATGATAGAGTGACAGTAACAATGATAGAGTGACAGTAACAATGATAGAGTGACAGTAACAATGATAGAGTGACAGTAACAATGATAGAGTGACAGTAACAATGATAGAGTGACAGTAACAATGATAGAGTGACAGTAACAATGATAGAGTGACAGTAACAATGATAGAGTGACAGTAACAATGATAGAGTGACAGTAACAATGATAGAGTGACAGTAACAATGATAGAGTGACAGTAACAATGATAGAGTGACAGTAACAATGATAGAGTGACAGTAACAATGATAGAGTGACAGTAACAATGATAGAGTGACAGTAACAATGATAGAGTGACAGTAACAATGATAGAGTGACAGTAACAATGATAGAGTGACAGTAACAATGATAGAGTGACAGTAACAATGATAGAGTGACAGTAACAATGATAGAGTGACAGTAACAATGATAGAGTGACGTTAAGAATGATAGAGTGACAGTAACAATGATAAAGTAACAGTAACAATGATAGAGTGACAGTAACAATGATAGAGTGACAGTAACAATGATAGAGTGACAGTAACAATGATAGAGGGACAGTAACAATGATAGAGGGACAGTAACAATGATAGAGTAACAGTAACAATGATAGAGTAACAGTAACAATGATAGAGGGACAGTAACAATGATAGAGTAACAGTAACAATGATAGAGTGACAGTAACAATGATAGAGTGACAGTTGTTCTGTGTCAGCCGGTGGAGGCCGCTTGCATGGTGCAGGGATTGAAGCAGCAGAGTGCAGAGATAGGATGTTTGGCACACAGGAGTAATTAGTTGTAAGTGAAATGCAGGATCTTTTGTTATTAAGTGAATCTCTTGTTGATATTGTAGTTCTCCAGTTATTGAATTTAAATACACTATAAAACTCTTGGCAGGAGCGTGATCCTTTAATAAATACTGCATAGTTCCAGGAAGTGTATGTGAGCGCACTCTAAAGGGATTCCATAATACCTGAGCCTTTTATTAAAGGGGACGAGCGTCTCATTCTCACAGCTTGCTTCCCGAGGACACTTTCTAACAGCACAAAGTACAGGAACAGAGAATAAATCTGGTGAAATGGGGCTGGCGCATAGTGAAGGATAGCATGCGAGTGCTTACTGTACGATAGCAATACGCTGTGCGCCATCGGAAAAGCTTTATAGTACGGAATGCGTATTGCATTCCAATACGTAACTAATATGTGCGCGCATGCTCAGAACTGACGCATGGAGTACTTGTAGTACTTACGTATTCAGAAGGCATATATTGGCTGTGTTTTTGGCATTCTGGATCCGGTGCATGCTGTGAGGTCATCTCCCCAATCACATCAGGTACCACCAATACACGGGTCTTCATCCTCCGCGCATATAATAAAAGCCATTCAGGTGATCCCTAATATTGTCCAGCTGTCAGAATCTTTTCTTTATTTCAGTCCTATTGTTATTGGTTATTCCTGTGTGTATATGGGCGGGGCTGAGTTCATAAGTGGGCGTTCCCTATTAGTCAGATGTCCGTATGGGCGTTCCCTCTTTCTGTGTATTCGTCCAGGCCACATTTCTTCCAGTAATTTCTCTGCTCTTGAGTTGGAAAACGTTTGTTACCCCTGGTCTCTCGCACTGTCTATAATCTGCAAATGAGGCCTAAACAAGCTGAAAATTCAGACAGATGAAAGGGTTTCGGTTATTTCTTAGATATTTGGGAGCCTGTGATCTGGTGTCACAATAACCTCTATAGATGACTCCTGAGAGCGCGGAGCATCGTGAACCAGGAACAGTGACATTATTTATAATAAGCATGTAATGCCCCTTGTTATTGTGTTCCGGAGTGTTTGTGTGCTCGTGTTCCTCCATTTGTCCGAAGCCTCTCACACTCTGCTCTTGACCCTGGCACAGGTTGGAATTCTGCCGGTTACCTCGGAACACAATGTGATCATCAGATGAGAGATTAACAAGATGTTCTACAGAGAATGGCTACTTCAGAATCAATGGGGTGTCATAAGATAATAAGGACGTGTGTGTTAGGCTGGGGGATCTTTTTGCTGGTGTCCTTTAAAACAGACAATGAGGTTACAAACCCCTGTGACTGCACTTCACCTGATTCTCCCATGCAGAGCAGACCTGGTCAGGCTGTGTATTGCTTGATTTCAGCGACCACCATATTGTGTCATTCTGGGCCTGATTTTCAGCGCACTGAGCTCAGTTCCGTACACTAGGACGTATGGGGGCAGCGATCAGCAGTTGTGCACGGATCTGTGTTTGGACATAGAAGTTCAGGTGGAGTTCTGGACATGTACAGGAGAGGAGAGTGACAGGAGCGCAGCCTCTCTTTCCTGTGGACGGCCCTCTGTTTGGAAGCGAGTCCCGCAGCAGCTGTTGGTCCACAGGGGGCTATTTTGGAGCTGTCAGCGGGGCCTATAGGTTTGTTTATCTCTCAATTTAAAAACAACATGTGATATATAAGGTTAGCTACTGGTTAATGGCAGTGTGCAGGGGCACCCCAGGTCTTGGCTATTTGACTACACGTTCCAGCATGCTTTGCCAGGTGTCAGCTATGCCTATGCTGTTGAAGGATGGTGGGAGTTTTAGCTTTACAACACCTGGAGTGCCAAAGGTTTTCAGTGTGTGCTGTAGTGCATATAAGCAGGACGTGAGAATCCGCTGTGCATGCAAGACACTGAGATGCAGCAATGCAACAAAGCAAGAAAAAAATGCACCTTTGCAAGAGAGGAGTTATGTGTGTGCTTAAGACATAAGCAGCCGATCCATGATTTGGGATTGCAGATGCAGCTGATCCCTGTGGTGACTGCAGAACAGTTACAGTTACAGCTTTAATTCAAATATTGTTTTTACAAGTTTTTCCCTGCACCTGATGCCGTTGCACTGATGTCCAGCGAGAGGCTGGCGTTCCTTCCCTTTTATTCTACCACCACTCGGTGCCCTGCCGGGGTAATGGGCCTTATCTGAAATTAGCAGCTTGTACCCGGTAGCTGGGTGTGAAGACGACTGACGCCATCCGTGTCTTATTGCTTTATATATAAATGTTTCTGTTACTTAGGTCACATCAGGCGATGGGATTCATTCCACGGTCTTCCTGCGCTATTTATACCGTATTGCGAGGATGCATTAATGTTATGTTTGAGTTATTATTAATGGGCTGGAAGGTTTCTATAATGCAGCACGTGCTCTGCTCCGAACCGGCCCACAGAGATGTGGATTCATTCATTATTTATGGCTGCTTGTGGACGTTTTATGTCTGGAATTACAGTGAAGATTCTGGACCTGATCCAGAGTTTCTGAGGAAGCGCCATACGCAAGTCGCTAAAACGCACAATTCTGTATAGGACGCAGGGAAAGCGTTTAACCCCCACAGACGGAGGATTGTGTTTGCATTGTATGCCAGATTCCTGTGTTTTGAGTGGGTTTGTTTTAGTTGTTCTTCCTAGAAGAATAGAAGAAGAATAGAAGAAGCATAGAAGAAGAATAGAAGAAGAATAGAAGAAGGCAGAGGGCGGTCACACCAAGTATTAATTTCATTTAGATTTCTCCTCTATTTAGTCCATTTGCATTTTGTTAATTGATAAAAATAAATAATAACTTCTATTTTGCAGCTTTTTTTCCACACCTGCCTGAAACATTAGCAAAGTATTTTATATTTCATTTTTTCTGCAGAAATATATTTTTAACATTCACGCGCAAGGGGAGCAGCGCAGGCGTCTTTCTGCACACGCACCCGTCCTGAGCCTGTGGGATGTGCAGGTCTGTATCGGGTCCTGTAACTGATCATAAGAAGTCGTGAGGAGATGAAAGGAGACAAAGACCCCAAACTCAGAGAATGGGGTGCAGAACATCCGAGTGCTGCTGCGTAATGAACAATGTCCAGAAGAGCTTGCACTCTAACAGGAAAAGACAGAAGTCCGTGTTCACACTAGAGAGTTAGGTGCGGAAAGAATCTAACTCACCCGTCCTGCCCCTAACATAGCCCTGGTTTTAGGTATCTTTCAAGGAACCTCATCTTACCGCGCGGAGTCCCCTTCTTAAGAAAGAACCTCCATACAGACATTGCCTCCCCGGCTAATCTACATTCCCCCCCTCCCACTTCTACCTAACCACTCCCCAGAGCGGCATTACACCCCTACCCCCGCCCTCCCCGGCTAA
>WWET01001736.1:194788-216097 GCA_011038615.1 Limnodynastes dumerilii | reverse complement strand
GCGTCCCGTCCAGGATATATATTTTCCTCTGCGTTTTCTATCCATGTCCCGGCATGGAGGAGAAGCTGAATGCTCGGTGTCCAGGATTGTATATCGTGTCCTTGTCACATTGTCTGGCTCAGTATTTGCGTCCAGGATATATATTTTCCTCTGCGTTTTCTATCCATGTCCCGGCATGGAGGAGAAGCTGAATGCTCGGTGTCCAGGACTGGATTGTATATCGGCTCCAGCTGGACACCTGCGGCCACAGAAGACCTTAAGAAATGCTGAGATCTCATGCAAATGCAATAGAAAGTGACATTAGACCCTTATTGACATGCGATCAGCAGGGGGCAGCACTGGTGTCAGGGCCCATTCTGTAAGCTCCCAGCATGGACTGAGAGCTTCCCATTGTGCCCCTGGAACCAGGTCACTCCATGCGAATGTCCGGCTCAGGCTGCATCACAATGGAAGTAAAGGTGTCTCCAGCTGACTCTGCAAGCAGCACGTTCTCTGAAAGGGTTAACACGGGGGCAGGGGGGGGTGTATCGGGAAGAGGGAGGTGATGGCTTTTGGCTTCTCCCCTGTGGTTGTTACTTAGCACACCTGGTAATGATGTCACCTGAGATCCAGACACCAACCAGTCTCGTCCCAGACAATCGGGAACTTAAATCCAGTTGAGCAGCATTTGTGTCGTCCTCGTCCTGTCAGAGTAATGCGGCTTATTCCCACCATGAACCGCTGAGTGTTTATCCTCCCTCCCCCGGCGTGGAAAGCCTCCATCGTCTTTGTAGCGGATCCGGCCCCCGCGTGCTTTTCGTATGTGCGGGGAGGTGGTCAGAACGTCGCTCCCCTCTTTCGTGTGTGGACTTGAGGGCAGATACGCTGCCATAACGCAGCCTTAACACTGACGTTTCGTTCTGTATGACTGCTGATCCGCGCGTGTGTTAAACCCCGCCCCATACTGTATCATTTCAATCTTGCCCCCGCCTTGCGTACTTTTGTGCGGCGAAGGCCAAGACCCGCCACATCGGGACTCCTATTATATGTAACTGAGCTCCGTACAATAGGAGCTAGGTGCGTAAAATGCCCCTTTCCCTCCAGAAGCCGCACTATGCACATTGGCGTGCGTGAGTAGGGTGTTGGTACACTGTAGAGTGTAAGCTCTGTGCTTTAATGTCTCTATAATTGGGGTTTAGTAAATGCTGACCTTATGATAACTTTCACACAGCAATACTTTACATCATATATAAGAGTTAGGTGAGTATTAGTATATAATCTCCGCCGGCCTTAATATGGCGAGACTGCGTATATTAACAGTCACAGATTATTCACCGGTATCACATAAATCCCTTTATATTATGTTTTATTGGATGAGAGTAAAGTTAGAATATTAAAATCTGCTTCCTTTATGAGTTTATTATACAATCCTCAGGATTTAAATCTTCTGTTTATCCACATATTATAAAAAAACTAAATTCTGTCATTATTACATAATCCTACGCTATGGTTCTGCATTCTGCATTCTGTTCTTTATCTGTATTTACGATGAGTAATTATATGTAATCGTTATGTAGGTGAATCATTTGTCTCTCTGTCGGTCTGTGTAACGTTCATGGTCACATGACTTATGGTTGGACGTTTTGCCTGTGCCGCTAGTCCCCTGTGTCTGCCCCTGTACGTGCATAGTAAGAGCGAGCCCTGTCTGTATTCCTGTCACTTATGCTAATTCCTTACAATAAAGCTTCATTTATTCCACTTGTTTCATTTACATTTTCATTCCATTGAATAGGGAACGAGAGAGACAGGACATTGTGTTTCGGATCTGCAATCCCAGCAGTAACTTTCATCTGATCGCAATAAGTTCTGAGACAGAGAAACTTTGGGCTCTATTTTATGCTTCAGGTTTCAGCATTATTCCTTTATATTTGGACCTAGTGTTTCTGGGGGACCAAAATGAGACATAGGCATGGGGGGGCCCCTAGGAGGAGGTGGCCTAAGTTGTCTGCAAGGGCCCAGTGTTCTTAATTGTGGTGCCCTAATCCCACTCCAAGGGCTACATTTACTAAACTGCGGGTTTGGAAAAGTGGAGATGTTGCCCATAGCAACCGATCAGATTCTAGCTGACATTCTCTAGTATGTCATAGGAATGTGAGAGCTAGAATCTGATTGGGCAACATCTCCACTTTTCCAAACCCGCAGCTTAGTAAATCTGTCCCCAGGAGTGCGGTTAAACCAGGGTTGCCGACTTTTACCAGCTTCCCTCCGGGGGATCCCAGAGGGAAGCTAGCGATGCATGCAGGGGGCGGGGCTTAATGACGCTATTTATGCAAAGCGCATCATTAAGCCCCACCCCCTGCCTAATACTTACCAGGTTTTATCTATAATAGACATCGTGACGGGGATTGATGGCTCAAATTGCGTCATCAAGTCCCTTCCTCTTCCTAGAAACACTAGTATAGTATATACACAGAGATCATTATACAGTATATATAGTATACTAGTGTTGCTAGGCAGGGGGACAGGACTTGAGGCCGTGGTTTCCATGAAATCACAGGCCTCAAGTCACTTGCGGGAGATTTGCCGGCTCTCCCGGGATACATTCCGGGAGAGTCGGCAACCCTGGGTTAAACTTACAAGGAGGGCTTATCTTCACATCACCCATAGCAGAGCCTGACTGCTAAAAGCCATTTTCCAGGGCTCAGCTTTATAACAGGTCTGGGGCTCCCTTCCAATAGTTCAGTACTGATCCAGGAGCAGGAAAAAAGCTAATCTGCCGCTCATTTGAGAGCTGATGTTTCCTAGTTAAGGGGCAATGGTGTAAAATGGAAGCCTCTCGGTATTTGTGCACTAGAAGCAAAAGCAAAGTATTCAAAAAAATCCTGATTCATTTGCCCCCTGAGGTTGCAGCAGGGCTTGTCCCGGGGCAGATATCCCCGTTTTTATGTTGATGCTCCTGTGAATCAGGCCTCCGGTAATCTCTCCTCATAGGTTTCAGGATATAAGGAAAGGTTGGGAGAGGAGCGGTGACACCGGACACGTTATAGACCATGCAATGTGCTGCGCACCAGTTCCCGGCCTGTTTTCCACTAACTCTTATGTTCCTGGGACTGTCCCCTGCAGCGTTATGTGATATCTGATTTATATTCTGCTATGTCGGCAAATATACACTTACACCATGCAGGAATTTACACTGCCCCCAGGTCCTATCAACCTGTGTCCTGACACTATAGGGCCACAGGTGGGAATGTGACATTATCCCCGGTGACGATTATTGTCCTATATATGCAAATATCAGGACAACATGTAACCCACGGCTGCGTCACTGCACCCTAGCGGGTGATCTTTCCATTAAAGGTGACAATAGATTTATTGTCACCTTCGTCATCTCAATAAGTTGTTTTCAGTGTTGGTGATCAGCAAAATATTTGAGCTTTTGAAATGTTTATAACGTCGGCTAATTGTGCTCCTCAGCATCTTGTTCCAGCAGGTTCCAGTCATTGTCCACAGGCCAGCTGGGAAGGGGGGGTAGTTCTTATCAGGGACTGGTCTTCACACTGGACAGTCCCTTTATGTGCAGATTTTAAAAAGGTGGAATGTGCTCTCCGGCCCACCCCCTGCCCGCCGCAGGCTCCCAGCCGCTGGTTTGGCAGTGTCACGTTATAACCCTGCATAGGCCTGAAAAGGAATTATCTCCCCTTTGTCTCTACCGTCCCTCCATCCATCAATGCTTCCACCCAGAGAGGTCCCACGTAATCCTGGCCACTGGGGGGGGTCACCGCTAAGCTCTGATTATACTTAGTTTCACTCCTGTATTTTACTCGCCGTTGTTTATATAAGGCAGAAGTGGGTAAAAAAGTCAGACTTTTGGAGTAATATTAAATAACAATTAAAATGCAAAAATTCCCCATTTAGTACTGAAGTTTTACAAGACTATTAAGTTACTCATAAAGATGCAAATAAGGAATAATAATTAAGATTATTGTGTAAATAAATCCCTTCTATTCTGAACATCTCTGTATTTTAATGATTCAGACTACCGATGGGGCTGAGCTCAGTGTTGGCCGTGATCCAAATCCATCTTCCGTGTGCGTGAGGAAAGGCCACGCCCCTCTCATGCACGGACTCAAGACCGCAGACCACGCCTCTCACATGTATGGTCTTCTGATCGTAGGACTCTATCTTATCATTTATGCATCAGCCCCCCAGAAAACGCGGTCCGTGTGTAAATAAAGCAGAGTGCGGGAAACGCCCACATTTCGTAATTTTGGATCAGTTTGTTTAAATGGAGAAGACTCGGAAGTCTGAATACAGCGGCGGGAGCTTAGCCCACCCTCACTGTACAATCTATATACCTCCCACCTAGCGTAATCACTCTCCGTGCCTCACCTCATCCCGTCGGTTTTGGCGCTCTGCATGGGGCGTGGCCTTTAATTTGGGCGTGGCTTGCAGGGCTCATGGGAGGGGCTTGTGGTATCCTCATTTCATCTGCTTGAGACCCTGGCTGGCATGTAACGCCCAATAGAATCCCAGAATTACAGAGGAAGCTCCAAGACGTTGTTATTCAGTTATTACTTCTAAGCATAGTATTACAGCCCCCGTGGTGTCATCCATCGTCACTGAGCAGCTGTAATGTCACATGTGACGTGCAATAATAATGCCTCCAGGTCTCTAAACATTCCACCCATCAAAGAGTGATCAGCATTATCCAGGTTCCGGAGTAGCCGTAACCTGTGACAGAAAATAATCTCTGATGTTTCCTGTAATTAACATATTAATTACTCGGCTTTATGTCAGCGGCAAATATCTAGGTCACTCGTTTATCATCGCCTGCTCTCTGGATGGGGCTGGAGATTCCCCGTCACCACCCATGTCCTTTTCCTTCCGCCACACGTTAACATTGATACCATCTCAGGATACAAGGGGGTCAGCAGCGCCCAGGGGGGCCGTTGTACCCAGTATCCCCCTGTCTTGTTCCCAGTATCCCCCGTGTATTGTTCCCAGTATCCCCCTGTCTTGTTCCCAGTATCCCCCTGTCTTGTACCCAGTATTCCCCTGTCTTGTACCCAGTATTCCCCTGTCTTGTTCCCAGTATTCCCCTGTCTTGTTCCCAGTATCCCCCTGTCTTGTTCCCAGTATTCCCCTGTCTTGTTCCCAGTATCTCCCTGTCATTCCCAGTATCCCCGTCTTGTACCCAGTATCCCCCTGTCTTGTTCCCAGTATCCCCCTGTCTTGTTCCCAGTATCCCCCTGCCGTTCCCAGTATCCCCGTCTTGTTCCCAGTATCCCCCTGTCTTGCTCTCAGTATCCCCCTGTCTTGCTTTCAGTATCCCCGTCTTGTTCCCAGTATCCCCGTCTTGTACCCAGTATCCCCGTCTTGTACCCAGTATCCCCTGTCTTGTACCCAGTATCCCCGTCTTGTTCCCAGTATCCGCCTGTCTTGTTCCCAGTCTCTGCTGGCTTCTCCTCTATTCGCTGACACTTTGTTTCTTTCCTCCACAAGAAAATCCTTTTTTTTTAGTTTAATTTCCAGCCTTAGCTGATTGGTGACTTCCAGGGCTCTCGTCTTGCATCAGGGAGCACCGAGCTTCCATTCTGGCCTGAAAGAGTTAAACATTTTTCCCCCAAAGTCAAACAAAAGCCATGAGTGAATGAGCAAGGCGTGGATGGCAGCTAAGCCAAGCCCCTGCTGGTGGGGAGGGAGAGATGGCCACAAGCTGCAGAGTCTTCTTGAAAGAGCAATACTCTGGGAGTTGTTTCAGGTAAATCCTGCTCTCCTCCCCCTGCAACCTCAGGGAGAGAGCCACCGGGAAGCAGCAGAGCCGGAGACGGGCAGCAGCTCTTGGATTACATGTCACGTTTTGGATATCGCTGAGGAAACAACGTCTTTCTTTTCTTTATTCCGGGGATCAAACATTGGAGGGTGCTGGAGGAAACTGGCCGAGAGCGGAGCCGTCCTGGAGTCTTTCCTACGTGTGGAGTAACATCAGCAGCAGGAAGGGATTCTCCCGGAGCAGGTGCTGGGATCTATCCGCCGCCTGGATTGGAGACGGCTCTCGCTCTCTGACTCCCTGCTGGGCTTTGCAAGGGATTGGAAGTGAGTTTGGGGAAAAGCTCCTGTGTGTTGAGCCAGTGAATCCTGCTTTCTTTTCCAGTAGCCAGATAATAGGTCCATGTTTTGTGTCTCCTGTACCCTGTTACTGGCGGGCACCTGTATCCAGTGCCCGGCCTGTCTCCCTCTGCCACCGCTGTGGAGGAGAGACTTTGGGCCAGATTTACTAAGCTGTGGGTTTGGAAAAGTGGAGATGTTGCCTTTAGCAACCATGTACGGCAAGTTTGACAAAGCGTTTTGTTCCGGACTGGGGGCAGCCGGAGATGGATGGAGCAGAATGGGGTGATATGTGGTGTCTGCGGTGAGATGGGATCTGTTTGGGGGCTTCTGATATCTGCTGGTTCCCACTCTGTCTTGAGGGGTTGCGGTTAGTTTTAGGAGCTCAAATACTGGAACTCCTCAATGCTGTTTGTTTCACAAGTGAGACGAAAGAGCTGGTAAAGCCGCCCGCTGCTGCGTGCCAGGATAATTGCATACCCTTGTGATGCTGCAGTTTATGTTTATAGCTGGGAACTGGGCCAGCTACACAATATTAGTCCATTTCCCAGGCTCATCGGAGCCAGTAGCCAGGAGGAGGAGGAGGAGGAGGGCAGGACTTGGGCAGAGGAAGGGTTAACGCTGCCCGTCCAGGCTGGTATTGTTGCCTTTGTGTGTGAGTATATGGGAAATCTCTTATCGGTGCTGCTGTAAAGGGCAAAGTGCTGGTCGCTGCTATTCTGCTGGTGCTTTTCCTGGAACTCAGTGCAAATATTTGTCAGGCTTTGGATGATGCAGTCGGCTGTCTCAGGTGGCTGGGGGGCAGCAGGACGCTGGTCAGGGTGACTCTGTACATAGAGCAAGCACTCTGTTAGTAGGATCGTTGCTGTAAGACTGTAGCCAGGAATAGAGGCGTCTCGGTGAACTTCTGCGCTGCACCTTGCTCCTGTGGCTCCGGCACGTTGTGTTAGAGGAGAGTTCAGGCATTTTCCCTGCTATTGTGCGGCCAGTCTGATCCGTCTCCCTCTCCTCCAGTCCTCTATGTGTATACCGAAGTCTTACGCTCGTTTCTCTGCCATTAATTGTTTCTCTTTTGCGGCGTCTTCTGTTTACGACACGTTTTCTCGCCACCAAAACGTGTTTGGACATTTGTGAAAGGAACACACCATCAATAGCTGTATTAACAAACGAGCTTCACACTGCAGCTGTCTCCTCTCACAGCCACCTGTTCCTAATGTGTCCCCACCTGCGATTGCCATTTCTTTGCTCAGTGTAAGACGTGAGGAGGCTGCAGCTTGTACATAGAAAGTGCAGGGTGGTACAGCTGGTGTGTGCTCCCGGGGTGCAATGCCAAAGCCTCATGTAAATATTTACCCTGTGCACTGTTTCCAGCCAGTAACCTGCATATTACAGCTGTAGAGGGACCTCATTTACTGCATGCAGGGGGATCATGGCTTTTACACGAGAGATCTACCCCAGGCCACTCATAGGGAGCAGAATCACGGCTGTTTGCAGGGAAGCACAGCGTGGAACCCGTCAGACCAGTCCAGGCTGTTATGGTTTTGTGTTGTTGTGCTTATATTTATAGACTATTGTGTGTCTGTTTGCCGTAGTAGGAACATTACTGATTCTGCCAATGTGAACGCTTATAAATAGGTGGATATTAATGGTCGTGTCTGCTGTGTGTGTACGTTAGTCAGGACCTCTGTTTAATGACAGTCCAGGGATAATGAGGCTTTGTGTCCCTGACTCACAAATGTTACTCTTTCTTTTCTGGTTTGTTAGAGATTGTTTAAAGTTCAGTTTTACTGAGAGGAGAGAAGTTTTCACATGAGATCTCAGAGAAGCAGCTCTATAAATAACTGCAGTGATGGCAAGGAGCAGTTACACTGATGTTTAAATATGTTTGGGGCATTTTTAAATGGACTTTGCCACTAGGGGCAGTAATCATCCTGTATTTAGTTTTCAATCTGTTGTCATTTTTGCTACAGTAAGAAAAATAGAAGTGTTATGTCCCAAATTATTATTATTATTATTATTATTATTATTATTAATGCAGATTTAGATAGCACCAGAAAATTTTCCGCAGCGCTTTCCAGAGCACATTAGGCATTCACATCAGTCCCTGCCCCTATTTGAGCTACATACTAAGGCCCGTAACACACACACACTCACGCACTCACGCAGTTATGTAATTTAGTCAGCATCCAATCAAAGTACCAGCATGTTTTTGGATTGTGGGAGGAACCCCATGCAGACACAGGGAGAACATACACACTCCACACAGATAAGGCCTAGAATGGGAATCGAGCTCATGACATCAGTGCTACGAGGCACAATACTACTCACTGAGCCACCGTGCTGCCCGAAATGTTACTGCCTACACTACTGCTACTTAACTCAATATAGTTCAGTATGTTCAGCATTTGTGTCATAAAAGCAGAAAACACCCCAAAATGTATTTTTTCAGGGTGCAGAGTTCTTCATTTTCGGTTCTTGTTCCCATCTGAAGTGGAACCTTTACACGAATCCTAATATATGTATTTTGCCATATTTATATATCAGATCGCGATGTGCATCGACAGCGTTAGATCAGGCCTTCTCTACAGGCAATGTGAGGCCTATATGATATGAGGACCCTACTTCAAAGCTTCCACGCTGAGATCAACTAAAATGAGAACCACTCAGAAGTCTGGATAGTATGAAGGGCGCATGCTCATTGTACGATCTACTTCCACCTCCCTTCCCCAAGATGGCGTAACTACAGGGGTGCAGCTGCTACGGGGTCCGGAGGAGAGGGGGGGCCCTGGCAACCGCTCGACCTGCACTGTTAGCAAGCTGCCAGAGGCTGACAGCTTAAAACAGTACCCGCGGCTCTATGTATGGGAGCAGAGTGCTGCTTATACAAACATTGCGAGCAGCTCTGCTCTCACACTCATACATGGAGCGCCGGGCACTGTTTTAAGCTGTCAGCCTCTTACAGTTTCCATCAGACAGTGGTCCCGCCCATCCAAACTCAGGCCCCGCCTTCTTGCTTCACCCGTTTCCTCCCTCTCACGCTTCTTCTTCTGCACAGCGCCATCGGAAATGGTCCCAGGATAGAATTGGGATATCTGGGAATGCGGCATTCATCCATCGCTGTTGACAACCCCCCTCCCCCTTTTTTTAAGGCTGAGTCAAGTAATATATTGGGCCAGATCCGGACCTACGTTTCCATTACGTAGTGTATTTACGCTAGCGTATTTTCTATGCACTCTCCTCGCTCGTACGTACGCTTGCCAAACCCTACCTTAACTTTTCAAAGCGTAACTACTGATGTACTTCACGGCTTCACGTACGTAAGTGCGTAGACACACCCATACTGTGCGTTTAAATGCCTCACCCCGCCTCCGGAGCGTAATTACGGGTGTCGTATGGATGTCATGCCCCTTCGTTCGTAGTTACGCTGTTGATACAATGCTGGCACATGCGCAGTACATACAAAACAGCATTTTTATGTCACCGGCTAGTGTACGTAGCTCAGGATCTACCCCATTATCACTATCTACCCCTACAATCCATATTCAGATGTAAGCAATGAAGCCAATTAGAATTCAGCTCTCACAAACCTTGCACATAACTTGCATCTGATTGGCTGCCATTTCTGTCATTTTATTGATCTGCTTGGTTACCTATATGCCATAAACTATCACCTTTAGGACAATGTACTATCTATCAGTGCGGCAAGCGAGTATTCTACAAGTATATGGAAAAGAAATCCTCATATCCTGTGTGCGTGTAGGATAAATAAAGCACTTCCATAAGAAACGAGGGATAAACGACACCTTCCTGCAAAAGTTCAGGGTAAATAGCAACATACACTTAACAGTCAATAGTACGAGGCTCCTAGGAGACGTTGTTAGCGCACGATTTGATCTCGCTATGCATTGTGTGCCGTCTGCATCCCATATTGCTACAGGCAGTTCTCCCTTGCAGGGGATTAGCTGGGTGCAGCTTTCTCTTTCCCATAGGGTAGTAAGTGATACATTGTTGCTGACTACTGGCATTAGCAGAGAATAACAAATATAACATTTATTAAAGAGTTGCTCAATGTGTCCATAAACCTGATATAATTTATCAAAGCACAGCAGGATTCATGATTCCTACCTCTCACCCAGCTCTCCTTCCAACCACCAAGGTGTCATAGGAGCTAGCAATCAGTCGTCGTTCTGTATAACAACTCTGAGACACTAATAGACACCTCTTCTAGCTTGTCATTTTAACTTTTAGAGATGAGTGAGAAATCGGCGTTCCCAGCGTTGATCGCCCACGTTTTTGTAAACAATATTTAGTAAACTTAGAAGGAAATGTGTAAATAGAAAAAAAGGTGACTTAAAAAGTTGGTAAAATCCTGATTATAACTTAAAATGATAGGAAAAAGGTAAGGTTATAGTGTTCCGGATTCACAGCTAGTGCGGAATTACGTATGGTAGCCTCCGCTGCCGAGACACTGCCCCCTTACATAACTTTATCAGTCCGTATACTGCTGGTTCTGCCTGCTTTTACCATGATGTTGGTTTTAGGCCTAGTTTGTGAGCTGTAGATCCAGCTTCTGAAGGAGAGGTTGCTTTTGTTCCAGAAAACGCTATTTCAAAAAGTGAAACTGCCGACAGCCTAATGTCACAGAGTTTAGACAGGATTCGAGTATTAAAAAAGTTTATTTTGGTACAGATTCACTGCTGAGAGTTCTAATATTGACAACACAACATTTACTCTCCCCGAGGTACCGGCTGGTAATTGTAATTCTGAACAAACATTCCACCATTACAGTATTCAATTAGACAGCTGTCGCGGTAACGATTAAGTACCGGTATGTTCACTGCCGGAAATCAGAACATCAGACCTGCAAACCCCATCCGTCATAAGTGTGTCCCAGTAACAGCGTATAACTATGGAAGGCCCTCCCTGTATTGCTGGGAATAGAGGAATTGCTATTTGACACCCAGCTCAGGTCCCGGATTAGGGGCACGTTGGGTGGTTGAGATGATATTACCGCCAGGGGATGGTAGAGGATCCATGTGTGTTCTATGGTTGGTTTCCGCTGGGTGTATTGGTGTAGTGAGGTGTCAGCGCCTTTATAACGTAGAGTGCAGTTTAAGAAAACTTGTGTACAGCACCGCGGAATATGCTGGTGCCATTGAAGTAAAGGATAATTACTCATAAACCGTCTGCAGGATATAACACTTTAACCATCGCGCTCCGACTGCACCCAAAGAAAACTGATTTGTCAGCAGGATTACATTCATCCTCAACCCAGGAGCTCGCGCTCTCTGCTAGCTTGTCGTCAGTAAGTCGGCGCCATGTTTTATTGTCTGCTTCACAGGTCGGCCGCTAAATGGAGTTGACTTCGGTGCAGTCTACTGCTGCACATTACATGCACTAAGGCTGCACCGAATTGTTTACTAACTGCCAGCTGACGGCAGATGAGACAATCTGTAATGGGACTGACTCTATGGCTTATGGGCGATCAGCTGGTAATGGGTACATTACATAAATACAGGATTTTCTCTGCACAGTCTTTAATGTGAAGTTTTCGTTTCTTTGAGTTGATTATTTTTTCTGTATTTTGGAAACAACTTAAGAAAGTTTCATTGTAATTTTCTTTCAAGATCAAATCAATATTATTTTAATCACGGGGTTGTGGGGCCCCTAAAAGCCCTGGGGCCCATAGTCCGGTGCCTATCTTTTATTTGCATCCTCTTGCATACATTTCTTATATTTGAAGAGCAGTGCGGCCTGTGTTCCCGTTGCTAATTGCTTGTAACCAGTAAATATATCATAATATCTGCGTTGCTATCAGAGTGGATACAGGTAAGCGTTAGTTATGTATTGCTATCAGTGGATATAGGTAAGCGTTAGTTATGTATTGCTATCAGTAGATATAGGTAAGCGTTAGTTATGTATTGCTATCAGAGTGGATACAGGTAAGCGTTAGTTATGTATTGCTATCAGTGGATATAGGTAAGCGTTAGTTATGTATTGCTATCAGAGTGGATACAGGTAAGCGTTAGTTATGTATTGCTATCAGAGTGGATACAGGTAAGCGTTAGTTATGTATTGCTATCAGTGGATATAGGTAAGCGTTAGTTATGTATTGCTATCAGTGGATACAGGTAAGTGTTAGTTATGTATTGCTATCAGAGTGGATACAGGTAAGCGTTAGTTATGTATTGCTATCAGAGTGGATACAGGTAAGCGTTAGTTATGTATTGCTATCAGAGTGGATACAGGTAAGCGTTAGTTATGTATTGCTATCAGAGTGGATACAGGTAAGCGTTAGTTATGTATTGCTATCAGAGTGGATACAGGTAAGCGTTAGTTATGTATTGCTATCAGAGTGGATACAGGTAAGCGTTAGTTATGTATTGCTATCAGAGTGGATACAGGTAAGCGTTAGTTATGTATTGCTATCAGAGTGGATACAGGTAAGCGTTAGTTATGTATTGCTATCAGAGTGGATACAGGTAAGCGTTAGTTATGTATTGCTATCAGAGTGGATACAGGTAAGCGTTAGTTATGTATTGCTATCAGAGTGGATACAGGTAAGCGTTAGTTATGTATTGCTATCAGAGTGGATACAGGTAAGCGTTAGTTATGTATTGCTATCAGAGTGGATACAGGTAAGCGTTAGTTATGTATTGCTATCAGAGTGGATACAGGTAAGCGTTAGTTATGTATTGCTATCAGAGTGGATACAGGTAAGCGTTAGTTATGTATTGCTATCAGAGTGGATACAGGTAAGCGTTAGTTATGTATTGCTATCAGAGTGGATACAGGTAAGCGTTAGTTATGTATTGCTATCAGAGTGGATACAGGTAAGCGTTAGTTATGTATTGCTATCAGAGTGGATACAGGTAAGCGTTAGTTATGTATTGCTATCAGAGTGGATACAGGTAAGCGTTAGTTATGTATTGCTATCAGAGTGGATACAGGTAAGCGTTAGTTATGTATTGCTATCAGAGTGGATACAGGTAAGCGTTAGTTATGTATTGCTATCAGAGTGGATACAGGTAAGCGTTAGTTATGTATTGCTATCAGAGTGGATACAGGTAAGCGTTAGTTATGTATTGCTATCAGAGTGGATACAGGTAAGCGTTAGTTATGTATTGCTATCAGAGTGGATACAGGTAAGCGTTAGTTATGTATTGCTATCAGAGTGGATACAGGTAAGCGTTAGTTATGTATTGCTATCAGAGTGGATACAGGTAAGCGTTAGTTATGTATTGCTATCAGAGTGGATACAGGTAAGCGTTAGTTATGTATTGCTATCAGAGTGGATACAGGTAAGCGTTAGTTATGTATTGCTATCAGAGTGGATACAGGTAAGCGTTAGTTATGTATTGCTATCAGAGTGGATACAGGTAAGCGTTAGTTATGTATTGCTATCAGAGTGGATACAGGTAAGCGTTAGTTATGTATTGCTATCAGAGTGGATACAGGTAAGCGTTAGTTATGTATTGCTATCAGAGTGGATACAGGTAAGCGTTAGTTATGTATTGCTATCAGAGTGGATACAGGTAAGCGTTAGTTATGTATTGCTATCAGAGTGGATACAGGTAAGCGTTAGTTATGTATTGCTATCAGAGTGGATACAGGTAAGCGTTAGTTATGTATTGCTATCAGAGTGGATACAGGTAAGCGTTAGTTATGTATTGCTATCAGAGTGGATACAGGTAAGCGTTAGTTATGTATTGCTATCAGAGTGGATACAGGTAAGCGTTAGTTATGTATTGCTATCAGAGTGGATACAGGTAAGCGTTAGTTATGTATTGCTATCAGAGTGGATACAGGTAAGCGTTAGTTATGTATTGCTATCAGAGTGGATACAGGTAAGCGTTAGTTATGTATTGCTATCAGAGTGGATACAGGTAAGCGTTAGTTATGTATTGCTATCAGAGTGGATACAGGTAAGCGTTAGTTATGTATTGCTATCAGAGTGGATACAGGTAAGCGTTAGTTATGTATTGCTATCAGAGTGGATACAGGTAAGCGTTAGTTATGTATTGCTATCAGAGTGGATACAGGTAAGCGTTAGTTATGTATTGCTATCAGAGTGGATACAGGTAAGCGTTAGTTATGTATTGCTATCAGAGTGGATACAGGTAAGCGTTAGTTATGTATTGCTATCAGAGTGGATACAGGTAAGCGTTAGTTATGTATTGCTATCAGAGTGGATACAGGTAAGCGTTAGTTATGTATTGCTATCAGAGTGGATACAGGTAAGCGTTAGTTATGTATTGCTATCAGAGTGGATACAGGTAAGCGTTAGTTATGTATTGCTATCAGAGTGGATACAGGTAAGCGTTAGTTATGTATTGCTATCAGAGTGGATACAGGTAAGCGTTAGTTATGTATTGCTATCAGAGTGGATACAGGTAAGCGTTAGTTATGTATTGCTATCAGAGTGGATACAGGTAAGCGTTAGTTATGTATTGCTATCAGAGTGGATACAGGTAAGCGTTAGTTATGTATTGCTATCAGAGTGGATACAGGTAAGCGTTAGTTATGTATTGCTATCAGAGTGGATACAGGTAAGCGTTAGTTATGTATTGCTATCAGAGTGGATACAGGTAAGCGTTAGTTATGTATTGCTATCAGAGTGGATACAGGTAAGCGTTAGTTATGTATTGCTATCAGAGTGGATACAGGTAAGCGTTAGTTATGTATTGCTATCAGAGTGGATACAGGTAAGCGTTAGTTATGTATTGCTATCAGAGTGGATACAGGTAAGCGTTAGTTATGTATTGCTATCAGAGTGGATACAGGTAAGCGTTAGTTATGTATTGCTATCAGAGTGGATACAGGTAAGCGTTAGTTATGTATTGCTATCAGAGTGGATACAGGTAAGCGTTAGTTATGTATTGCTATCAGAGTGGATACAGGTAAGCGTTAGTTATGTATTGCTATCAGAGTGGATACAGGTAAGCGTTAGTTATGTATTGCTATCAGAGTGGATACAGGTAAGCGTTAGTTATGTATTGCTATCAGAGTGGATACAGGTAAGCGTTAGTTATGTATTGCTATCAGAGTGGATACAGGTAAGCGTTAGTTATGTATTGCTATCAGAGTGGATACAGGTAAGCGTTAGTTATGTATTGCTATCAGAGTGGATACAGGTAAGCGTTAGTTATGTATTGCTATCAGAGTGGATACAGGTAAGCGTTAGTTATGTATTGCTATCAGAGTGGATACAGGTAAGCGTTAGTTATGTATTGCTATCAGAGTGGATACAGGTAAGCGTTAGTTATGTATTGCTATCAGAGTGGATACAGGTAAGCGTTAGTTATGTATTGCTATCAGAGTGGATACAGGTAAGCGTTAGTTATGTATTGCTATCAGAGTGGATACAGGTAAGCGTTAGTTATGTATTGCTATCAGAGTGGATACAGGTAAGCGTTAGTTATGTATTGCTATCAGAGTGGATACAGGTAAGCGTTAGTTATGTATTGCTATCAGAGTGGATACAGGTAAGCGTTAGTTATGTATTGCTATCAGAGTGGATACAGGTAAGCGTTAGTTATGTATTGCTATCAGAGTGGATACAGGTAAGCGTTAGTTATGTATTGCTATCAGAGTGGATACAGGTAAGCGTTAGTTATGTATTGCTATCAGAGTGGATACAGGTAAGCGTTAGTTATGTATTGCTATCAGAGTGGATACAGGTAAGCGTTAGTTATGTATTGCTATCAGAGTGGATACAGGTAAGCGTTAGTTATGTATTGCTATCAGAGTGGATACAGGTAAGCGTTAGTTATGTATTGCTATCAGAGTGGATACAGGTAAGCGTTAGTTATGTATTGCTATCAGAGTGGATACAGGTAAGCGTTAGTTATGTATTGCTATCAGAGTGGATACAGGTAAGCGTTAGTTATGTATTGCTATCAGAGTGGATACAGGTAAGCGTTAGTTATGTATTGCTATCAGAGTGGATACAGGTAAGCGTTAGTTATGTATTGCTATCAGAGTGGATACAGGTAAGCGTTAGTTATGTATTGCTATCAGAGTGGATACAGGTAAGCGTTAGTTATGTATTGCTATCAGAGTGGATACAGGTAAGCGTTAGTTATGTATTGCTATCAGAGTGGATACAGGTAAGCGTTAGTTATGTATTGCTATCAGAGTGGATACAGGTAAGCGTTAGTTATGTATTGCTATCAGAGTGGATACAGGTAAGCGTTAGTTATGTATTGCTATCAGAGTGGATACAGGTAAGCGTTAGTTATGTATTGCTATCAGAGTGGATACAGGTAAGCGTTAGTTATGTATTGCTATCAGAGTGGATACAGGTAAGCGTTAGTTATGTATTGCTATCAGAGTGGATACAGGTAAGCGTTAGTTATGTATTGCTATCAGAGTGGATACAGGTAAGCGTTAGTTATGTATTGCTATCAGAGTGGATACAGGTAAGCGTTAGTTATGTATTGCTATCAGAGTGGATACAGGTAAGCGTTAGTTATGTATTGCTATCAGAGTGGATACAGGTAAGCGTTAGTTATGTATTGCTATCAGAGTGGATACAGGTAAGCGTTAGTTATAAAAAAAAAAGAAACAAAGGTCTTATTGGTTGCTATGGTCCATCACCTTTTTCCCTGCACAACAGTATTCATAAAGTCTGCCAATGAATGACCTGTGATAACAAGGAAAGTATTGTACCAAAAGTATATAATAAACGTGTGTGGCACAGTATGTGTAGTCTCAGCACTACTCTTTAAACAAGCCTGGTTTACAGGTGTACTTATTAAGAAAACTCATTATTTTGTTTAAGGGACATTTCATACAACCTACAGAAGTTCTAAGTCAAATGGATCATTTTTTCAATAAAAGAAAAATGTGCAACTGATTTTACAAAAATCAATATATCGAGGACGCTTTCGACAATGACCATAACAAGCCCTATATTTAACAGGAGGCAACTCAATGTGAAAATGCTTTCTTCCTAAAATTCTTAGAATAAATATCACAAAAAAAATTGAATACAATACCATAAGCTACATGGCGATTAATAACTTATTAAATAAATATATTTAAAACAAAAGAAAAAACAGTGTTTCGAGAATGCACATTTTGAGGTTAGAGTACAAAGCATTGCAGATATAATTTACAAACTAAACGACATTGCTCTTGGTATAACAAACAGAAAGATAGGTGCATATTATTGATATTTGGCTAATAGCAATGCAAGACTCAGGATAAGCCACACAACCAACAAATGTGAGCTGACAAGAAGCAGAGCAACAGGATAGAAGTGGCGAGAAGTTGGCTTGTTATCTGTTACACAGCCTTTCTCTGGATCATCCGACTCATTCAGAAGTCCTTGGGCTTGTCCGCTGTTAGACAGTTAGGAACAAACAGAATGGTGTTATAGGAAAGTTAATACATAGATTTTCAAGCTAACCGAGACAAATAACAAAACAACATGCAAAGGGCGGGGACAGAGTCTATTTGTTGCCATATAATGGCTTCTAGTTAAGAGTTGAGCTCATGTGGACTAATTTAACTATACTATGTAGTCAATCACACAAGTATAGGCAACAGGCGGACATTAAAGAGCAAGGGATTAGGAACAACAGAAATAAGAAAACTTATAATAGGCACCATATACACATTATTAAACTCCATGAATGCCTAGTTGGTCTGCCATGATTAATTCTTCACATGGAAAAAATAATCAATTCCTAATTCTAAAAAGCAATACATGTATGTTTCATATACATATTCAACCCTATTTTATCAAACACATCACACATTTTTGTATTTAGTTTTGGAAGGCAGGGTTATATCAATATACAGTAATATCTGAGATCCAGTTTGTCAGATGGCATGATTGGCTGCTCACTTGAATGTCAACCATGAAAGCATTTCCAATTGCAAGCATAGACATCCTGCAGCACTCTAGTTGTGAAACTACAAGTATCAAGATGCATTTTCAGTTATCATCAATGCTCTTGCAGCTTGCTTGCATTGTAGTTTTACAACATCTGGTGTGCCAAAGGTTACATATGCCTATCCTGCTATTTGTATGTAGGGCTGAACTTTCTAGTAATGATCAGATATTTCTGAAAGAAGACCAATTCAACAACAGAGGGAGAATAATAGGCTGAGAGAACACCCAATGATAAATGCATAGCTTAATCTAGCCCTAGATATATTTAATTGATATACATAAACAGATTGGTGAATGCAGCCACTTTGTGACAGCTGGAAATTTAGGAGTAGTTTATGTAGTGACGCATCAAGAAAGGAACCCTGCTTCGCCGAAAGGTAAGAAATTATCCTAACCCCAACCCTTAAACTAATCCTCATGCTAAGCCAACCCTAACCTTCCATCTTCCTCTCACGCCGCTCTACCTCGGCCTCTCCTTTATGTGAAACCCTCCACTGGCTTCCTGTCCAGGACTGTGCTCGATCCCCTTCTCCCTGATCTGCCAAGCTTGACACCTCGCATTTTGCCTTGCGTTCTGTGCTTGCTTCTCTTTATTGTATATTTGTGATATTTTTATATTGTATTTTATTATGTACTATGCTGCCCATCCCTTTCCTGTATGTCAGTATATTGTACGGCGATGCGGACACCTTGTGGCGACTTAAAAATAAATGATAATAAATAATAATAATAATAATAATAATAGCATCGGCAGCGATTTCTTCCCCCCTCACAGTGTGTAATACCCCTACATGCTACAAAAACCTCACAGCCCCCCATGACCATAGGAGGTGATAACCCTCCATATTACACCTTAATATTTCATACACAGACATGTAATGAGACGTCAGGGGATTCACACTGAGAATACAGTATCACCTGGATCTAATAAACACTGTTATTGTTTATCAATCAGTGTTAAAGGCTCCTTTACGTACAAGGACACCGGAGACTGTCTGCATTAGCTGTGTCTCTGGGTGAAGCTGCTGTTCTCTGTTATCTGTTAGTTGTTTCTCTTGTGGGATAAGTGAAAGGGAGTCTGTGAGGGACAATATTCACCTCCGGAGACCAGCATTCACTCTCCGCTGTGTAGGAAGGGGCCTGAATCCTCAGCTGGCGGCGTGATAATTGTCTGTATCAATCAGACAGCCTGTGCGGTGTATGGACACTACACGATTTATCAGACCAGACGATTGTCCACGGTTTGGTCAGATCGTTTATTTTAATACATTGATACAATTCACCGTAGACAAGATCCTGGTATAGAAATAGATGTGAATATTCTGTTTTCCTGTTACTGAAATGCTCAAGAATGGCCACCTTGTGTCTCTCCAGGTGCTGTGAAACTATGACTCCCTGGGAGTTGTAGTTTCAGAACACCTGGAGAGTTGGGCAACCCTGCTCACCCTATACCCACATCTCTTGTGTATGGCGATACCACAAGAGGCTTAGATGCTGATTGTCCTATCAGCTTGCGTTCTGCCATTATCCCCACCGCGCCGTTCATACGTCACATGGTCATTACTACAGGTGAGCAGCCGGCCTTAGGCCTCGTTCTGGTATATTGTGTTGCGTGAATCCAGGATTTATGTGCTGGGAAGATGCCTTTCTGGCCCTGTTTCCGGGGTCTGCACCTTGATGCCCGTGGTTTATGATCCCAGGCCCTGGGGCCACAGCAGAGATGTAATAAAGTTTACGTTATCTGAAATCACTGCTCACACCCTGGGGCTCAGGGCGGGGAACAGATGTTCCCACTTAAAGTATAGAAGTCATCTCCGGCTTCACCGTCCCAGCAGAGAAGCAGTGTGATAGTCCACTAACTGTAGCGCAGAGCTTAATAAGTTACACATGGCCAATGCCAACCTCTGCACCTGACAAACACTCCATGTATAGTGTTTATATAGAGATTACGGGGGAGGGGCAGAGGTGTCTGCAACATTCAGGTGCGCAGCGGATCTGATAAGACTGTCTTTGTGTGTGTGTGTCAGGTGAGTGTATGTGTGTGTGTATTTGGGAGTGTCTTGCTGGGCTGTCTACGTGGAGCTTGGCACACATACACTTTGCATCGTTACAAATCGTATATTTGCATCTAGTGCCCGTGTTTAGTAAATATTGCATTCCAGGAGCCGGAGGATATTTACAGAACGATCCGCGTGTTACTGCACAGTGACCTGCTGGCGTTCCCAGTTCTTGGAGAGTTGGGGTGGATGGAATCTGGGTCCCCAGCAGTTCTCTGGACTGTTATCGGCTCCTGGGTCCTTGCTGATGTTTGGTGAATGAGTCACAGTTTTACCTCTGTCTAAGTAGGAAAAGGACCTTTCTTGCCCTTTAGACGAATACCAGTTCCCCCATCCCTTGTCTTCTAAACCAAGACGTGAGGTCACCCCAGCAGACGGTTGCTGAACCACTCAAAGGTCACACTTTATGGGCAGCATTACCATTGACGTCAGTGGCCGAGATACCGCCGAGTGTTTGTGCAGTGAGCTGCTCCGTGTATCCGTTAATCATTCACTCGTCTCAGCATCTAATAATTGCTCCAGCTCTAAGAGTAATGATGCGAGGAAGACGGGCGGCCTTTATATTATATTTATATACATTGCAAACACTGTCTCATTGGATCTACACCTTTCTTCTATAACTGGGACTGTTGTATAGTAGGGTGCTGGCATTAATTGCAGGATTATGGCAGATGTCCTCATACTGTCATATCTCCATGTCACCACTACTACACCTCTATACCACCACTTCTACATCTCTATACCTCCACTTCTACATCTCTATACCTCCACTTCTACATCTCTATACCACCACTTCTACATCTCTATACCACCACTTCTACATCTCTATACCACCACTTCTACATCTCTATACCACCACTTCTACACCTCTATGCCACCACTTCTACATCACCATACCACCACTTCTACATCACCATACCACCACTTCTACATCACCATACCACCACTTCTACATCACCATACCACCACTTCTACATCACCATACCACCACTTCTACATCACCATACCACCACTTCTACATCACCATACCACCACTTCTACATCACCATACCACCACTTCTACATCACCATACCACCACTTCTACATCACCATACCACCACTTCTACATCACCATACCACCACTTCTACACCTCCATACCACCACTTCTACACCTCTATACCACCACTTCTACATCTCCATACCACCACTTCTACATCTCCATATCTCCACTTCTACATCTCTATACCACCACTTCTACATCTCCATATCATCACTTCTACAT
>WWET01001736.1:159603-178043 GCA_011038615.1 Limnodynastes dumerilii | reverse complement strand
AGGGGATATAGTGTGTGGGGGAGGGGAATAGTGTAGGGGACATAGTGTCTGGGGGAGGGGGATAGTGTAGGGGACATAGCGTGTGTGGGGGAGGGGGATAGTGTAGGGGACATAGTAACACGCGGATCATCCTGTAACGCGCTTTTATGCCCATTAGGGAGACTTCTATATTGCACTTATTACAGATGATGGTAACTTGTGGTCAGAGAAGCGTATGTGGAGGTTACGCAATCATCCGCTTGTCAATACTATAATATTCCCGGTGTTTATATGAGGCGCCTGCTCATTCTACATGGTGAATAGCTACAATAATCCCCTCACCCCCCCCCCCCCACCCCCCCCCCCACCCCCCCCCCCCCCCCCCCCCCCCGTTCCGGTACTAGTAAGGAAACAAGGTGCGTTCTCATGCGTCTTGCGCTGCGTGCAGGCGGTCGGTACAGTCGGAGAGCTTCTGGCGCAGTATTATCGTGCGTGGCGTTATCAGCGCCCAGGACTCTGGAGATGTGTCAGAGGAAAACTATCATTACTGCAAAGAGTGTGAGAAAGCTGAGAGCCGCTAACAGCAAATCCTAAACTGTCTGACTGGCATTAACGCATTACCGGTGCCAGGAGCTGCCCTATTGGGTGACTCCGTAATCCAGCTTTGGGATTTCACATCGCTTCACAGTCTGCTGTATTTCCAGTGGGCTAAAGACTCTGTATTGTTTACTGTGTGGGTCTCGCCTGTCTCTCTCTCTCTCTGTCTCTCTCATTCTCTCTCGCACTGTATCTCTCTATTTCTCTCTCTCTCTGTCTCTCTCATTCTCTCTCTCTCTCTGTATATTTCTCTCTCTCTCTGTATCTCTCTATTTCTCTCTCTCTCTCTCTCTGTTTCACTCTCTCTTTCTCTCACTCTGTCTCTCTCTCTGCCTCTCTTTCTCTGTCCCTCTCTCGCTCTCTTTCTTTTTTTTCTCTCTCGTGCTCTCTCTGTCTCACTTTTCCTCTCTCGCTCTGTCTGTCCCTCTCTCTATGTCTCTCTGTCTGTGTGTCTCTCTCACTCTGCCTCACTCTCTCTGTCCCTCTCTTGCTCTCTCTCTCTTTTTTTCTCTCTTGCACTCTCTGTCTCACTTTTCCTCTCTCGCTCTGTCTGTCCCTCTCTCTATCTCTCTCTGTCTGTGTGTCTCTCTCTCACTCTGCCTCACTCTCTCTGTCCCTCTCTCTTGCTCTGTCCCTCTCTCTTGCTCTGTCACTCTCTCTCGCTCTGCCTGTCTGTCTGACTCTCTGTCTGTCTGTCTCGTTCTGTCTGTCTGTCTGTCTGTCTCTCTATCTCTAGCAGTGGATTTGATCTGTCTTCCTGGCTCTGTGTCCTGATAAAGCAGAGTCACATGGAAATCTCTATTCCTCCAGCCGCCTCTGTGCTGTCCTTATCACCGTGCTCTCTGCACACTGTTCTCTTGTGGGAAATGACTTTCCGTCTTCTGAGTCTCTGGCAAGACCTGGGCACTGTCCTGAGATGATTGGCATCTGATGCCACCACTATCTACTCTGCCCATGTCTACGCTGCTGTTTATTGTAATCCCTTGCTCTTTCCACATTTGTTAATCTCTTACAATTAGCTGGTGTCCTGCAGGATAATCGCGGAGTCTGAATGTTAATCTCTTATATACCGGTGTGATAGTGTGAGACCGAGCTCCTGAGTGTGCCCTGTCATGGTAGCGCCCCCTGTCTGCCATGTATGACCTTCCCGGTCAGACTGCGTTGCGGGTGTTACAGAATAAATCATTTGGCTTTGCTTTATTTTACATGTACTTTACAGCTGATTCTCATATCATAAAACGTCACAACTGTAATTCGCACTTTCCATCATGATAACTGTGCAAAGGGTTTCCAAACAAAACTACCACACAGAACACTTTCAGACATGATAAGTGGCCCCTGAACTATTTGGCTCCTATGGTCGGAGCTGACTTGTTCTCTCTGCATACTGGAAGCCTCTGTGCTGATGTCTGCTGTATGTGTGTGGTGCAAATCTATAGACAATCATATCCTACAAAACATATCCATCATGTGAGCAATCCAAACCAGACCCAAACTGTGAATAAGAGGAAATCAGGTGGAAAATTACACCTGGGGAAAACCAAGACTATTGTCAGCAGGAGGATATGTAATGTTTATCCTCTGCATGCAAGGAGAATACTTTACTTATGGAACACAGATACCGACCAGCGTTACTATTACATTGTTATTATATTATTACACAGACACCGATCAGCGTTACTATTACATTATTATATTATTACACAGAGACCAACCAGCGTAACTATTACATTGTTATTAGATTATTACACAGAGATCGACCAGCGTTACTATTACACTGTTGTTATATTATTACACAGATACCAACCAGCATTACTATTACACTGTTATATTATTACACAGATACGGACCAGCGTTACTATTACACTGTTATTTATCACCTCTTATCTCTAATACAGTTTTCAACAGATGGAATTTGCCTCCCCTACAATTGCATATGGTTTAGCCCAAGTGTAACTTTCCACCTGTTTTCCTCTTATTCTCAACAACTTCTGACGGATCTCTGTAAAATGTACATGTCTTTATTCAGACCGGTCGGGCCATTTAATGGCTGTAAATCAGGTGAATGATGACCTCACATGGTCTGTTATTTCATCTGTCTTAATAAATAGCTGTATCGATTTCTCTCAGCGATATCTGTGTTCTTGTGCTGCGGTTTGATGTCGGTTCTGATCTCTCCCTGTGGCCGCTAGCTTTGCACTGTGTATGGGAACAGTTGCAGGCAGGTAGCCCTCCTTTGTGTAACCTTATCAGAGAAGGTTACTCTGTGCTCCCTGTAATAAGAGACCTCATTGTCAGGACTGCAGGATAGGAGGGAAATGAGTGATGATATCACTGGAGATAGGGCTCCAAGCTTACTCTGCGGACAAAGGCTGTCTCCCTACACAAAGCTTGTACACTAGACACCGAATAAAGCCAACAATGTTCTCACACATAGCGCCTGCTCCAACATTCAGCTGAAGAATGAGAACCGAGAGCTGCAAAGAGAAAGAAGTCAAATGATTGTGACATTACATAGGAAAATATAACAAGGGTTTCCCATAGACGTGAAACGTAAACAGACAAATAGGAAATATTCCCTTGTGATAGGGAGCGGGAGACATTCAATGACTCTCTATACCAAATATAAGTCCTCCGAGGATCTAATCCACCAAACACCCCGAAACACTGACACTGTCCCCGTGCTGTGCAGACCACTGACCTCCCCCCAGATCCTGCGCCCCATCATTCCGGAATATAGAGGGATCTCCCCCCGGCTCCCCGGGTGCCGCTTTATTATTTATTATATGAGAATGGGCCAGAGCCAGAGCTATGTTTCCATACATTTCATGACGTAGCGTGTTTACTATGCGCTCCCCGAGGCCCCCGCTCGCTCGCTCGTTCGTACTTTGGCCGTTTTCCGTTTGCCGAACCCTACCATAACTTTACACAGCGTAAGTAATGGAATCACGTATGTACCTGACTAAGCACACCCAGACTATATGACGCAAATGCCTCTCCCCGCCTTGGAGCTATATACTAAGGTCCCTAACACACACACACACGCACACGTTAGGGCTAATTTATTCAGCAGCCAATTAACCTTCCAGCAGAACACACACACTCCACACAGACACAGGAAGAACATACACACTCCACACAGACACAGGGAGAACATACACACAGATAAGGCTTAGGCCGGGAATCTACAATTCACGTGTTGTCTGCGGAGATGTTTTGTGATTTGTTTGTCTTAAAGAACAGCGTGAAGATCAACAAATGGCGAAACAAAAAACACATGGTTACGGGGGGAGTTTATTTTTGCAGTTTTATTTCTTGGCAGTCGGTGAAATTACAGTTGTTTTCCCTCCTAAGTGCTACAAAGTGTTTGTGTTGAATCGGATGCTAATGACACCAGGTGTGTAGATTGCTGAGCACGGAGCGTGAAAGGACTGGTAAAGGAGCTCGCTGGCTTGTGTCTGACCGATAGAGAGGAGACGAGGAGAGAACCCCGATTATCATCATTCTCCAGAGGCATTATGATGTTACCTGCCAGGGCACCAATCATTGGTCTGTTTATTGTCTGCAGAGTGACTTACACTAATGCAATTCCAGGGGCTTACCCAGTGATGTGTGTGAATATTGCAGGGGCGTGTAACATGGTTGGCAGTGTGAAATAACAATGCTAACCACTGTGCACTCCTTTACTGGTTTAATGTATGAATGCTATACAAAGCAATGAGGAGGAAAGGTGTCAGCAAGTCTGGAATCTATAGAAATCATTCATTGGATAAAACCATCCTCAGATAAGATAAAAGGCCACACGTTCACATACAGCATGTTTATGGACGTTCTCTGGTTCCTTGGTGGCCACATTCATTGTGCCTAATGGTGGATTTCTCTGCTATGTTTGCCTCTGATGGGAGGTTAAGCCACTGATCCACGGCCCTCATATTTCCTGTACACTGACTGAACGTGGTTTTCTTTTGTCTTTGTGTCTGTGGTGTGCGATTAAATAGTTATGAGATGTTGTCCCCTATCGTGATTGGTAACTTACTGGTGGATCTGACTTGCAATACAACAGCCTGCCTTGTGAGGGCGCCGGCAGGTCTCCAATGTATTTTCACTGCACATGTTCATTGTAGCGTCCATGCTGCTACAGAGGGTCTGGTCTGCAGTTACCAGGTCTCTTCTGTTGTTGGGATCCACGGGGGGCCCTTTTAATGCCCCTGGTGCCTGGTCCCGGTACTGACAGCCCAGGCAGCAGAGAGGCTCATTCTTAGTTGTCCTCCTGGGTCGCACAGACTTTCTCATGCGTCTGCAGTGGATAGACGTTCTGTCCGCCTGCTGGGACTGTGGATGGAATTATTTTCCTTCTCCTCTCTTATGTTCGTTTAGCATCTAGTTAAACATGTGACGGTCGGTTAATGTGTGGATGGATTATGTTCTATACTATGAGCGTTGGTGTCTCTGTGTTCCCTGAGGCTGATGTGCTCGCAGCATCTTCAGAGCAGTAAATACATACAGAGAATCTGAATATTTATTTACCCGCGCCACAAAGAGCTCGTCTTGTAGGAAATGATATCTGCAAAGCAGTCACACAGCACAGTGCTACACGGCGTCTCGTGTTCTCGCTGCTCACAGGAATCAGCCTCATAAATATTATTTTTTTACACAATGACAGATTCCTAAATCGTGATGTCTCCAGGCTGTGGAATCGCAGGGGAAGCTTCTGAAAGGAGCACAACCTCGACCAAAGCTTTTTACCATCCTCTATTACTTCAATTTTCTCCCTATTGATCCGTACGGTTTCATTTCTTGGCATATAAAATTTCCTGCTCCTGCGTTTCCCAGAGAAGGCCGAAGTTTTATATTTATCTCCCGCTTTCTCTGAAGCGAGACATTGCGCGGTGGAAAGACGCCAGTAACTAGATACGAACATTGCCAACAGAACGAGATATGGGGCCGGTCACTCCACAGTGCCCCGTCCTGGGATAAAGTGACGATATTTCCCACTGTCCTAGTAACTCCTCTTCCATGTTTATGTCCAGCCAGGGGCCCTTTACCACTTATTACCCCAATGAGACGCCTCCCTGAACCGGCCTGAAACATCTCCACCCTACACACGTGATCCCAGCAATGACTCCATTATTATATACAACAGATAGCGCTGGAAAGATCAATCACTCAATAATAATAATTGTCATCCCCTCATACGGTGTATTTAGGACATTTGAACAATCCAGTTAATGCATCTCAGTAACGTTGTGTTGATCTGCAGGGGAGACACAACTGCAAAACACAAGTAGAGTTGAGGTTTCCCTGCATGTGCCATAAAACCATTTGCACCCTCGCATTGCAGCGTGCATTGTCCCCGTGTACCTGTTACTTTTTTACTTTGCGTCAGGCTCTAGATGAGAAGACATCCCTATAACCCGGACTAGTCACTGTGCGTAGATTGGAGAAGTGTCCCTTGACGCGTGTTACAGACTGACCTGATATTGCTGGAGCTTGTCTCTGATTCGCCTGTTTCTTGCAGGTATTAGAGTCTGAGTCTGGTATCATTCTATGTATCTGTGTTCTGGTGGATTATATTAGTACCTTCTACAATGTGTTTGGTCTGTACTGTTCTCGAGTAGCTGTTACTGGAGAAGACCTGAGATCTCTTTGGTGTCCTCAGAATGTGACATTGGGCACTGAGGGAACAGCATTTGCTTTGTAAATACCAGTCATCCTGCTGTCCCTCTTATAATCGGGTTCTGTCGTCCACAAAGGGCACATCATCAGCATTATGCAGTGTTCAGCGCCGGTCTGCCCAGGCCTTATGCCAGTGAATGGAGGTTTAGAGGGATCAGGAATACCCAGGCCTCATCCGAGGGGCAAAATGCCGCATGTTGCTTTTACCGGTGGTTTCTGATTACACGACAGAGGAGCGGCCGGGATCCAACAAATCCAGTGTCCAGAGACTGCTCTGCGACTGACTTCATTATGGGGCGATCCCGATTCATGGAATTCTTCCTAATTAGTCTTCCTGCTGGCATTTCCCAAACAGCGTCTACTCCGCTAATATATATAAACCACGGGAGGGAGACGACCAACCAACGGCCATAAATCCTCCATTAACAGCTGCTCGTTACTCTACCGTTACTCATTAACTATGAAAGGACAAGTCCTGTGTAATCCAAGTGTATCCCATGGCATGAACGCGCCGCGACACGTAGAAACAACGGCCAATCAGGAAATTTAATACAAAGTAAACTCTCGGCAGAGACATTGCCGGACACGGCTGACAGGTTTTATCAGACGTATTTACATGAATACTTGCAGCACTTAAATGTTGTGTTTGCAGACATTCAGAATTGTGTTATCATTAGCCATAAGTATCCGATCACAAGCTGTATATATCCTGCGATATATTAACCAAAGAAAATAACATTTGCACATGACTCGGCCATAAAGCATCTTCTGCTGTCACTGACATCACCGTTACTCTGCACTCGTAACTTACGGCTGCGTTTGGCAGAGAAAGAGGCTGTTAATCAGGGCGCGAAGCAAGCGCCAGAGGACGGGAGGAATGCGTCTGCCGCTGTGACCGCAGGGTAATGGGGCGCTAGCCGGGTGACCCACTTTCTGCTGCACATATTACTGTGCTGTTCACACAACATTGTGTAGACTCCAGCACACGCCCAATGGCGTCGCAGATCTCGGCGTTCTGTGCACTGTGCATGCGCACACCATTATGGCGACTCAGACCTGAGCGCAACTGACTGCGGCGACCGCCTGGTTTACCATTGGAAGGGAGGGTTGGAGGGACTTAGTCAATGTTCAGAACGCTCTTGTTCCCAATGAAGACAGACACAGGTTACAGGACACGTTTGCACCAGCCACAGAGCTGCTGACCACGGACGCCCCAGATTCTAAGCAGGACACTGCGTAACCTTCCTAATGCAACGTTAAAGGTGCGGGAATGGGGCTTTTATGTTGTGCTGGGGGTTTGTTATTTAATATTATTGGATAGTAATTACAGACAATTAGGAGCTCGATGGTGCATTATACATAGCTTTATTGCCATTATACGTAACACGGAAAACTTCCATTATTTGCGTTTGGTTTAAGCACAGACTTTGGGCCAGATTCGTATGAGCGCGATGATGGGATTACACACGAAGTGCGATGATTCCCATCTATTATGGGACCTGAACATTGCGCATTTTACTGCATCTCACACTTCCATGGCGTGCGAGATAAAATCCGCGATGCGCTGAGCTGCATCGTCCCCTCTAGACCCTTGTCTTCACTTGATCTCATTCTGAGGAACATTCCACCCACAAGATGGCCGCCAGTAGAGTATTTACAGACAATGCTGGAATAATATAGAGCTTTGCCAGGAGAAAGGCCTTTACATGACCTTAATGAATAATACAAAGTGTTGGGACTATTTGTTACCTATTAACTTTCTACATACAGTCGGGTCTCCCCGTGGACCCTTCACCTGCCAGGGCTGCTCCGGAGTGACTTTATGTAAGAGTGATCCGTCTCTTGCACATGAATAATACAGCAGGCCTCCTCCATTAATAATGTCTTCCTTCTGTTGCTCCCCAGGAAATTGCGGGGGGTAGATGACAATGTGACATATGTTTCCTCCATGGCTGGGGAATGGGCTGGCTTCATAATGGCCGTCTAATCTCTTGTATTTCTGGTTGAACGCTTGTTCCATCTCATACTCACAAAGCTACAATACCAGCGTCTCATTAGCCGGGATCTCCGCAGCTGGCGCCGCCGTCCCAGGGATGTGTCTATAAAGCAGAAACTCCCCTTATATCTGTGTGAATAAATGTGATGTGCAGGAAGAGAGGGACAGTCAGATGACTGACAGCGAGGATCTGTCTTCGGGCTGGGGAGTGGATGTGATGGCTGATAATTGGGTTGTTGCGGTTTAGGGGGAGACGCTCCTGATTCACATCATTCTCACTTTCTGACAGCAAGAATTGTGTTTATAGTATAATTATTCAATCAACAAATCTGTCTGTTTCTCACTACTGTCCCATGACACCTAGGCTATCCTACTAACACACAGCTCAGGTGCAGTCACATGCCATAGTGTGCAGAGAGGTTTAGGATGGCCTCTCCGAGCTCTGCCTGCACTCCTCTCCCCTCGGCAATGATATGACCTGTGAAAGTTGTGAGCCAGGATAGTGGAGAATGGCAAGCGGGAGAACGGAGAGGAAGCTCTGGCAGGGGGATTGACTTGTATATTGTACAGTGTTTCTATCTATGTATAGTGTGTACGGGGAACGTGCAGTGTTTCTATCTATGTATAGCGTGTACGGGGAACGTGCAGTGTTTCTATCTATGTATAGCGTGTACGGGGAACGTGCAGTGTTTCTATCTATGTATAGCGTGTACGGGGAACGTGCAGTGTTTCTATCTATGTATAGCGTGTACGGGGAACGTGCAGTGTTTCTATCTATGTATAGCGTGTACGGGGAACGTGCAGTGTTTCTATCTATGTATAGCGTGTACGGGGAACGTGCAGTGTTTCTATCTATGTATAGCGTGTACGGGGAACGTGCAGTGTTTCTATCTATGTATAGCGTGTACGGGGAACGTGCAGTGTTTCTATCTATGTATAGCGTGTACGGGGAACGTGCAGTGTTTCTATCTATGTATAGCGTGTACGGGGAACGTGCAGTGTTTCTATCTATGTATAGCGTGTACGGGGAACGTGCAGTGTTTCTATCTATGTATAGCGTGTACGGGGAACGTGCAGTGTTTCTATCTATGTATAGCGTGTACGGGGAACGTGCAGTGTTTCTATCTATGTATAGCGTGTACGGGGAACGTGCAGTGTTTCTATCTATGTATAGCGTGTACGGGGAACGTGCAGTGTTTCTATCTATGTATAGCGTGTACGGGGAACGTGCAGTGTTTCTATCTATGTATAGCGTGTACGGGGAACGTGCAGTGTTTCTATCTATGTATAGCGTGTACGGGGAACGTGCAGTGTTTCTATCTATGTATAGCGTGTACGGGGAACGTGCAGTGTTTCTATCTATGTATAGCTTGTACGGGGAACGTGCAGTGTTTCTATCTATGCATAGCTTGTACGGGGAACGTGCAGTGTTTCTATCTATGCATAGCTTGTACGGGGAACGTGCAGTGTTTCTATCTATGCATAGCTTGTACGGGGAACGTGCAGTGTTTCTATCTATGCATAGCTTGTACGGGGAACGTGCAGTGTTTCTATCTATGCATAGCTTGTACGGGGAACGTGCAGTGTTTCTATCTATGCATAGCTTGTACGGGGAACGTGCAGTGTTTCTATCTATGTATAGCTTGTACGGGGAACGTGCAGTGTTTCTATCTATGTATAGCTTGTACGGGGAACGTGCAGTGTTTCTATCTATGTATAGCTTGTACGGGGAACGTGCAGTGTTTCTATCTATGTATAGCTTGTACGGGGAACGTGCAGTGTTTCTATCTATGTATAGCTTGTACGGGGAACGTGCAGTGTTTCTATCTATGTATAGCTTGTACGGGGAACGTGCAGTGTTTCTATCTATGTATAGCTTGTACGGGGAACGTGCAGTGTTTCTATCTATGTATAGCTTGTACGGGGAACGTGCAGTGTTTCTATCTATGTATAGCTTGTACGGGGAACGTGCAGTGTTTCTATCTATGTATAGCTTGTACGGGGAACGTGCAGTGTTTCTATCTATGTATAGCTTGTACGGGGAACGTGCAGTGTTTCTATCTATGTATAGCTTGTACGGGGAACGTGCAGTGTTTCTATCTATGTATAGCTTGTACGGGGAACGTGCAGTGTTTCTATCTATGTATAGCTTGTACGGGGAACGTGCAGTGTTTCTATCTATGTATAGCTTGTACGGGGAACGTGCAGTGTTTCTATCTATGTATAGCTTGTACGGGGAACGTGCAGTGTTTCTATCTATGTATAGCTTGTACGGGGAACGTGCAGTGTTTCTATCTATGTATAGCTTGTACGGGGAACGTGCAGTGTTTCTATCTATGTATAGCTTGTACGGGGAACGTGCAGTGTTTCTATCTATGTATAGCTTGTACGGGGAACGTGCAGTGTTTCTATCTATGTATAGCTTGTACGGGGAACGTGCAGTGTTTCTATCTATGTATAGCTTGTACGGGGAACGTGCAGTGTTTCTATCTATGTATAGCTTGTACGGGGAACGTGCAGTGTTTCTATCTATGTATAGCTTGTACGGGGAACGTGCAGTGTTTCTATCTATGTATAGCTTGTACGGGGAACGTGCAGTGTTTCTATCTATGTATAGCTTGTACGGGGAACGTGCAGTGTTTCTATCTATGTATAGCTTGTACGGGGAACGTGCAGTGTTTCTATCTATGTATAGCTTGTACGGGGAACGTGCAGTGTTTCTATCTATGTATAGCTTGTACGGGGAACGTGCAGTGTTTCTATCTATGTATAGCTTGTACGGGGAACGTGCAGTGTTTCTATCTATGTATAGCTTGTACGGGGAACGTGCAGTGTTTCTATCTATGTATAGCTTGTACGGGGAACGTGCAGTGTTTCTATCTATGTATAGCTTGTACGGGGAACGTGCAGTGTTTCTATCTATGTATAGCTTGTACGGGGAACGTGCAGTGTTTCTATCTATGTATAGCTTGTACGGGGAACGTGCAGTGTTTCTATCTATGTATAGCTTGTACGGGGAACGTGCAGTGTTTCTATCTATGTATAGCTTGTACGGGGAACGTGCAGTGTTTCTATCTATGTATAGCTTGTACGGGGAACGTGCAGTGTTTCTATCTATGTATAGCTTGTACGGGGAACGTGCAGTGTTTCTATCTATGTATAGCTTGTACGGGGAACGTGCAGTGTTTCTATCTATGTATAGCTTGTACGGGGAACGTGCAGTGTTTCTATCTATGTATAGCTTGTACGGGGAACGTGCAGTGTTTCTATCTATGTATAGCTTGTACGGGGAACGTGCAGTGTTTCTATCTATGTATAGCTTGTACGGGGAACGTGCAGTGTTTCTATCTATGTATAGCTTGTACGGGGAACGTGCAGTGTTTCTATCTATGTATAGCTTGTACGGGGAACGTGCAGTGTTTCTATCTATGTATAGCTTGTACGGGGAACGTGCAGTGTTTCTATCTATGTATAGCTTGTACGGGGAACGTGCAGTGTTTCTATCTATGTATAGCTTGTACGGGGAACGTGCAGTGTTTCTATCTATGTATAGCTTGTACGGGGAACGTGCAGTGTTTCTATCTATGTATAGCTTGTACGGGGAACGTGCAGTGTTTCTATCTATGTATAGCTTGTACGGGGAACGTGCAGTGTTTCTATCTATGTATAGCTTGTACGGGGAACGTGCAGTGTTTCTATCTATGTATAGCTTGTACGGGGAACGTGCAGTGTTTCTATCTATGTATAGCTTGTACGGGGAACGTGCAGTGTTTCTATCTATGTATAGCTTGTACGGGGAACGTGCAGTGTTTCTATCTATGTATAGCTTGTACGGGGAACGTGCAGTGTTTCTATCTATGTATAGCTTGTACGGGGAACGTGCAGTGTTTCTATCTATGTATAGCTTGTACGGGGAACGTGCAGTGTTTCTATCTATGTATAGCTTGTACGGGGAACGTGCAGTGTTTCTATCTATGTATAGCTTGTACGGGGAACGTGCAGTGTTTCTATCTATGTATAGCTTGTACGGGGAACGTGCAGTGTTTCTATCTATGTATAGCTTGTACGGGGAACGTGCAGTGTTTCTATCTATGTATAGCTTGTACGGGGAACGTGCAGTGTTTCTATCTATGTATAGCTTGTACGGGGAACGTGCAGTGTTTCTATCTATGTATAGCTTGTACGGGGAACGTGCAGTGTTTCTATCTATGTATAGCTTGTACGGGGAACGTGCAGTGTTTCTATCTATGTATAGCTTGTACGGGGAACGTGCAGTGTTTCTATCTATGTATAGCTTGTACGGGGAACGTGCAGTGTTTCTATCTATGTATAGCTTGTACGGGGAACGTGCAGTGTTTCTATCTATGTATAGCTTGTACGGGGAACGTGCAGTGTTTCTATCTATGTATAGCTTGTACGGGGAACGTGCAGTGTTTCTATCTATGTATAGCTTGTACGGGGAACGTGCAGTGTTTCTATCTATGTATAGCTTGTACGGGGAACGTGCAGTGTTTCTATCTATGTATAGCTTGTACGGGGAACGTGCAGTGTTTCTATCTATGTATAGCTTGTACGGGGAACGTGCAGTGTTTCTATCTATGTATAGCTTGTACGGGGAACGTGCAGTGTTTCTATCTATGTATAGCTTGTACGGGGAACGTGCAGTGTTTCTATCTATGTATAGCTTGTACGGGGAACGTGCAGTGTTTCTATCTATGTATAGCTTGTACGGGGAACGTGCAGTGTTTCTATCTATGTATAGCTTGTACGGGGAACGTGCAGTGTTTCTATCTATGTATAGCTTGTACGGGGAACCTCCCTGCAGCCTAACCCTAAAACTCCCTACCCCGCAGCCTAACCCTAAAACTCCCTTCTTCGCAGCCTAACCCTAAGACGCCCTTCCCCGCAGCCTAACCCTAAGACACCCCTCCCCGCAGCCTAACCCTAAGACGCCCTTCCCCGCAGCCTAAGCCTAATACGTCCCTCCCCGCAGCCTAACCCTAAGATGCCCTTCCCCGCAGCCTGACCCTAATACTCCCTTCCCCGCAGCCTGACCCTTATACTCCCTTCCCCGCAGCCTGATCCTAAGACTTCCCTCTCTGTCTACCCATTCATTATGAAACTTTGGAAATAGTAATATTTGAAATTCAGGCAGACAAGATTTCATCTGCTTGTATTTAGACTACATCCCATTCTCTCCTGTTATCCTGCCAATATTCTGACTATAACTGAAATAAATGCTTATTTTTAACTTCCAAAATCTGAAAATCTAAGTCTTTGGAGTTAATAAAAAATAATAACGCTGAACATGTCCCGTGACGGTCTCTGCGTCTGCACGTTGTACGGGTATGGTAGATTCCATTACAGCGTTCAGCTCCGCAGGCGGCAGAGTAACGCTTTCACGTTGGATTTTCGTTCTCAGCCCGATGCAATGGATTTGTGCCAATGTCTGTGTATCAGCATGGAAGATCCGTCTCTCACACCCCACCAGACGTTCTCATTTGCGCAGGAAACGGTTCTCGTTGGAGGGAGTAGCCGGAGTTTTCATGGTGCCGGGTGGAAAATGGAAAGATTGGCGCGGTAGAGAGTAACGTGTCCCGTTTCCTGGGCGACCTGTCAGCTTTCTCTGTCACGGTGACCATAATCCCATTACATCTTCACTCAGCTGATTCACTTTGATTGGTTCTATGCTGCTCTCGCTGCGGGTCAGCAATATCTGGTATTTCCTGTCCTTTCAGTTACTTTGTACAGGAAGATTGGGCCAAATAAAATTCCATTTCTGCTGAAGTTTAATCACCGGCCGGGAGATTACCTGGAAATGTCTCTTCATGTGCGTTTCTCCACAACTGCTTCTCAAATCTTCCATTATCCACAAGTAGCAGTTATTTTACATAGGATTTAGTGTTTCTCAGCGGAGCGTGGAATGGGCTCACACCTGTACTGTTCCTCCTGATAGCTGTAATTGTAGCAGGGGAAGGATTTCACTCACGTTTCCTTAATAGAGATCTTGAGAATGAGAATGAGAATGAAAGAATGAGAATGAAATGCATCTCACAGGTCTGTAGCTTTTAACCAGGGGCAAAATTGAACAACGTCACCCCCAACCCTGCATTCCAAACCAATTTAACCTTAAATATTAAATTGCTGGTGCTCCCCTCAAGCTTTGTGCCCTGGACGGCCGTCCCTATGGCACACCCCTAATTACCGCCCTGGCATTGCACACATTTCATGCGAATCCCAAACTCCGTCAGCAGAGAAGCGGCTTCTCCGAGTCTTATTAAGCTGAATTTTGTTTCCTGCGCTGAGAGACAATAAATGTCACCATCTTCCTGAAGAGATTAGAAAAATTCCTAATTCGCGGTCATTAAAATGCGTCTTTATTTCCGTATCTCTCCGCTCCAGCTTGTAGACGCTGTAACATACAGGCTTGACACATTTATCATTGGCATATATTTATTTTCATGCTGGCCACCAATTCATCTGCATAGCCGAAATATATCAGCATTTCGCTACGTTAATTGGATGCCCATTTTCTGCCAGCGGATTGGTATGACCCAGCATGAAACACAGGGCACTGCTTCAATCTTCCTGCTGGCGTTATTTCTGTCTGTACCCAGAAAAGGCTGTGCCAGGGAACGATTCATTATGTGTATTAATAGAGATGGAGTTACAGGTCATATATTCACTTCATTTTCATTCGTCTCCAAGAGTTTGTAGCTGTTTGTGGGCTGGATTCATATTTAAGAAAGATTTTGTGATTCAGAGGTCCCCTCCCGTGTAACTCCCCCTGGCACTCTCCTGGGCACTCCCCCTGGCACTCTCCTGGACACTCCCCCAGGCACTCTCCCTGTCATCTCCTGCTGAGCAGTCCCCCTGGCACTCTCCTCTGGCACTCCCCCTGGCACTCTCCTGGGCAGTCCCCCTAGCACTCTACTGGGCACTCTCCCTGTCATCTCCTGCTGAGCAGTCCCCATGTCACTCTCCCTGGCACTCTCCCTGGGAACACAGAACCTTTACCCTAAGTGTCCTGCATGGAAACCCTTCTTTAAGGAATACTGAATCGTATGTAAGGGATTAGCCATGTCCTCACTGTACGATTTGCATGCCTCTGACCCCTCCCGTTTGGAGTATCTCCCCCGCTGAATGGAGGTGGTCATTTTACAGATTGATAGTATTATTACACTTTACTGCTTCCTACGAACAATGGCTCCTAGTGACTGGATAGGCTGCACTCTCAGTGATGTCACTGTCTCCTAGTGACTGGATAGGCTGCATTCTCAGTGATGTCACTGGCTCCTAGTGACTGAATAGGCTGCATTCTCAGTGATGTCACTGTCTCCTAGTGACCGGATAGGCTGCATTCTCAGTGATGTCACTGTCACCTAGTGACCGGATAGGCTGCATTCTTAGTGATGTCACTGGCTCCTAATGACTGGATAGGCTGCTTTCTCAGGGATGTCACTGGTTCCTAATGAATGGATAGGCTGCACTCTCAGTGATGTCACTGGTTCCTAGTGACTGGATTGGCTGCATTCTCAGTGATGTCACTGGCTCCTAGTGACTGGATAGGCTGCACTCTCAATGATGTCACTGGTTGCTAATGACTGGATAGGCTGCATTCTCAGGGATTTCACTGGCTCCTAGTGTCTGGATAGGCTGCATTCTCAGGGATGTCACTGGTTCTTAGGGATTGAATAGACTGATGCTTTTTATTTGTGTGGGAGGGAGTGTATTTTTATATTGCTGTCTAACAGGAATAAAATGTATATTGTTATATATTGCAGACATGAAGTTTTCAGTGTTCCTACAATCTCCTGTACATTGGATGTGAATGTGTAGTGTTGTTTCTGTACATCATCTAGAAGCACAGTACAATCTCCTCTCCAGGCTCAGAAATTAGTCAGCAGAGCCGGTTGAGACGCTTCCCCTCCTCCTCACTGCACTGACACACATTTACCCGGAGAGGTTCGTCCTGCAGCTGTGCAATCACAGGAAAGTGCCACAATCTGTAGAGTCTGCAATTTAACTTCAGAGAAAATCATCTGGTTACAGGAGAGAATCATCTCTGACAATAGAGATAACTGGCGACTCTGACTCATTCCTGGGAAACTTTTTCTCCGTCTTTACATACAATAGCACTTCCTCTGAAAGTTTTGAACTTTGAAGTAGTGTGAATGAATTTCCCATCAAAAATCTCCCAGTCAAGTACCCTGCACCCGAGCTCGCAGACAAACACTCCCGTAATGCATCAGGAGGTACAGGGAGAGGAGAAAGAACCCCGTACACTGCAGCGACTATTGTTCAATCACATTATAATGGAGTGCCATCATGCCTGATCATTGCAAGGCACTCACAATTGTTTCATCGCATTGTTTGACTGATCAAACAAAATGAAAGCTCAACCTACAATCATGTGTCGTGTGTACATCGCAGATCGGCAATTCAGACCGGCATAAAACGTCTGATCATTGACCGTGGTGTATATGCAGCTTTACTGTTACTAGACCTCCCCAGTGTGTGGCAAGACCATGGTAGACACTGGCAAGCCGACCAGACCAGACCAGACACAGCGCTTTAATCCAGGAGCCTAATATTCTGAATTCATGGCTTTCCATAAAACTGTCCACCCTCAATCTAGTGTAAAAATGTATTCTCTAGAATTCTACACTCATTTGGCTACTTGGGGCACTGTCCCATCGATCGTATCGCTCATGAAACGCTCATGTGTGTAGCGTACCTACAATGCACTCCCATTGGTCGTACTTAGTTTAGCCTTCTTACACCCAGCAAACCCCACCCTAACTTTTCTGATCGTAACCGCAGGCGGCCGTAAGCTCATTGCGTAGTTACAACGCTTAGCACGCGCATACTGTACGATTTTAATGCCTCACCCCGCCCTCTGTGCGTAATTACGGATTTCGTATGGCAGACACGCCCCTTCCAGCGTTTTTACGAAGCTGTAAGTACAAATTCTTGTTTTTACACTTACGCCTGTTGTAAAACACGAGCGTACGTCTGGATCAGACCCAATGTCACATTTTCCAGGACCTCAAAGCAATTTGGCAGCTTCCACTTTTCTTCTATTAATTGAATTGAGCACAAAGGGAAGAGACCGTGTACAAAATAAGCCTTTCCAGCATAATAACGCTTCTGTCACCCCTGAAGGACGTATTGACCATTTGCAGAGATGGCCATTGTGTGTGTCTGGAGGAGGCGATAGACCAGACAGGAGTTTGGTAAAACAGAGGTTGTTTTGTGATTCACACTTTCATACAATCAATAACACAACAGGAAATTGTCTGGCTCTAATGAGTGGAGGTTACTTAACATTCATCTGCCCTGATCCAGCTAGATCACATCTCACCGCTGATGTCATCTGCTGTCGTCTCTACCAAAAGACTCATTAGGGAGTCCTGCCATTGTCGGCATTAGATGCTGAGGCTGTGATGAGAGACATGTTTACAAGACGCTAAACTCACGTGATTCATTAGGAAAGAATTCTGGTGCAGCCAGGTATTATAATGGGAGAAGCTTCCGTTTTTCTATAATGTGCAGGGAGAGCAGACTTTGGTGCGATGTGTTGCTCAGTCTCCAGACTTTCCTGCATCCTTGCACACTTCTAGATGTCTTGCTCACATCAGGGGGTTATTTGAATGCACCAATGGGAAGTGCAGGGAGATTACAACGTGCCCTGGCGCAGGTATTGCTGCAGACCTGAGAGTGATGCTCTGGTTACAGTCTCCTGTGGAATGCTGCCGGGTTACTCTCCCTCACCCAGTGAACCGTGTGGCCTTCAGGTGAATGAGAAACTCCTAATGACAGAACGCGATGGTCCTGTTCTGCAGGACGCTGTTGATACACGCTGCGAATGTGAGATCGTTATCAGCCCAGGTGACAAAGGGAAATGTAAATGCAGCTATCTGCGGGGGAGCCGGCCCGGTGGCCTCAGGGCTTCATGTAACCAGTAAACAGTACAGGTCATAGCGCTTGCCACCATAGGAGTCTGCAGCATCCACCGACGTTACCATTCCCCCCACAGCAAATCACCCTCCCTCCCCTGCAGCCTGACCCCCTAACCCTTTCTCCCCTGCAGCCTGACCCAAACCCTCCCTCCTCTGCAGCCTGACCCTAACCCTCCCTCCCCTGCAGCCTGACCCTAACCCTCCCTACCCCGCACAGAGAGTTTACTCAC
>WWET01001736.1:94387-143376 GCA_011038615.1 Limnodynastes dumerilii | reverse complement strand
ACCTTCCACGTCTTCACATAAAGTCCTCCTGTGACTATATTACCTTCCACGTCTTCACATAAAGTCCTCCTGTGACTATATTACCTTCCACGTCTTCACATAAAGTCCTCCTGTGACTATATTACCTTCCACGTCTTCACATAAAGTCCTCCTGTGACTATATTACCTTCCACGTCTTCACATAAAGTCCTCCTGTGACTATATTACCTTCCACGTCTTCACATAAAGTCCTCCTGTGACTATATTACCTTCCACGTCTTCACATAAAGTCCTCCTGTGACTATATTACCTTCCACGTCTTCACATAAAGTCCTCCTGTGACTATATTACCTTCCACGTCTTCACATAAAGTCCTCCTGTGACTATATTACCTTCCACGTCTTCACATAAAGTCCTCCTGTGACTATATTACCTTCCACGTCTTCACATAAAGTCCTCCTGTGACTATATTACCTTCCACGTCTTCACATAAAGTCCTCCTGTGACTATATTACCTTCCACGTCTTCACATAAAGTCCTCCTGTGACTATATTACCTTCCACGTCTTCACATAAAGTCCTCCTGTGACTATATTTCCTGCCATGTCTTCACATAAAGTCCTCCTGTGACTATATTACCTTCCATGTCTTCACATACAGTCCTCCTGTGACTATATTACCTTCCACGTCTTCACATAAAGTCCTCCTGTGACTATATTACCTTCCATGTCTTCACATACAGTCCTCCTGTGTTTATATCACCTGTATAGAGTGACTATATCACCTGTATAGAGTCATTAAATGAATGATGACCAACTGCCCCAATAGACCTTTCACCGAATGATCGCATTCCTGGCTGATCCCCAGCCACTGGGACAATGTGTCCGTCACTGGGGATGTCACTGTCTGTAGCCGGCTGCTTTAACGTTCAGCATCAGGACTGTCCACCATACACAGGGGACCGATGCCGTCTCTCGCTATTGTTGCATTTGGCTACTGTACGTGTCCATTATGTACCCATTACAGACAGTGTTGTCTTAAGTCACTACCGGTGTTCTGTCTCTCTCTCTGCCATCTATCTCTGCACCCAAGACCCCTCTCACGCTGCCAATTCCGCCCTGGGCTGATTCCACTACATAAAGGCCGTAAAAGTGAGATATAATCCATTCTCCGAGCTTTATGCCCCGGACGCGTGATATTTGGCCGCCTAAAGGTGTTCCTTTGATTGGCAAAGAGAAGGCAGCGTGTTTCGTTGTGAAATAGTGGTCGTAAATCAGGGAAAATGTGGCAGCCTCAATCGGATTTTACTATATCATTCTTCAGGCTCCCACTTCACAGAAACGGCTGAATGTTTGATACTGAGCGAGTAAACAATTCCTTCTCGTGTATCAAAGAGATCGGAGAATTCCCCATAGTGGGCAACACGCTCAACAAAGAGAATCTGGACTCCAGAAGGGGGGTCTCCCTAATGCTGGGGTGGGGTGGGGGGGGTGCTTACAGCTGCCATATTGGATTCCTTCCTTTATCTGTATGATCTTACAATACACGCGTGGCTTATGTCCCAGACACCGTATGTTATTCCAGCTGTAGAGGGGTATAAAACAGTAAAAGAATAACATGTAATATATAATATATTTGTAGGATTGACATTAATTCATGTTTTATAACTCAAAGCTTCACCATAAAGCCAGCCACGCACTATGGTTAATTGGCCAGTCAGCTGATTAGCGGTTAATCTGCGCAATTATTGTATTGTCTGTGGCTGATTTGTTGGGAAAAATAACCCAAAATGCCCAATTATTGGACTGGATTCACAACTGCGTGTTTTAGTAAGGTCCGTTCCGATTTGTAAGTGCAGCGCTAATGCGCACACGTAGTAAATATTTGACGCTATCTACGTAGCGTTTCGTTACATCGCACTTAGAAATCGGAACGTACCTTACCAAAACACGCAGTTGTGAATCCAATCCCATATGACCGCTGCTGGGCTGATCCTAGTAGTGTGGCACCGGGTGGCAGGGAGAAGCCACAAGTGCCTGATAATGAGGGTTAGCTCTCCGGAACTCTGTGCACAGGGACCAGTCCTGTTACTGGGACTCCGTGTTATTGGATCTCTTCTGGAAAGGTTATATAAAATGAAATCTCAGATCTCTGGTAGTAATAGAAGCAAAGTGATCTGTCAGGAGACTCTTCCCGCAGTGACAGAGACATCAGCCGGCCCCACTCCCCCTCTGGGAATAATCTTCATAATGAAGCGTTCTGCCTCAGTTTAACAAGACCAGAAAAAGTTTCCTTTCTAACACCTGACGTAGCGTCTGGAGAGTCAGCACAAAGAAAGTGACGGCAGATAGGAGACACATGGCCCAGACAGTCCGCACAATACTGATTCTAGACTCTATAGGTCCAAATGTCATTCTATTTATACCAAGCGTATTTATATTGTTCTGCTGTGTTAGCCAGTGGAGTTTTTTATAAACATTTCAATGAAGTCATTTTTCTGCATGTTATCTGTAAACCTTCCACACGCCAGTTATACACAAACCCTCGTGTCTAACACACCTCTGCCTTCAAAAAAAATCACCCCTCCCGTACCTTGATATATGTGAAAGCTGCTGTCATCCCCCTCTGCCCCTTCTCTGCTCCAATCTCTACATGTTTGGTTCCCCTAGTCTTTCTTTGTATGGAGTGTGACACAGGCCATGCACCATTTTAGTTGCTCTTCTCTGCTCCTATACACGTTACTTCCTCTAGTCTCTCTGTATGGTGTGACACAGGCCATGCACCATTTTAGTTGCTCTTCCCTTGATATATGTGAAAGCTGCTGTCATCCCCCTCTGCCCCTTCTCTGCTCCAATCTCTACTACAGGTTTCTTTCTCTGGTCTCTCTGTATGGTGTGTGACACAGGCCATGCACCATTTTAGTTGCTCTTCTCTGCTCCAAGCTATATATGTTACTTCCTCTAGTCTCTCTGTATGGTGTGTGTGACACAGGCCATGCATCATTTTAGTTGCTCTTCTTTGCACGGTCTTTGATGTATTTATGTCCTTCTGGAGATACGGCTCCAGCACTTAACACAGTGTAACTGATTCAAAGATCAGAGAGCTTTAAGGTGCGGATATGCTAGTATCCGCACCTAACTTAAAGCTCCCTCACACGCCACCTCCCTCTTATTTCCTTCTTAAGAAAGTTTCCCTGCCCCTCCCTCCCCGGCTCCTTTACATACCTTCCCCCACCCACTCTTCTGCCCAGGAACGCCTCTAATGTATCTTACCAACTACTTTAAACACCACACATAGCCAATCTACATACCTAAGTGATACATAGACTGTGTAATTAACCTACCACACATGCATAGTAGTTACTGCTTAAAACTCCACACCCAAGAAGCCAAAATGTCTTAGGTGTGATTACAGTCCAATATTCCCCATGAGGCCGCACCAATGACCTATAAAGTGACATTATTACCTCTCTCTCTCTCTGTTACTAATTCCTCTCCCTGTACACCCAGCATGTGACTTGCTTTATTACAGTGCTTTATATCACATGAAATAATGACTCCTTCATCCATCTCCTCCTCAGTAGTTCCTGATGTGCTGCCATTAATGATATAGTAAGCTTTTGGGTACTCTGCGTCCCCAGCACCTGATTTTGCATTATTTTGTTAATAAAAGCTGCTTTGGAGGTTTAGAGTTGAGAGATGAGGTCTTTGATGAACTCTACATTGTAGCCAGTATTCCCCTGTCTGAGCCAGTGTCGTCCTGGAGCCCTGTACCTCTATCCCACAGCCGGTCTCTGTGTATCAGCCGGCTCCCCCGGATTCCCACCTTGTGCTCGTTCAGGAGACTTTGACATGATGTGACGTGGCTGAGTAATGTCCGTCACTCACCCATGAAGTCCTTTATTACGGCAATCCGCCTGTGATAAAAAGATGAGGCTGGATCTGCTGCAGCCGAGGGCAGTCATCCCCCTAAAAGCCTTGGACACAACAGCTTCCAGATGTTAGGTTCATAAGCCAGATGCCCGGTTTATTTCCTTGCGCTGTCTCCCAGCTGGTGCTGCGCTTCCTCTTGTTATTGTTAAGCGTCGTCATTGAAGCTAATCGGATTCACTTTCTAAAGACCCTTATTTTACCCCGGCCGGGGATTACTCATTCAGGCTCCTGTCATTTCTTAATGCGGAGCTAGGATGGAATTTGTCAGACTTGATGGCGGAGACGCTGCCCACGTTCTTGGTGTGATGGGAAGTCACCTCTCTCCCTCTGAGCGCTCAAACATTCCAGGGGCTGTGATATCGGGTCAATCTGGGGCTTTAAAGGATTATGAGACTTCTATCTGACGTTACTGCTGCCCCTGAATGATGGATCGGCCATGTCTGGAATCAGTGTGAGTGCTGGGTGCAGTTATATAATAAAGACATTGAATGTTGGAGAGTATAAAGGAGGCCGAAGTTATGTGATCTCCCGAGAGGGCGTCCTGCGTGACGTGATTTCTACTATATTCTAGGTCCCTAGAAACTCTTTTATATTATTATGGACTGCACTGATGATAAAGTGTTATATAATGCATCATGAGCCGACCTCAGCATTACATGGGATTAACGCAGCCTGCGCAGGGAATAGACTGAAAGGTGATATAAATAGGTGTAAATATGTTGTGTTATCACGTGTAATATTGCTGCAGAATAATGGGCATAATACAGCCTATTCCTGACTAAAACAATTACAGACACCGGAGATTCCTTAGAGTCTGTGTAACCTCATCGTGTTCCCCACAGGATACTGCGATAGTCATGTGACCATCATAACACTGACCGCAGGTCTCCTCCGAAATAACCCAATAATAATTTTACTCCGCTTCCAGTATCCCTCGTCTTCTCAGGTGTTCCCTATATTGTGTATTACTTGTATAGAGTGTCAGCTGTATATAGATAATGAAGTGAGCGATTCATGTATACTCTGTCTCCTATCAGCATAAACAAATCACCTTATACTCAATATAGCTTCATGCACATGAATAACATAATAAGCAATGAAATCATTAGAAATATAAAAGGTCCAGCAATTTCATTACCGGCAATATATGGGGCCCCAATGATTTCAATATGCTGTTTAAAACATAGATTCTACACTTCTGCAAATGTAGGTTTTGGAAATAAGCACCAGCGTATTCAAGGTGATAAGTTGTGGGAATCTTTTCCTTTGTGGTGATAGTCCGCTATACTTCATCGTTTCTTGTAAATACGGTGGTTCAGAAAATTTCCCACCACAACTATCACCTTGAATATGCTGGTGCTTATGTCCAAAACCTACATTTGCAGATATTTACAAATATATATATATTTGCATAAAGTATACGCAATCTACGTTGCAAAAAGAAACGTAGATGGCGTTACACAATTACTGCGCATGCGCAGTAACACAAATCGGAAAATATGCAATGCACCCGGAGCTCTGCATACGGCCCATAGAATCTATGTTTTAAACAGCATATTGAAATCATTGGGGCCCCATATATATATATTTATTGCTGGTAATGAAATTGCTGGACCTTTTATATTTCTAAAATTTTATTGTATTTTTTCATTGCTTGTTATGTTTGTTATTCATGTGCATGAAGCTATATTGATTATAAGGTTTTAATAAATGACATGGTATATATTCAAAGCGCAGCCTTTTCTTTGCAATAGTCCTATCAGCATAAATCTATATATTTCTAGGGCTATGGCCTTCTGTCATACACTGTGCACTTATCATGGGAATCATAGCACAGTTATGTCTTGTGATTATTATCATTCAATATGTATATACAAGACATTGTCTCTCATCTAGGAGGTTTATACATGTGAGATAACGGGGCAATGATGCCGTCACTGATTACATCACATTTATATTTATCGCTGCATTATTGCGTTTTTCTACATCGGTCGCAATCTCGTTCTTCCAGGTGTGTGACATTGGGCCTGATCCAGAGCTACGAAATTGGCCGATTTCGAGCGAGCGTACGACGGTTTTTTGCGTATTTTCGTACGAAAATTCGCACTGCGCATGCCCAGTATGACAGCTTCCGGTCGGCTGGACGACATGAGCGTATAGCGGTCGTATGGTGTGCGAATTTTTCGCTCGAGGGGCGTGCGTTCAGTACGACGGTCGCCTGGGCGCTCGTTTTACTACAGGGAGGCGGGGATAGTCATTTAAATTGTACAGTATGGGCGTGCTAAGCCCGTACGCTCAGCGTATTATGTGCGAAAATTCGTACGGCCGACGGTCGTACCCAGTGTAGGGTATAGCCGCCGTAAGCAGGTACTTTACTATGGGAGTGTTAGGGGCGTGCATGTTTATTCGCACGGTCGAACGTACGCATTCGCCCGCCGTGCGAAATTTCGTAGCTCTGGATCAGGCCCATTGTGTTGATGGAGCGTGCGTCGCGATGCCCTGAGAGCGGAGGATTTGTATCCCGGGGACGCCGAGAATCGCGCAGGGGGAGAATTTACATAAGAATTAGTTTTGGTTTCTTTTGTGCCATTTTCCTTTGGTGCTGTGCAGCGTAATTAAGTTACCTAGTAACAGATAATAAGATGGATGTGTGCACTGGTCACTAAGTAGGGTCACAGCCAATTTATTTAGTGCCAAGTGTCCTTCTCCTAGTGTCCCTCTAGATTGCAGATTAGACATTTAATTGGGCTGCGGTGACAGAGATGAATCGGAGAGAGGGCGGGGGGGTTACTTCACTTATCTGCTGGAAGCTTTTAGTGCACAATATAATCATTAATGGTAAAATGCCACTTTTCAGACCCTATTTGCCATGATATCTTTGTGTGTTTTAAAGTTGGTCTCGACTCTGATTGAGCCATCTCCATGACTACCCCTCGCTGTAAGTTATTCCTCGCGCTTACGTCTCATGATCATTGATTTACATAAACGCCTCTTGCGCTAAGTAACATTGTGAGATCCTGAGCGGAGTGCGACAGGTTCCTGGAATCTCAGCGCATTTAAAAAACAAATCAGAGATTGAGCTGGCGGGAGAGGAGATGGTTATTCCCTGCATTGTTGGAGATTGTACCTTGTGATTGAATGCGCATATCATTTATTAGAGGGGACAGATTTCTCGGGCTGTCTCTTTCTGCGTGTGTGTGTGTATATAGATAGATTTATCATATAATTAGTGTTTCTTTCCTTATCCAATTAGCATCTAATATGTAACCTTAAGAAGTCACTAATAAGGAGGTCGCTGACCTGGTGCTGTCTCAGAAAGCCATTTCCTTCATCCTAAATTATTCTCCTGTGAAATGAAGACTTTGATTTCCCGGTAATAAGTGTCTGGTATTTTCGTGTGCAGAATGGCGATTATGTCATTTGACCTTTAGAGAATTTCCTTATTTTTTCAAGGCTCGGTGCAGTATATGGAGGAACAATCACCTTTGTGCGAGTGCTTCTTGGAATTGCCTTTGTGATTGACCAGGGATCGTAATCTCGCAAAGATTGACATTCCGCACGGACATAAATGTTTGGCTATTACAGAGCGGCCGGGAACTTTTACTGCCTCCATTGTTGCGCAGTTTACCGTGGAATTGTGCATAGCGTGAAGCCAATATATGAATGATGCATTGTGTTATATAGAAATCTATGTCTGGTTGAAGTGGTCTTGCAAGGATCACAGACGCACACACGCACACACACATTTATATAGCGGACCTGATGCAGATCTGAGCATATGTGAGTGCAGAGAACGTGCTGTTGATGAGTAAAATTTTTAGAATTATATGTTTTTAAAAACTAAAAACATCATTTTCCTAAATGTGTTCATGCGTTTACCATTACCTCTAAAAAACAGGTCACATAAAGGTCTTTGAGAGAGTCTGCCCCCAGGACCTGACATTGGGCTGGTGCAATCATGTTTCTGTAACGAGTCCTCCATTTCGTCTGTGTGGCGTCAGGTCTATGTTGGGGGCACGCGCCTCGTCACTCCCCTACTGTACATTGACCACTTACCTCCTTATCCTCCCCCCCGGACACACCTTACAGAACGCAATCCGCCACAGCCTCCGTTGCGTTAGGGTCTGAATGGGTCGTAATTGCGCACTTAAATGTCCTGCAGCAATACGCCTCATCAGCCGGTGAACGCACACCTCTGGATGACATGAAGTGTGTATATTATAGGAAACTGTACATTAAGGACAAAGATAAACACTGCGCAATTATCAAGAAACCGCCAGCGACATCGCTACTTCCTCGTAAACGTTTCATCTCGTCTGAATGTTTCCTCCAGGATACATAAAATGTCCCTTCTGCCCCCTCTATTATCACCACTACCCGCCGCCTTGTTTCTAAGCAACCCCTATAGACCCCTCTCTGCTGTGGGCGATAGTAAGACAAGATGGAATCCGCGTCACCTGTGTCTCCATCTTGCGTAGAAGGGTTGCTGCGCTTTTATCAGGGGAAGAAATCCAGCATTGAAGCCACTGACCGCAGCTGGGGGAAGGTTCTGCTTCCAGTAAACATTACATTACGATGCATAGAATGACTGTGAACTCTGACCCCCCTCATGGAGTACAGGAGCCAATCAGACGGCGGCGTGAGATGGCCCGGTCAGACCACCTTTTATTTATTAGCTCTTAACAGTTCACAGGTTAAAATCTCATGTTTTACTGCAGCAACACAAGCAACGGGAATGACCTGTGGGCGCCGTGTGAGGGAATAATGGTTACTGGTCCTGCCGCTTGTGTCTACGCAAATCCCCCGCTTACAGATATAACACGGGTATCAGTTACTAAAGCAGATTAGAAATCTCCATAATCTGCAAGCATCCCTTGCCACACATTATTAGCACGACTGGTAATGAGATGACAGGAAAGGATTCAATAATCAGTGCATCAGCTCCCATCCCCCACCTATTCCCCTGCAGGTGTGTCCCGGATCTGGTTACAGCCGTCCAGGCCCGTCGTTCATGAGGGATTGTCAGCTTGAAATCAATGCTTCCCTTTACCCAAAGGGGCTTGCAGGATGAAAGGTAGAGACGAGTATGGGAGCGGATATTGTTACCGTATTTGTGAATGAAGTTTGGGTGAGAGATACGGTCATTACAAAGCTTAAAAGGCAAACAATCCCCCTCCCCCGAGAACTTTCATTACCATGAATAATGGACGGGTTACACTTATGAGACATTATGGTGCAATTATCTATTCCATAGCCTGGGACGTTAATAGAATGTATCAGATCCAAGTAAAAGCTTATAGACTGGGCCATAGCTACAAACTTTAGTACCAGGCGCAAAAGGAAATTTGTTGCATCCAACCTTGAGTTAGTTTAACCTTAAATATGAACTTGCTGGCGCCCCACATCAGCTTTACACCCTGGGCGCCCACCCCCCTCACACACCCCAGCAAGGAATAGCTATGGACCGACTGATTTTCTATATGTATACCTCTGCACGATCGCAAGGGGAATAATCCAGCAAGGAGAGCCGTCCAATGGGACGTCCCATCAAATCCACCGCCAGAAGCAGAAGCTTCTTAAGTGTAAATCCAGTCCATAACTCCACACATCAGAGAGAAGTGACAGGAGAGTAACAGAGGGGTGATGGGAGTGACGGGAGCGCAGGGCGGGAGTGATGGGAGTGACAGGGGAATAATCCAGCTAGGAGAGCCGTCCGATGGGACGTCCCATCAAATCCACCAACAGAAGCAAAAGCTTCTTAAGTGTAAATCCAGTCCATAACTCCACACATCAGAGAGAAGTGACAGGAGAGTAACAGAGGAGTGATGGGAGTGACAGGAGCGCAGGGGGGAGTGATGGGAGTGACAGGGGATTTCAGAACACACAAGGAGGTCTGCATCAGGTGCTTCACCAAATCTTACCTGGGCAGCCACCTGCCACCATGTTGTGGGTTTCTCTCCGGTGAATTACCGCTGTGGGTGTGTATATATGTATAAGCTTAGAACGCCTCGTCTGACCATGAATCCAGCTGTGGAAAGGAAAGGTGTATGAAATATTCTGCTCATCAGTGGTTGCTGAATGCTAGAACCCCCTCGGGGGGCCGGAGGATCGCTCTCGGCCTTGGCTGAGCGGCCAGACGCACACGGACAGAAATATGCGCCGGTCCGGAGCTGGCTCTCTGCAAATGACAATAAACTTGCAGCAGAATTTATTACCAGAGCAAGTCTTAAATAAGTTTTCCCTCCATGGACTTGGTGAAATGCAGCTGGCCTTAAATATTGCTGTTCCAAGGTTCCCTCGGTGGTGGCGGTGTCACCCGGTGTAAAATGGCCATCCTTGTTTCTGACAAGCAGCAAAGTTATGAGGGCTGTAAGAGAGGCAGCGGCTCCGTGCTCCCGTCAGCAATCCTTTCTCTCTCCTTTCCTGGCATTTCCTGAGATTATCGGCTTCATAACAGGAGGGCATCAGTAGCAAAACACTTCCCAACGGGGTCTACCTACAGTGGCAGCAATTACATGATGTCATTTATCAATATTCCTCTAATTATGCTAAGAAAATAGCCACAAAACAATCTATATCCATCACCAAGGAGGCTGGGTCCCTGGGCCAGAGGGGTAACTTATCGCTATTCAGGGTCCATTGCTTTTGTTTGTCTTCAGTTCTATCAGTTGGGGGATTCGGAGCGGATGACCTCCCTGTGCAATATATTCCGAGGGATCTGTCAGTGTTGGGATAGTGCAGTGGATCACTGTGCGATGCTAAGTTCCACCAACTCCATCTGTAGCGGAATAGACCCCTGTGGAACGGCAGCCGCTAATCAGGGGCCTTGGTAAACATATGACACTAATTAGTGCGTTCATGTTGCTGTCCCATCAAAATGAATGGGCTGTTGCTGTGATTCACATTCAAGAGATTTCTAATTAGAGAAGAGGTAATCGTCTGTTTACATGTATTGGTCATCGTTTATTTATAAGGCAACGCAGATTCCGCAGCACCTGGTTGTCATCTTACAGATATGACAGACACGGAGACAATAAACATGATGACAGGTAATAACGCTCAGTACAGTTTTATGGCATAATAATAGTATGAGAGAGCAGAGGAAACAACATCCACAAGGTCAGACAAGGAGACAGACATGAGTCATCAAGAGGAATCTGACCCTGAGAGCTTGCACTCTAGAGGGAGGGGTAATGAGAGACAGTTTGGATAGAGTGGTGACATAATGAGAGAGAGGGAGACGGCTATGAGGAGGAGAGGATGCAGACCCTGAGAGCTTGCACTCTAGAGGAGGGGTAATGAGAGACAGTTTGGATAGAGTGTTGTGACATAATGAGAGAGAGGGAGACGGCTATGAGGAGGAGAGGATGCTGACCCTGAGAGCTTGCACTCTAGAGGGAGTGGTCATTAGATTCAGTGGAGGAAGTGAGAGTAAAGCTGCCATACACTAGAGCAATTATCGGCCCGATCTCGCAATTATTGTGTTATTGGTGAATTATTGTTCAAGTGGATGGTAACAATTTTTTCAGCAATCATCCAATATTCGTCCAAGAACCCTTTTGAACAATTATTGATTTTTTGATATGTTTGATGTAAATCGGGCACAAGCAGACGATAAAATGTAAAAACGCACAGTGTACGGGCATTACACGAAATCTTTGCCGATAAAATGCTGGTGACGTTAGTAGGCAAATGAAAGTTATCGGCAGCTGGATGGGCAAATGCGTTTTTTTAGGGACGATAAAAGTAGATGAGAAATCTGAGGTTTTTTTTTACATTTCCTGACGATTATCGGCTGAGAATAGTGTAGTGAAAGGCTATGGATATCATTGGGGACTGTAGTGTATATAAGAGTGGGGGACGCATGAGCCAGTTCATAGATTGCTGGTAGATTATTGTGCGTAATGATAATCTGGGAAGGTGTAGTGCGTTCCCCATATAGTGCCGCGGTAACGTGTATCTGTCGGTGTGTGTTTTTATGGTACATTAATGTTAAACTTTCTCTTGTGTCGTATTCTGTGGACTCAGAGATCCAATCAGCTGATGAGATGGAGCCGGTCTGATCCCCTTTCACGCTCGTTATCTGTGCCATTAGCCGCCATTAGGATTAGTGCAGCCGGCTGGTAATAGCGCTGTTATTTGGAGATCTACAGAATAAAACCCTCATTAATGTAAATTGAAGCTCACTGCAGACAATCTCTCTGTAGGTTAAATGTCGCATCTCTCTTATTAGCCGCAGTACTGATACAGCATTGTCTGCCCCAGCAGAGTCTCAGTGATGATGAGGGAGAAGGACGCAGGCCGGGGGCTGCTTTGTTATTTTGATGTCGGCCTCAATGTCTGTATTTGTGGATTGCTCCCGACTCCTTTCTCCAGACAATACGGTTCAGAATTATTAGCAGAGAGCTTGTCTGTTGGTAAATCACATCATGTTGGTGGTTTCTCCTGCTTCATATGTGTTTTGTTTTATGTATGAAGCTATGTAGTCACCACTCCAGCATTCCCTTACAGATGACATCTTAATCGCCGCTGCGTCAGGGCCGACAGGTATTTAATAAGAAATCATTCTTAATGGATACAATGTTCAATGTTTAGGGTTTGGCTGCAGAGAGGGGAGGGCTAAGGTTAGGCTGCAGAGAGGGCAGGGTTAAGGTTAGGCTGCAGAGAGGGCAGGGTTAAGGTTAGGCTGAAGAGAGTAGAGGGTTAAGGTTAGGCTGCGAAACGATGATGGTAAGGGGAGGGTTAAGGTTAGGCTGCGGAACGGTTAGGGGAGGGGATGTTAGGGTTAGGATGCAGAAAATCTACCTCTCTCCATTGGACTCTTGTGAGACACTGCAGTCGTGGAAACGATGGCTTCTTGCTGCAAATTGCCGAAAAGTGGCCGCAGTTGACGCTTAATTGCCGCAAAGTGATCTGTAAAAAGACTACTGGCCCTAACCCAAACACCCTTTATGGAGCTATTACTGACCTTAATTATAGAAGTAGCTGAGAAGTATATTTGCTTAACAATTGTAAAACCAGAGCTGTTGCCCATAGCAACAATCAGATTATGTTTATTTATTTTTATTTAGCGCATTCTAGAACGCGGTAGGTAGACGCTAGCCAGTTGCTGTGGGTAACATCTTCACTGTTATAGTAAATGCCCATTGTCTCCTGCGGTATGTCCATTGTGGGAGCAGATTGTGAGCGAGAGCCGGTGCTTTCATTTATTATAAACCAATTGTCTCTATAAACCTGAGATGAAGCCGACATCCTGGATCCCAGCTCACCGCGGCCATTTATAAGCCATTATCCAAACAGCATCTCTCGCTCTACCCTAAAGCAGTCAAGCTGACTACTTTACAATGATATATTATTTATCGGCTCCATTAAAACTCCACCGGCTCCATTACTCCTTCGATCTCTGGTCCGGCTTCCAGGGCCTCCTGCCCCCCAGGGACACCCCCATTCACAGAGCCCAGGGAGCGGGGCCTGGCTCTGGATCGGTGCCTGAGGAAGGTGGACGAGGTTTCCTTTCTTGTACATCCCTCACTGTCAGGAGCTTCTCTCCATTAAGAGCTGTGTTGGTTTGCAGCCAGCTCATCAGTCTAATGGAATAATGAGATAGTGAGTGTATCTAGCTGATGATACAGTGCAGGAAATGTAGATCCGTCTCCCTGTTTATACAGCAAAAACAGTACTAATATTGGATGTAATTTGTTTCATGGAGTTCACTCATTCATAGGCAAAGCATCAAATTAACAAAGTGAAAGTGGCTGGTAATGCAGTTAGCAGCGATCGCAGCCTGCAAGGGATTTCCTCCTGCCGCCCCTGATGAGCTCAGCGCTGTCAGCGGGTCCAGGTCCGCTCTATCCTTAGTTATGGCTTCTCTCTACTCCTAGATTATAAGACGTGGCCCTGGATTGGATATGGCCCTTGGTGGACACATTGGGCCTGATCCACAACTAAATATATGCCTGATAGTCTATAGTTACATAAGATCCAGAACCAAAAAGCAAGGGGCGCATTCTGAGGGGCGTTGCCTTGGAGGAAAGGTGTGAAGGGACGTTGTCAGTGTACAGTAAATGTAGACCTGAAGCCCAGCAAAACATTTACCAGCCACAGAGCGTGGTCCAGTAGGCTGCGGGAGGCTGACACTCTACGACTTATATCAGACCATTAGCAGTGCATTAGCATTTTACATATGGAACAACATACGGGAATGCTGATGACGGGAACGCTGGTAACGGGAACGCTGATAACGGGACGGGAAGGCTGATAACGGGACAGGAAGGCTGATAATAACGGAACGGGAATGCTGATAACGGGACGGGAAAGCTAATAACGGGACGGGAAGGCTGATAACGGGACGGGAAGGCTGATAAAGGGGTGGGAATGCGGCAAATTACACAACACATCTCAGCGTTTGTATTGTTGGGAATATAAACTTATCTGCATTGTGATTGGCTGTTATCTGTCTGTACATCAGGACAGACATGCCTGGATTTAGAGCCTGCCCCCCAGTTTTTGCGTCTGGATTGTGGCATGCTGGATGCGTTCATGTTTGCGGTCAGGTCTGGATTGCGGCACGTTCGATGCACTCGTGTTTACTGTCAGGTCTGGATTGCGGCACGCTTTATGCGTTCGTGTGTTTGCGGCCAGGTCTGGATTGCGGCACGCTGGATGCGCTCGTGTTTGTGGTCAGGTCTGGATTGCGGCACGCTGGATGCGCTCGTGTTTTTGCAGTCAAGTCTGAATTTGCACATAGCCTGCAATTCAAAAAATAAACATCACCTTTGAATGAGTGTATTATCATCCATTGCTTGTGATTTATGGCTGACCCGCTCAATTAACGCTCCATTTATAGAGGATTTTGGGTTGAGTTGGGTTGTGTTGGGTTTTGTTGTGTTGCATTGTGTTGTGTTGGGCTATGTTGTGTAGTGTTGTGTTGGGTTATGTTGTGTTGGATTGGTTTGTATGGAGTTATATTGGGTTGTGTTGGGTTATGTTGTGTTGGATTGGTTTGTGTGGGGTTATGCTGGGTTGGGTTGGTTTGTGTGGGGGTATGTTGGGGTGGGTTGGGGTGGGTTGTGCTCGTGTTTTTGCAGTCAAGTCTGAATTTGCACATTGCCTGCTATTCAAAAAATAAACATCACCTCTGAATTAGTGTGTTATCATCCATTGCTTGTGATTTATGGCTGACCCGCTCAGTTAACGCTCCATTTATAGAGGATTTTGGGTTGTGTTATGTTGTGTTGTGTTGGGTGGTGTTTTGTTGTGTTGCATTGTGTTGTGTTGGGCTATGTTGTGTAGTTTTGTGTTGGGTTATGTTGTGTTGGATTGGTTTGTGTGGGTTTGTGTGGGGTTGTGTTGGGTTGGGTTGGTTTGTGTGGGGTTATGTTGGGTTGTGTTGGGTAGGATGTGACCCCGCAGATGTCTGGGTTGTGGCCACTTCACATTATAGCTCTCTTTGTATTCTGGCTTCTCTGAGGAGGGTGACGCCTCGTTTGTTTATGGATATCGCTCTGAGGATACGGTAATGACTATCTAGACCATGGACATCTGTGTAGTAGTTGGACATTTCCGTTGTTTAGACTAAGGCCGGTAGTGATTGTGCAGTTATATTATACTTCATTAGCACATACAGACGAGCAAGCACTGCACGGCGTTGCAGGAATCGCATCCATTGCTCTTTGATGATGGCTGTATCCTTCGGCTGTGATTACATGTTGGACTAGGAGAAGGCTTCATGTTACCGGTGCATGGAACACACGAGCGATGGGCTCCCTCCTCCATCACGCTCATTCTGGCTTCCTGATGATGGTTCTGTGAGAGAGAGAGAGATTACAGAAGTGTCCCCAAAGCCTCTGTCGCCCTCATCACGCAGCCCTTGCTGATTCATTCATTACAACTTTAACGTGAAATAAAACTTTAAATTGCTTCATTATCTGTAGCTGGCTGAGCACAAGCAGAAGCACGTTCTCAACTATTGTAGGTGTTAAATTACTCGTCTCCTCTTATTGTTCTTGTAGAGACTTAGACTTGGCCAAACATTGGACTGGATCCAGAGATCTCTTTGTGCTGTGTTTGGGTCTCTGCTGTATCCAGACGTTGTGCAAGAACCACAGTAACCCTCCCCCCATACAACCAGACTCCCCCCAGCAGCCCCTGCCTTACTCCCAGCAGCCCCTACCGTACGTCTTGGAGTCTGTAACGGCCTATCCTGTACATTGTAATACTAAACCCCTTACGAGCCCAGCCTGCTCCCTGTTAGAAACGCACACACGGATATCACAGAATCTGGTGAATATTGTTCCAGCTGCACTGAAAATAACCATTTGTCGGAGTCTGGATCCATTGTATTGGGTCCTGTGAGCTGTTCCTCTATTGCATTGTGCTGTGAGGCTTTGTGGCTCCATTTTTATCCTTAGGTAATAATAACAGCCTCCGGGATAGTCCCAGTTTCTTGAATAGCTCCTTGGTGACACCTGTCTTTATAGTGCGTGGGTGATGAGTAAAATATCCAGCAGTGTTCTTCTATGTGGCACCTGAATATAACTTGACAACAATACACTGTGGTGTCTCCAAGACGGGCCTGAATAACACTTGTTGTAGGGCAGGGATAGAGCTATGGAACATCACAAGTCTTTGGGAGACCAAGGAATGGGGAGAACGCATCAATGTGATTGATAGCATAACATATCAGAGACGGAAGTGACCCAGAAGCACCTCGCGGGCCACAGATGACCTCTGATCAGACATTCTGCAGCGTTATTTATACATCTGAGGAGCACTTTTCTTCTTTGTGAACAGGACAAGTCATAAAGTACAACGCTGGCTGCTTATCCGACAGACCGGTGACCTGCTTCTGTGCCAGCAGCTTCTCTCTACCCATCCCGATTAGGATCATGGCAGCCAGCTCTCGCAGCATGAAATACGCACGACAGGAGGCTGTGAACAACCGTTATTATCCTCACGGCTCACAAGTGAGAAGCCATCACTCAGACCAGGCCCCGGAAAAGGAAGGACGCGGCGGGTTAATTGGTTCGTACAGAGAGAAATGGATTTCTACAGCTGTAAGAGTGAGATGGGCAAGTGCTCATTTACTGGGTGCCTTGGCCAAACTCTCCGCGGGAAGATAAAAGTTCTGGATTAAGGTTCATATAAGCCTGGCATGGCTTCTGTTAATGCTTACAGATGGTGATTACAGCCACAAGGTTACTGACTGCCTGGAATGTCCAGGGATTTGTCCCTGAAAATGTCCCATATTTATAAAGAAAAACCAAAACCCCAAAAATTCAAAACCAAATCAACAACGTGACATTCAACACGATAAAAATGCTGCTGATTCAACGTCTTCAATGCAATTTCCACCATCTGTTCTTAAATTCTAGACATTATAAATGAAGATCTCGCAAAGAGTTTTCGGCCTATTTAAAATGCAAACAAAAACTTAATTATAATGAGATGGTGGGAACTGTAGAGCCCACAAGTCCCATCAAGGTGGGTAAATGCTCGTGTGTAGAAGCTGGGCACAGCGATTGCTCTAACGGCTCATTCTGAATATTCCAAACCTCATGAAAGCAAAGAATCAAGAGGACGTAGATTATAACAATGTCCACGGTGTCAGAGATTGACCTAGTCCACTGCCCAAATATTATCCTGCCCTGTACCTACCTCCGCAAGATCAGCACAATGACGAGGCCATCAGATAATTGAGTTGTAAGGAACACCACGATTATCAAGCGCAGGGGGGTGGTTTATTGTGAGTACTGTATAGTGTGCAGCTAATGCAAGGCCTATCACGAGTCTCCGATAGATGGCCAGAAATATGCCACCTACAGGTTTTCTGTGGGTACTGCGCCCGTATGTGACAGTAACTATTCCTTTTGTATTTCCTTTCACCGATAATTTTTGGAATGAACTATTTTCTCTGCAGAAAGAGACATAAATACGCTGGGATGAAGTAATATACTTTATCTGAATCAATAAATGTTATTAGCTGTTATAACGTGCTCTAATGGGACGATTCTTATGCATAAAGCTTCATAGTTTAATATACCGTTCCTTTATTCTCCTCTTTATACCCAGCCGTAATGGGTGTTTACCCTCACATTCTATAAACTTGTACTGTGTGGACTCTTGTCCGATCTCTTCTTTATTCTCAAACAAAGTGTATTGGAAACCGGGGAAATATTTCATATTTATTCATTAACAGGTTTTTATATCTCAGATTACGCGGTGCTTTACAGAGAATATTTCACATCAGTCCCTGTCCCATTGGAGCTACACACTAAGGTCCCTAACACACACACAGTAAGGTTCATTTATTCAGCAGCCCATTAACCTACCAGAGTGTGGGAGGAAACCGGAGCAAACCCACACAGACACAGGGAGAACATACAAACTCCACACACATAAGACCTAGTCCAGGAATCGAACTCATGACCTTATCGCTGTCAGGCACAATGCTACTCACTGAGCCACCACGCTGCCCAACTATTTGAAGTATCAACATTTTGTCTTAATTGTGTGTTTTACTTGTTTCTTAATGGGGATAAAATCTATGCGAGACCCCACTGAACCCCTCTTCTATGTTGCTCCCCTTTACTCTCTGAAAGTGACCTCCTGTTGATCAGCCGAGCTTCCTCTTCATCCCCTGACATGTATCCAGGCCTCTTCTGCAGGGACTATCACCTGAATATCAGGCTTCAAAACTGGATTTACTGTGACCCCCGACCAATGAGAATCTGCTGTTGTTGCGGACAGAATCCATATTTTAGCAGATTAACACTAGAGGTTATGGCGTCCTGCACTCCCCGGCCATCACCCCCAATGACTACAGAGCTGCGATCGATGCTGTTATCACAGCCTGACAGATTTCCATTGATACAGCCCTGGTTATTGACTGACAGCTGCTTGCTGCTGTGTAAATCCATTACATCTGCCACTTTGTGTATGAGTGTGACAGCCGAGGCGACTCTTAGAGAGACGGACTTTAATCTGAGCGCTGAGATCCTGGACCCACTCAAGGCTGTCTAATCCGGGTTGGTGTTGTGATTATCTCCAGCGATGTAACACTGCCTTCTCTATCACTCTGCGGATGGTGGGTTATTTCTGAGTCCTCTCTGTGATACATGAGGGTCTACCTTTCCCATGATTATCATGTAGCATTAGGTGATATCAGATATAGAAATATACTGAGAGCATTCTGATAACGTCATATGTAATCCTACCTCTCACAAGTCATTTCAGATGTCTTATGTCTTTAATGATCTGGGTATGATGTGTATAATGTATATGATCAGTATAAATATGATGATTATGGCCTGAATCCAGAAATGGAAAATAAGAGTGAATCAGGAGGAACGTTACACCTGGGTACAATCATGTTGAATTGCAGGGAGGCAAATGTCATCTGTTGGAAAAAGTATTAGAGATGAGAGGTGATAAATAACAGTGTAATAGTAACACTGGTCAGTATCTGTGTAACATAATAATATAATAGTATTAGAGATGAGAGTTGATAAATAACAGTGTGATAGTAACGCTGGTCAATATCTGTGTATAATAAGGAAAAGCATAGTATTCTCTGTGCATGCAAAGAATAATGTTACTTTCACCCCTCTGACATTCATCATAGTGTTACTCAGGTGTAACTTTCCACCTGATTCTCTCTTATTTTCAGTCGGGATCCGGTACTGTGTGCCTCACACAACATCATCAGGTGTTTAATTACCCCACAGCCCCTCATATTACCCTGCCATACCCTCTTCTTACCCTGTCTGTTCCTCTTACCCCATCTTATTACCCCGCCAATCTCTCTTAATACCCCACTGGTCCCTCATCTTGTACCCTGTCAGTCCCTCTTCCCTGGGGTATGTTGCCAGTTTATTGATTTCTAGCTCTGTTACTGTGATTTTTAGTAATTCTCATATGTCTGATGTGCTGCCCGGAAAATGCATCTGTACTATGCATGAGAATTGTAGCATGTTTTGTATATACGTGCGTGTGTGTGTAGAGGTGTGTGTGTGTGTGTAGAGGAGCACTGAATAAGCAGACAAAGCAAGAGCTGCAATATCTCATGGAACTGTTACACCAAGTCTCCAGCAGAGGTCCTCAGTGTGACCAGGAAATGAATCCAGGGGACTGTCAATGTCTGTTGTGGTTCTTTTGTCCATGGTATATACTGTGTTTACACTGTGAGGGTCCTCTCACTAATAATCTGCATATTTGTATCAATTTGGCATTAAGCTATGTGTGAGCATATATTAGACTTGTTGTGTATATATATGTGTGTGTGCATATATTAGTGTGGTTGTGTATATAGTGTGTGTGTGGTTGTATATATGTGTGTGTGCATATGTTAGTGTGGTTGTGTATATAGTGTGTGTGTGGTTGTGTATATAGTGTGTGTGTGCATATGTTAGTGTGGTTGTGTGTATATGTGTGTGTGTATGTGGTTGGCTGTGTCACTGAGGTTGAGTGGTGTGTATATAGACACCATGTTGAGCTACAAGGAGAGAAGACACATTGATTGTGAGTTGCACGTGTTGTGTTGTGTGTGGATCACATGTGTGTGTGTGTGTGTGTGTGTTTATTTCTACACTGATGCCCTCTCAGACGTTTCCATAGTCCATGTGATATACCCGTGTGGTGTGCCAGGCCTAACCACGTGTGTTCTTCTTGTTTAGGCGAGCCCATCTTCATCCGGAAGCCAGATGACCAGATTGGAGTATCCGGTGGCGTGGCCTCTTTCGTCTGCCAGGCCACGGGAGACCCAAAGCCACGAATCACCTGGATGAAAAAGGGGAAGAAAGTCAGCTCCCAGCGCTTTGAGGTAATGTCGCGGTCTGTTATGGCGCAGTGACCGGAGAGTACAGACAGGTTCACCCACGCTCTGTCTCTGATCAGGAAATGGGCGGAATGGAAGTCATTGGATCGTCCAGTATTATGGATTGAAATAAAGGAGATGTGTGGCTCTCTCCCGGTGTCCTCCTGTCTCTAATATAGTAATATTGTGGCAGCGCAGCATTGATAGCACTGTCCTCTATCGGCCTCGGTCGGCACGTGTCCCCCATGTTCAGATGTCTGTAGGTGTCTTTGCTATGGAGATTTGTCATCTTCCTTCTGTCCTGGGTGACAGCCAGGGTCGTCATTCAGTGTGTAATAATAACCTGCACAGCGCTGATCACAGGTCACGTCATTAGATCCCTATCTCGTAGTGTGTAGTCAGTTACAGCATTAACAGCAGGAGAAAGTATTTCAGCTCAGCCAGACAGCTAGGAGTTACCTGCTGGAGGCGCCTCTGTGCGTCCTGGGTGTCTGTCTGCTCCTTTATTGGATGTTTATTGGAGGTCTTTATGTTTCTTAGGTCATAGAGTTTGATGATGGGTCCGGATCCGTCCTTCGAATACAGCCGCTCCGGGTCCATAGGGATGAAGCGATCTACGAGTGCACAGCAACCAACAGCGTGGGAGAAATCAACAGCAACGCCAAGCTGACTGTGCTGGAAGGTAGGCAGAGCGTGCGGTCATTGTGATCCGGTGTTTATCTAGATAGATCCATTCTGGGAATCCACTGATCTGGTATTTATCTAGATAGATCCATTCTGGGAATCCACTGATCCGGTATTTATCTAGATAGATCCATTCTGGGAATCCACTGATCCGGTATTTATCTAGATAGATCCATTCTGGGAATCCACTGATCCGGTATTTATCTAGATAGATCCATTCTGGGAATCCACTGATCCGGTATATATCTAGATAGATCCATTCTGGGAATCCACTGATCCGGTGACCAGGAAGAGGATGAGGGAGGGAGAGAAGGCTGTGTTTACATGTCAGTGGAGGCGTCAGATCCGGGTTAGGGAGAATCTGCTGCGTCTTCTCTCTGTAGTTGCGTTTCGCCATCTAGGTCAGGATAAAAGTGACTGTTTCTCGTCCCGGCCACCTTGAATGTGAAATCCTTTATAGTAAAGGGGTCTCTCCTGTAATTACTCTCCAGCAGCCTAGAACAGCGTCCTATAGAACCGGACGCGTCCTTGGGCTCTGTCATGCGTGACAAATGCTTCCTCCAAGGACCACTAGAGGGACGGGGGCTGGAGATGCTCTCATTGCTCTCTCAGCTTGCCACCTGCCCCCCGCTTACCTGCACACTCCCCCTATGGGATGAGCTCATCTCCTGCAACATCCCCAGAAAATATTCCCCGTCATTTAACCCTGTCTGTGCCAGCTTTACTAAACCTTTCTCTACGGTCAGCAAAGGGTCTTGTAGTTTAAGGTATTTTCATTGTATCATCAGAGCTTATATAGTATAAAGTATATCAATATAATATACAAAATATATATGGATTATAATGAAATGATTGTACAGGTGACGTTTAGAGCGCAGTATGACTGCATTCTTCCAGTGTATGGACAGGGAGTATTCTAACACATCAACCTTATGGCAGCTGCACAATACAGAGTCATCCTGATCCATACACTATACAGGGGGCATTGTGATAATCCAGAGAACATCATTGTACACTGCAGAGACCTTCCAATGGCTTATGTCCAGTTACAGAGCAACCTAATAATCTATTTACAATATAGAGGACATGTTAATGCCCCATGCACAAACATATACCAGCCTCATAACGTGTTATTCCATGCACAATATAGAGAGCGGAGACAGCACCAAGATCATTGTAACAGAGCCTTTTATAGTGAGAGCACTCTAGTAACAAGTAATCAGTGGGACCTGGCATTAATCTCAGCCTCCTACCCCTGGCTGTGTCTATGATTCCCAGCCACCTCCTGGATGCAGGGCAGCTTCATACACTGTATATTCCTGTATTAGCCTTTGGAGCACTGCTTAGATTTCCACGTCGGCTGTGTAATCTCTCCTCACATTCCAGACACGTCTGGGGATCTCACCTTCCTGAAGACATCTAGAGCTGTTTGATAAAAGTGAGTGCTCACGTTTAGAGCATTATCTGGCTGTTTAGATTCAAAGCTCCCAGGGATTGCTACTTCAGTAACACAGCATTTACCTCCATATGAGCTCCACTTATCCTCTATGCATTATGTATACACCTTGTAACATCCCTGTTACCAGCTGCATGCATGCTTAGCAATGTAAACACCTTCATTTATCTTCTGGGACTGGAAACTGCTAAAAGGAAGGCCATAAGATGAGGGCATTTTTGTGTTTCTGTTTCCTTTGGCTGAGAGCAGGTTAACCGGCATCGGAAGATATAAAATATTCATTGCCATGGCATAACCTTTCCCTTTAAAGTTTATCAGAGCTGAGATCAAGAGAGTTCTGATGACCTCTCGGTGCTGGAATGGGGGGGGTCGTTGTGTGCTGGAACAGAGGCTGCACCCCCTCTGCTGGACCCTCAGAGTAATTGAAATGACTTATCCCAATGATGGGGGGGTGCAGAAACCCCTCTGTTCCTCTCCCCTGCTCTCCCTCCTGGTAGCGGATAAGCTGAATTATGCATGAGTCATATTGAACATTTTCTGTCTTTTTCAATTATGACCTGAAGCAGTAGAGAACAGACTCCGCTTGCATTGCCTGGCGGAGGGGGGCGATGAGTGAGCGCAGGCCGTGCCACGGATTCCCAAGGTGAGCATCAGTGCAGGTTTGTGGGCTCAGGGAAGTGATGCTGCGGTGCGTGTTCTTCAGAGCAGAGAGCGGCATTTATAGATACTCTTCATCGGGGAGAAATAACCACTCTCACAGTGTAATCCAACATCTGCCCTGTGCTTTCAGCATATGCCAGGTGCCTGGGCACCACACACGCTCTATGCTGCCCTCTCCTAGAACCTTCCCCATGATCTCCTCATATAGCTCCATACCATGCTCACATCTGTTGCCAGCAAAACCTGGTTTAATTGGGCTGTAAGGAAACATCTTCATTTCATACGTAATATCTGCATGAAAATCTTTAGCTAAAATCATCATTTTTACAGAGTTTTTTATTTTTCTGCTGCCAGAGATTGGCGTTAATACCCCTAATATGCATCTATAAAGTGCTCCCTCACTATAACACAATGAGAACAACCACTAGAGGAGCAGAGACGTTCTTACTCCACATATATACAGATATTCTCCATGTTACAGGGGATGCACATTGCCTCTGTATTGTGATATGTCTGCAGAGAGTGCTGTGACCATCCACACAGTCATTTGTAGCAATCGTTGTTGGGATAATGCTTTCAGACCCTGGATATCACAGCTCCATAACAGGGAGTAACACAGCGCCTCCCTCTATGCAGCTGTATACAGCCGTTTGCTGTAATAAAACATGTTATAAAGAGTATAGAGAGAGCCATAATGCCTCAGTCCCGAGCACAGGAGACAATGTATTCTGGCATTATAGAGTTATGCTGAAGAGCTGGAAATGAGAGGAAATCCGGTGGAACGTTACAGTGGGGCGTCCAGTGAGTTTAATGTCCACATGCAGGGAGAATACGTTTCTTTGGTTTATTTTCGGATTTGGAGCCCGGCATCTACTCATAGTGGGGAGACTATAGAAAAGAGACACGTGTACCTGGAATTTGCCTCCTCTATCAGCATTTTGCACTAATCTGCCTCATGGTAATTGGTAAAACACGGGCATCGTCATCACCTCTTTCTGTAGAACACCTTCTCCCCCAGTGTCTTGTCTGCAGCAGATGCATTTTAATCACTTGTTTATGTCTCTCTCCTCCTTCCCTGTCCAGCAGGAACTGAGCAGCAATATTACATTCGTACCTTGCTAATCAGAATAATTGTGCATAAGATAAATAGAGGACATGTTTTCCCATATCTGTAGCTATGAGGCATTACAATTTGTGCTGTTTCCATAATGTACAAAAACCTATTTGCAGGAAGAACAATACTTCAAATGTTCCAGTAGATTTTGCTTTAACAAATCCTGTGTTTGCCTACGAGGAAGAGAGGGGAAAAAATCATTTTCTCTCGGAAACTTTCCAATTTAATCACAAATTGCCCTTGTGGAATGCACTCATTATATCGTCAGAGAACTCATTCCCGGCTCTGATTTACTCTTTCAGTAAATAGGAGCCACCATTACAAATATCAAGTAATCATTAATAACTGTTGTTTGCATATTTCAGGCATCTCGCAAAGCATCTGATTAGCTGCAGACTCCCATTATTTATGTGTGACTAATAATCATCTCATTTGTAGACTTTGTTTCCTAGTCAGTGGAGCGACAGTCTCTCCCAGGGCGAGTATCCCTCGTGTTGGTTTCGGTTTCACGTATAAATTCAGGGCTTCGGGACAATAGGATATTGCGCAGAGAGATGCCGATCGCCTCGGGTTTGTCAGACTCAGTCCACTTCGTGGAGTTTTTTTCTGGGTTTGTGATAAGTCCGATCCCTCCTGAAATGTCACTTGTCATTTATAATCACAGCCGATGTTCTGAACACAGTACTGTGCGGAGAAACTAGATTATTACATTCAAAAAGGCAGAGCAGGAAGCGATCTGAGGCTTATTGATTAGCTATAAGGAGATACAGCCTGTATCTGATTGCCATATAACTCCCGCAATTAGTCATAATTACACTTTAGACCGCTGTGAGGATGTAAATGCAGTGTCTGTGGGGTAACAGCTGCAGTCTATATGAAACTCTGATTGTCCAATCTGGGGAAAAACCCTCACACAGTTACTGTAAAATCCAATATATCAAATATATCAATACCGGCATCTGAAACAGTCTATACACCGGAGTCCTCATTATACAGAGCTGCTTTATAACTATCCCTCTGTTAATGCCTAGTTTTGTGCTGGTCTAGAGCTGACCATACACTGAGACAATCTCTGGAAGATGAATTGATCATTGAGTATAATTATCTGTGTGTGTGTGTGGGCATGACAAATGATCTGTTTGATGGTTTGATCTGTTGATTCACTGGTCTGATCTTTCAGCATGCTGGATCATTGCTGCAGATCTGTAAATACCTTTATATCTTGAAGATAAGTGACTCAGGATTGTGTGATTCTGCCAGTTGGTTGGGAAAGGATCTGTCAGTGTGTGGACAGCTTAGGGCGGCTGTGTCATTAGCTGCATTGCTTCTCCTGGTAATCACTTCTTGGTGTTTGGTGCAGCACTTCCATTGCTTCTCTAGTAAACACCTTTGTTGTAAATAGTGTCAGTAATTCCTCCCTTGCCCACAGCTGGGAGACTATTGCTTTGAGTATCCCTGATCTTATTATGTGTAGAAAACACCCATTTATCATGGACACAGGTGCCAACATGGCGGGTTCATTTTTGAGATTGTCTTTGATCGCCTTCCTGACCCCTGCCCTCTCCATGGCGTAATGTGGTTACAGGACTAGATTGCAGTTGTTTGCTTTGCTCTGTACCGCGGATAGGATTGAGAGCTGAGTGGAGGAGGGGGTTACCCGCGATGGCCTCGTTCAGGTGACTGTTGCAGTCATGTTGCTGTAAACAAGTAGAGAGAGTCGCAATAATTGGTTAATGGCTCCTGCAACATAAGCTGCTTCGTCTAATATCGGATACTTGCCTACAACAATAAGCTGAGCGGAGCTTGCAGGACAGGCCCCCTGGGATTGCGCTGCTTCGCGGTGATAAATGGCTCTCATTATGTATTACTCTTTGCTTTCTTAATGTTAAATAATTCTACATCTGTTTACAATATTTTTGTCCTTTGTGAACTGCGCCGGGCTGTTTCCCAGCACCTCAGTGTAAGAGGCAATGTCAGAACGCTTTTCCGACTCCATAAATATTGCATCCTCCTGGTCCCCTTGATCTACATCTTGAATGTCTTCCTGAGAGAGAGATTTGTCAATGATAAACGCCTGACAGTTATAAATGGAGGCTGTGCCTGCAATATGTCCTTGCTCGCAGCTCTGTTCCTGCACAGTGTGCGTTACCTGCCTCCCAGTTAGTGAGTCGGGGAGGGCTGCAACGCTCACCCGGGATGTGTGACAGATTCTTAATAGGGGGACAGAGACTCATTATAAAATCAATGCATTAGTAATTAAGGCAAAAGTCGATTTAAGAAAATAAATAAATAAGTGGGTGTAAGTGAGCTCGTGTGTCACTCGGCCCTCACAATTCTTTTTGCTGCGTCTCGTTTCCTTCTACGTTATAGACGTGTATAGATTTATTCCTTGTAATAAACTCTGGAGTGGTGACAGGCTTCGGAGCGCGGGTCACGTTGCCGGGAATGCCGTGTTGTGTCCGGTCTGCAGCACAGTGAGAGTTTAGCGGACTGCGGGGAAGAGAGAGGCTTGTGCACAGGGGCCGTATGTATGTCCTTCTGAATATCCTCAGGTGGGGCCTAATGCATCCTACACCTAGTATATAATTCATTGTACCAATGCATGCCGTATACTCGCTGGGTACAACGATCATACTGTGCGGGGAGGGAAATTGTGGCATCGTGCCCTTCAGTGGCATTAGGCCGGCGGCACATCTGGTGCAATATATTGGTACAATTTCACGTTTATTTCTTTTCTTCTCCATATCTCCTTTGTGATATACTGGCGTGTGAGTATCCTGTGACGGCTCATACCTGTGTATGCTGCATTAATTATGCCATGTGTAATATACATGGTATATACTGACGTGTGTACTGTGACAGCTCATACCTGTGTATGCTGCTTTAATTATGCCATGTGTGATATACAGGGTATATACTGACGTGTGTGTATGCTGTGACAGCTCATACCTGTGTATGCTGCATTAATTATGCCACGTGTGATATATAGGGTATATACTGAATAGATATGACCGAAGCCGGTTCTTGGGCCTTTCCAGCCACAGAGAATCTTACTTTTTCCCCATTTAGTTAAATAGATTTATTTTATTATGCAGGAAAATCTTTTTTGCACAGTACAATTATTGAGGTGTCGTCGTTGCCCCCTTAATATTATCCCGTGACTCTGCTGATGGTGTCACCTGCTCTCATGTAAGGAGGAGGACATATATTAACTAGAACATTTCATAGTTGAAAGAGAAGTTGTTGCTCATAGCAACCAACCAGACCCCAGTCATCACCTCCTGGGATATACTAGATTAATGAGTCTACATAGACATACTAAATGTGCAAATTGAGAAGTCAGTTTTAATTACCTCACATACGTGGCTGTGTTTACATGTTTATGTAATGACAGTAATTAAAATATACAGGCGTGCTTTTCTTTCTTTATTTTATTTTTCTTCCCAGGAACATGAAGCTGTTAATGTGACTTGGAAAGAAGTTTTGTGTGTTTTTCAAAACTGTTGCGACTGCAATATAAAAGGAAAACAGTTTGTCACTGCTAATTAGTGGCCGTATTTAAAAATGGGAGCATGGAGATGAGAGGTGCAGTTTAATTAGCCACTATGACTAATTATGCTGAACCTCAGCGAGCTGTTGACAGTCTGAGGATAATAATCTCGAGGGCACTGGATGTTACTTTAAGTTTGTGGCAATTTAGAAGTGACCTGAGCCGACCTTCAGCAACGAATCCCCGATCGGCGAGCAGTGCGGCTATCGCGCCAGATGCCTCCTTATCTTTACTCTCAGCCAGGAGTTATTTTTCCTTTAAATATCTTATTTAAGGTGAGGTTAGAACATGTTCCTCTGAGGTCGGGTCTTTACCCCCAGGTCCGGGGAACAGGTTCATGTTTTGCCTTAACATTGATCTGTCCTCTCTTCTGTGAGTTGACGTAAGAGATGATTCATTATTATTGATTATTGATTATTATGATCCTGGTTTCCCGATCCTTGGTTCTACTAATGGAAAATCGGAAACCAACCACTGAAGTTATTTATATAGTTCACAACTTTTCACCATATATAATATAATAAATAAATGTATTTCCTGACAAAGCATCGGAGGTAGCCATTTTGGTTGCTAAGCTCATATCCATGAGACTTCCTGTCAACCACAATAGCCAATGATATCCCTGAGGCCATGATGTCAGCTGACCCAATATTGAATTGCAAGTAAATGAACCAGAAATCAGTTATTTGATAAACAAGATGATTATAATGGTTGTTTCAGCTCACAAATACTGGCTGTGCCCACAGGACGTATAGGCAGAATTACAGTAGGCCTCTTTTTTGAGTCTGAGGGGTCTTAGTGACATCATTTGTGTCACATTGAGCACAACGGTAAATTTCCCCTCATCACCTGGCGAGGACACAATGACATCAGGGAATGGCCCAGAGAACACAGATAGTGTGTAGACAGATAGTGTGTAGACAGATAGTGTGTAGACAAATAGTGTGTAGAGAGATAGTGTGTAGACAGTGTGTAGACAGACAGTGTGTAGACAGATAGTGTGTAGAAAGTGTGTAGACAGATAGTGTGTAGACAGTATGTAGATAGAAAGTGTGTAGACAGATAGTGTGTAGACAGTGTGTAGACAGACAGTGTGTAGACATTATGTAGACAAATAGTGTGTAGACAGATAGTGTGTAGAAAGTGTGTAGACAAATAGTGTGTAGACAGATAGTGTGTAGACAGATAGTGTGTAGACAGACAGTGTGTAGACATTATGTAGACAAATAGTGTGTAGATAGATAGTGTGTAGACAGATAGTGTGTAGATAGATTGTGTGTAGACAGACAATGTGTAGACAGTATGTAGACAGATAGTGTGTATACAGTGTAGGCAGATAGTGTGTAGATAGATAGTGTGTAGGCAGATTGTGTGTAGACAGACAATGTGTAGACAGTATGTAGACAGATAGTGAGTAGACAGTGTAGACAGATAGTGTGTAGACAGTGTAGGCAGATAGTGTGTAGACAGACAGTGTGTAGACAGATTGTGTATAGATTGTGTGTAGACAGATTGTGTGTAGACAGATAGTGTGTAGACTTTGTGTTTTTACATAATAATGTAGTTGATGAGGCTGAAAGAGAGACTCCAGTTCATCAAAATCAACCTATTATGAATCTCCTTCGATCCCTATCTTCTCATGGAAATTTATCCAGATGAAGCCATCGCCAATCTGTTTCAATCCTGACCCAAGATGGCCGTCCTATCACTCCCAGGATCCTAATCATCATTTTAATGAACAGCCGTAACCCTCTTTCCCGCTAATGTTTGTCTGTCCCTTTCTTGTATCAGTTGCTGTGGGTTATGATATCTTGGCTGTGGCAGGTTATTGGTAATGAATAGCCCTTGTGACAACCAGTAGATTATAACCTTGTGAGCCGAGCCCTCTTATCCACCCAGTCTGTTTGTTACTTCCCAGTCTTGTATTATAATGATTGTTACTGTGTAATATAATGGTGCTATATAAAAAGCTGTTAATATATAAATAATGCATTGGATCTATACAGCGAATAAGTCCGGAAGCATTTTCATCAGCGATAATCTGACCCTTGGTGATGGATGTGGATGGAGCAGAGGAGGCACAATCTCATTCCTTCTCCCTCACCTGTGTAACCTCTGCGCCGCTTCATGGGCTATGAGTGTATTCCAACCTCCAGCTCCATCAGTCCTGAATATATTCCATCAGGTTTATGGTGCACGTTGCTGGGCTACAGACGGCATCTCTCATCCAGCATGTGGCGATGCCCCATTCCATCACGCTGCGAGCTCCGCTTTCTTTACTCGCTCACCTGTTATCCCTCAAACGGTCACCGCTATTAATGGGGGTCACTTTATTGTAGATTTTCCTTTGTTCTGTTTATTGATTTGCCCATAAGCAGAACTTTGCTGCCCAGGATCTTCTATCTGACGTCTTCCAATGTAACAGTCTGTGGATCATCACAGTTTATAGGTCTTTGTGGTACTTTCAGCTCTGGGCATTTATACAGGGGCATCAGACGGAGCCCATGTGGTTCTATCATCTCTAACAATAACGTGAACCAAGAGGCTTTCATTGTACTTTTATTAACTCCTTGAACACAGCATCTGTTAGCAGTCAGCTCGTCTTTGTTGTGTGTATACAGATATTTATTAGCTTGTTAGTGTCTGCGAGTGTTTATAGAGAAATCCTGCCAGAGATGTCTCCCTTTCTGCCTGCAACATTTCATCCAATAACCCAAACCTCAATCCAGGGCTGTGTGTGGTTCCCTGTACAGAGCGGGCTGCAGCTTTACCAGTTATAAATACATTCTGTAGGGCGTGAAATTGATATTTGTATTGATCGGTTATGTTGCGTTTATGTAGAGTAGATTAAATTTGTGCAATTGGGAGTTTGCAGAACAGGTGGAATCGTCTGGAGAGTCTCAGTCTCCCAGAGGTACCTATCCGACTAAGCAGAGAGAGCCCGCAGGGAGGGAAGGTGTGCAGGCAGACACAGATGTGCAATAATAATGCTACACACACACACACGACTCCCGTTACACACTGCACAATGAGAGTGTACAGTCTGCCTTTGTATCGTCCAGCTGGGTGTATGTCCTAGAGGGCAGTCTGTTATTCTGTTAGTTACAGCAATGGGGCAGCTTCCTCTGACATGTTAGTAAGGTCAATGGCTGCAGGGAAGATCTATACATGGAATGTACCAGTCTTAGGGCACATCAGCCTCTGCTGCCCCCTAGAGTTTGTGTAGTCAGGGATCGTGCCATTGGCACCTTTATGGGAGTTAATAATATGTTGTCCCCTGTTTATCTTGGCGTCCTAATTACTTTAGATTTACATTTTAAGTGCAGATGTTGTCCATAGCAGCCAATGAGAATCTATATGTCACTTTCCTATTACATGCCAGAGAATACGATTGGTTGCTATGGGCAACATCTCCACTTTTCCTTTTACAGTGTTTCCTTTTGCAGTTTATTAAATCTAACCCTAGGTCCTGCCTGCCTCTACTAATGGAATATGAACCGTGTTTCTAGAGCACATGGAGCCCTGAGATTACTTAGATTACATGCAAGACAAAGGAATCCATTGCATCCATATATATATATATCTCTGTGCACCCTTCCTCCTGTCTCCAGCTGTCATTGCCAGGACCCCCCGAGATATAACACTTGCATGGAAGAAATGGTGCCTGATTTCTCTGAGAGGTGATAGGTTGTTTAATTACACAGGAAACATCACAGGAAAAGGGATCTGTCACCTGAACGACTTCACAGCAAACACTGAAGCCTCTGAGTTCCTTCACCCCCAGCTCACAACAGCACAGCAGCCAGTTGTTGACATCTGGAGTGAAGATCTGGAGCTGCAATCAGCCCAGATGTTTCAATAGATGGCCAGTTCCTCCGAGCAGGGTCCTGTTTCCCATATTGTCTCTTACACCCCATAAGCCTCTGCTCTTTTACTGTATAAGAAAGTGTTCCAGAGCTGTGAATTCACACTGACAGATGCACTTCAGGTGCAGCTGCTCGCATCGTGTCCCTATGGCTTTACCATAACTTGTGTCCCAGGAGAGAGGGTGTAGCAGAGACCAGAAGTTCCTGCCAGAGGTTTCTGGACCTTTCGGGATATGGACTTTTACACAGTACAATGAATTGGAAATGTACTTTACATAACCAGCGAAGCCTCCTAATGATCTGGCATAGAATGCAAGCTCTTTGGGTGACTGGAATTCTGATTTCCTATGATTTCTGTGCGTGATTGCATTTTATCGTCCGTGTTATTGGTTCTGTGATTGTGAGTTATTACTAGGTGATAGTTATTATATCCCCCTTTAGGGAAGTAGATTAATAACCCTCCTGAGTGTCCAGTGTTTCTTAGTCCAAAACTCCTATCCCCCTACTACAAATCTTTAATGTTTAATGTGTTTTCCCATATTCCGGTCTCCTCATTCACCATCATTCACCATAATTACCATGAAAGAATGGCCTCTATGCCTTGTTTGGACAGTCAGGATTTTATGTACTGATCACATATGTGCCTCTCCTGTGTTTCTTTATTGTCATGTGAACCTTTTATCCCTGAGTGTCATTCGCTGCGGTTAAGACATCTGGTAACTATAAAGCTGATGATGATTAGGACAGATAAGCAGAGATACTGGGCTCTTGTCTTAATTGTCCTGTGGGAAAGAGGCTGAATAATTTATGGCTAAATTAATGTGTAAATAATACTCAATGCAATTTTGCTCATTCTTTATACGCTCTATGTTAAAGGAGCCTTTAAATAGTGGAAGGAAATGGGCCACGGAGGGGTTAATCGGGCCCCTGTGTGCACAACAAGCTTGTGTCTGTCCTTCTGCATTTTAAATCTGTTTATAAATACAGAATTGGGTTGGAAAATGCTGAAAAAGCAATTTGCCATAAAGCATAACTATCTGCTCATTAAGGCCTTGGATATTCCCAGGCTGAGCACATATGATGTAATGTTTGGCTCCTGGAAGCGTCCAGTGCTTTTCTGCTGTAACGTCTGTGTAGTGGGAACAGCTTCTACCCCTAAGGTCATCTTATTTATACCACACACCCTTACACACCCGCCAATCTATTACAGCCGTAACAGTATTCCCTTATGTCTAGCTTTGTATGTTTTTATATTAATAACACATTTATTGGAACGTTATGCTGTAAGACGCAGACTGAAGTACCCTTATACATCTCTGCGGTACTCCTAGGGGTACATGTAACAGAGAAATGAAACCACCTATTACAGCATGCTACATCTAAGTGTATAGCCAGTTTCCATGGAAACTCCACGTACAGCCCATACAAGAGACATAGGAAAAGGCATAGGATGATAGGAGATTGCATTGTCTGTAAATATTGATAACGAGATCTCAAACAGGAGCTGATTTCTGCCCAAGGTGGGAGCCATAGTCTGTGGTCGTTGACGTTTGGAGCCAGATCTAGGATGAGAGCACAGTAGCCTCCAGATGATATTTCAGATCCCGTCTGTTATTGGCCACCGGAGACCCCGGAAAGGGAAAACAGACAAGATGCTGGCAATGAATGAATGAAATCAAACCTAGAAACATAAGGGGAGATGCTTCACCTGCAAACCCCTTGTGTGGTGTGACCCCTGCAGGCTTGCATAGCAGAGCATGCTGGTACTTGTAGTGTTCCTCTTCCTCTGGACTCCCTTTACATCTTTACATGCTATATTCCTGAGCAGCAGTCACACGCTATGCGATAATCCACCTAATCATAAGATTGACCCTCTATTGTTATATATTGTGTGGCATGGAGCATTCTGCTCGATGCTCGGATTCTTCAGGCCCACGTGACCCATCTGGGTGATTGTATTAAGAATGGGATATGGTGGCAGGAAGAGATCCCCGGAGGCCGCTGCTTCATATTATATGATATCACTTAAGGCCGCCATACACTAGGGCGATTTTTGGTCCTAGAATGGGTGGCCCGATAAACGGGACGATTTCCCGCAAGGGAAATCTCCTATCGGCACCATACACATATTCTGCTGGGACCGATAATCCTAGCAGAAGAGGGGAGGGGGGAGGCAGAGCTCTCTATGGCGCTGCTGCCGAGCTATGTACAAAGCTGCTCTGTCAGATCAGCATAGTGCATAGATCTGCAGCAGCGGCTATTACAGGGAGAAATACAGACAAGAATCAGCCGTAGCCGCGCTTCACACAGTTTCACACAGCGTGGATTCAGCAGATCCCTGTCTGTACTACTCCCTGCAATAGCCGCTGCTGTATATCTATGCACTGTGCTGCTCTCCTGCAATAGCCGTTGCTGTATATCTATGCACTGTGCTGCTCTCCTGCAATAGCCGCTGCTGTATATCTATGCACTGTGCTGCTCTCCTGCAATAGCTGCTGCTGTATATCTATGCATTATGCTGCTCTCCTGCAAAAGCCGCTGCTGTATATCTATGCACTGTGCTGCTCTGACAGCTCTGAAGGAATAATTAATATGTACATAGATATGGAGCAGCATCTGTTACAGGGATAGGGAGCCATTCAGCTTGCTCCCGATATTTATTAACTTTCCAAAAGACCAAATAATTGGAGCGGAGCGTTTCTGGTGCGTTTATTTGGCGTTTGGAAAAACGATCTTTGGGCCTGATCCTGAGCTACGGCCGCCGTCACTAGTACGGCGGCCATAGCTCTAATGCGCATGCGCCGGGCAGATGTTGCCCGGTGTTACTATGGAAATGCCCGATCGTAGTAGCGCCGTTAGGTAACCATAGTAACCATAGTAGCGCCGTTGGGACGCTGGAGGGGACGTCCTCCAGCGTCCCTACGCTCACATTACTGCTGGTGGGCGGGGGGAGGTAAGTAAATGAGGGTGGGGGGGCGTGCTAAGAGGCCATACGCTCCTGTGCGAGAGTATGGCCCCTTCCTTACGCCAGCTGCAGTTAGGGTAGCCTTCACCCGGCGTAAGGAAGGGGCCATACGCCCGCACAGGGGGAGTGCCAGGGGGGAGTCAGCGATGTAACTCTGAGCGTTAGAACGCTCAGCGCTACATCGTTGATCTGGATCAGGCCCTTTGCCACTAACTAGAGCGATTATTTGCCCGATCACCCGATAATTGCACGATTGGGCTGATAATCGCTCTAGTGTATGGCCACCTGTGACCACCTTGCCTCCAGCAATTACTGAATATTGTGCCAGCTGTGGACAGAAAACCAGCTACATGCCCCCATGTTGTTATAGGGACAGGGGGCATCCTTTAATGGAAAAGGTGTATCAGAACATAAGGGCTTGTGCATGACCTAGAGGGGGAGGCTTATGGAGGAAATAAGTGTAAAAATGACTTCACAGGAAGGGAAGCTGATAAATGCAATAACTCCCATTTGAGGGGGTAGTAACGTACACAAGCTTGGTGTAATTAGAAGAATATCCTAAATCTCTAATTAAATTGAGGCAAATAAGGTCTAGAGTCAGTATAGTGCTGACCATATGGGCCATGCGGCTCTTATCTGCCGTCACTTTCTATTTTTCAGTCTATAAGAACAATCGCCTTCCTTGTGTTCTGATATGACATATCTACAATGGGCAGTTAGCGGGTGATGGGCGTTACCCAGGGTGCCGACTTCCTCTGGAAGATCCCGGAGGGAAGCCATAGATTTCTAAAATTGGGGGTGGCTTAACGACGTGATTTATGCAAATCATGTCATCAAGTCCCACCCCCCATCAATCACTACTGTAATATCTAGTGTTCCAGAGGGTGGATGTGGCTTGATGACATCATGTCCCGCCATCCTTAGTAAATCTAGGGATTACAATAGACATTGATAAGGGGTTTGGACTTGCGGGAGATTTTCCGGCTCATCTGCCCAAATTTCGTGAGTCTCCTGGATATTCCGGGAGAGTTGGCAACCCTGGCGTAACCTGGAAATGAGGGCACTGATTTTAGGTATAGTTGTTGGTCATTTTGCTCTACGTTCTCCACTACACGTCATCATCTCTCTCTCCGTTGCCGGGATGAACCTGCGTCCGCTGTTATATTAGGAACGGAATGGCTGCTTCTTCATTTGCTTTTATTGCTCTTGGATTTACAATACACGGACGAGCCAGACTCATTCCCCAATCTATGTTTACATCCCTAAGAACAGAAATTAAGACTGCAGCGATTTTGCTGTTGTAGCAATTAAGTGCCAACCTCTTGTCACCTGTATTAATTGAAAGTCTACTTTCCTGAAATAATTACCTTCCCCGCCGTCGTCACGGGGAATGAAAATAAACGTTGATCGAAGAGATGATCGCGGTTTAACGCAGACCTGGACTATGCGATGGGGGTCACATGACCCTCAGCTGTAGCGCACCGCGTCTAAGTATAAACCCTCTGGTCAATGGTGCAGAAAACACTGAATTACCAGACCGGCAGGTAATCGCTGCGTATAGACGTTTACAAGACTAATTAGTTTTTGTCTCGTGGTTTGGCTACGAATGCAACATGCTGTTTTATACCCCCATTAATGAGCGAACAGACGCTTAAAATAGACAAAATTCATCTGGGTTAAAGCCAAACTTGAAATGCTAAAATCAACAGAATGAACTTTGTGATGCCCGGATTCATTGCACCTGATAGTCTATGCTGCATATTCTGTTGTGATGCCCGGATTCATTGCACCTGATAGTCTATGCTGCGTTTTCTGTTGTGATGCCCGGATTCATTGCACCTGATAGTCTATGCTGCATATTCTGCTAGTGATGTTTGAGGTTCTCTGTCCTGTGTATCTACAGATATAACAGTGATCGTCCCCATGTCGTGATATTACAAGAGGACGTTGATTACATCATTTCATGGGTTCGTTTCATCTCTTCACAAACATCTTGCTTGAAGCACAAATAAATCCTGTGCCAAGGAGTCATCAGAAGGTGGTAGAGATAACCTGTAATAGAATGCTCCAGCTGGTAGTTACATCTTCACCACATCAAAGACGTCTATATTTAAGGGAATCTGCTCATTTCGGAAATGACAGATCTCGCGGGCGGGAAGAACATCTCTTTGCCTCTCGGTAATAGTCAGTGTTGGTTGTGTGGGTGACCTCCGGTCGCCCTAAAAGAGGGAGAGACGTCTTCAGAGCTGGGGCTGGAGACAGATCCTGGGACGTTTCATGTCAGTAATGAGAGGTATGAAGTTCTTTCCTTTCCCGCGACATTTTTCATCGCTGTGTTTATATGGCACCCGGAGGGGGAGGTAAAATCCCCGCTGTCTCTGATCTCTGTCATGTTCGCGATCCAGGAAAGAGCTTGGTTGTATGAGTCTGATTTCACTGTGATACATAAATGCAGCAGGCGCCTTTTCCTGCCCGTCCCCCGTCTTTTTCTCTGGGGGCAATTGCGAATGTGGAACAGTGTCATAGGGCCTTGATCCAGACCTACACCCGCGAGCGTAGCGTATGTTCGCCTGGGCGTATAAACTTTCACGCCCTTGACACTCCCATTGATTGTACCTACTTACGGCGGCTGAACCCTACCCTAACTTTTTCCAGCGTACGGGCGAATTTTCGGACCGATACGCTGGTCGTACGGGCCTTAGCACGCCCATACTGTACAATTTAAATGGCTATCCCCGCCTCTGTGTAGTAACTCGAGCGTCCAGACTATCGTCGTACAAACGAGCGTCCGGACTATCGTTGTACAAAACGCACGCCCCTTGCGCGAAAAATACGCTTGAAATACGCTCGCTGTACGCTCATGTCCTTCGGACGACCGGAAGTTGTCATACTGCACATGCGCAGTGCGTTTTTTCGCCCGGTTTTACGCTCCCGACCGGCGTACGCTCGGTCGTGGGCGTAGTTCTGGATCAGGCCCATAGAACCAACCAGAACATGTTGTATTGTGAGCTCACACCTCAGCGGAGGAGATTGGGGAGTCCTTGGATTGGGTGTTGCTAAAACACCATTAAGCCGTTAGTTCATTAAAACTTAAAAAAAAAAAAGGTAAAGTGGGGGTGTGGCCCATGGAAGCCAATCATATTCTTCCATGTATGAGTGCTACCTCCCAGTCTTGTTATAATGATTGTTAAAATTATAAAGCGCTACGTAATCTGCTGGCGCTATATACAAACCTGTTACTAAATAAATAAATGAAATGAATATATGATATGAATAATGACTAGAATCCGGTGAAAGCACAGCGCTATAGGTCAGAGGAAATTCATGCTACATGTTCGAGGAGATGAAGAGCCTTAATTATGGTCCATTCTTCTGCAATGCAGAAAGAGAAATGTTCTGTGTGACTTGTATAACGTGTAATTTCCTGTTCTCACCTCCTGTGGGAGCTATGTACATGACCAATGATCCCTTCCTATTGGAGAGATCATTAGAGGGACTGGACAAAGGAGCTACAAAGTGTTTACCAATAACCTGACCATTTGCAGGATACAGATCACAGTCATTGCTTTATATAGGGCCATTACACAGCTCTGTACAGAGAATGCGATCCGTGTCCGCTTGATACTTCAGGGCTGGATACAGAAACATGGCCTGTTAGGCCGCGTAATGCACGGCATCTGAGATCCTGAGTTCTGAAGATGGGAGGGGAGCGTGTACCCCCTGCACTCCCCCTTCCCTACCCGCAGTCTCCACATGTGGAAGGCCGACGTGCGGGATGGTGGATTGTGCGGAAGGGCTTTGGAACGCCGGGAATATACGGTTAACATTGTGTAGCCCTCCCACCATGTCTATCTCATACGCTTGGGGAGAGATGCCATCCGATGTAGAGCTCCTTTGTAGACTCTCCTACATGCTATACGCAAGTCTGCTATCGCCATTAGTTGTGGAGCCGGTCCTCAGTGTCTATCCAGGGTCTTTGGAAGAAGGGCTTTTAGACCTCCGCTCTTATTCTTTGTATTGTTAATGTCTTTGGGATCTGTAATGATTCACGTTCTAAATATAATCAGATGTTACTTATGAAGCAATGAGGGTCCAGGCCTCAGGGGTAATCTCATGTCATCGCCCTCTGTAGACTTCTTGTCTATTAATGGTGATTAGGATTATTATTAATCATATTCATCTTATTATAAGGATGTTACTTTGTTATTTATAATATTTCATTTAATTTGCAGACACAAAAGCGCCATTACCCCTGAATGTAATAGTTCCAGGAATCCCTTTAGGTTCGGTCCTTTGAAATGTCTGTGATGGGGAGTGTGACGAGGATAACATAAATATTGTTCCATGTAAATGGCTGATTGTGGTTTGGGAACCTAGAGATGTGTGTGTCTTGTGACGGGCCGCTGAGGGGTGAGGTAAGGTGATTGGCTTATTGCCATCATGTGTAAGAGCTGGTGCCATGGCTGCACACCTGAGCGACGCGGTGACAATGTGACTGCATTGTGTGCAGGAGACAGCGCGTAAACACCTTGTGCTGGTTCCAGGATCCTGTGTATTCCTGTATAGCGGCCGCCTCTTCACACTGCATCTACGTACACATCCATGGTAACAGCGCAGCCACGGATGTCCTCATAGCGTGGCCCAGTGCTTGTGGATCAGTCTGAATAGTAAGGATCCGATGGTAGGAAAAGATCCTGGGCGCTGCAGTAGAGAATCTGCTCCTCATTGTCATTGAATGGCCCAACGGTGGAGGATTCAGCTGGAGCTTATAGCCCTGATCCAGATCTGCCACACATGCGTGTATAACTTCCATGTGTGTATAACTTCCATGTGTGTATAACTTACATGTGTGTATAATGTCCATGTGTGTATAACTTCCATGTGTGTATAACTTCCATGTGTGTATAACTTCCATGTGTGTATAACTTCCATGTGTGTATAACTTCCATGTGTGTATAACTTCCATGTGTGTATAACTTCCATGTGTGTATAACTTCCATGTGTGTATAACTTCCATGTGTGTATAACTTCCATGTGTGTATAACTTCCATGTGTGTATAACTTCCATGTGTGTATAACTTCCATGTGTGTATAACTTCCATGTGTGTATAACTTCCATGTGTGTATAACTTCCATGTGTGTATAACTTCCATGTGTGTATAACTTCCATGTGTGTATAACTTCCATGTGTGTATAACTTCCATGTGTGTATAACTTCCATGTGTGTATAACTTCCATGTGTGTATAACTTCCATGTGTGTATAACTTCCATGTGTGTATAACTTCCATGTGTGTATAACTTCCATGTGTGTATAACTTCCATGTGTGTATAACTTCCATGTGTGTATAACTTCCATGTGTGTATAACTTCCATGTGTGTATAACTTCCATGTGTGTATAACTTCCATGTGTGTATAACTTCCATGTGTGTATAACTTCCATGTGTGTATAACTTCCATGTGTGTATAACTTCCATGTGTGTATAACTTCCATGTGTGTATAACTTCCATGTGTGTATAACTTCCATGTGTGTATAACTTACATGTGTGTATAACTTACATGTGTGTATAACTTCCATGTGTGTATAACTTCCATGTGTGTATAACTTCCATGTGTGTATAACTTCCATGTGTGTATAACTTCCATGTGTGTATAACTTCCATGTGTGTATAACTTCCATGTGTGTATAACTTCCATGTGTGTATAACTTCCATGTGTGTATAACTTCCATGTGTGTATAACTTCCATGTGTGTATAACTTCCATGTGTGTATAACTTCCATGTGTGTATAACTTCCATGTGTGTATAACTTCCATGTGTGTATAACTTCCATGTGTGTATAACTTCCATGTGTGTATAACTTCCATGTGTGTATAACTTCCATGTGTGTATAACTTCCATGTGTGTATAACTTCCATGTGTGTATAACTTCCATGTGTGTATAACTTCCATGTGTGTATAACTTCCATGTGTGTATAACTTCCATGTGTGTATAACTTCCATGTGTGTATAACTTCCATGTGTGTATAACTTCCATGTGTGTATAACTTCCATGTGTGTATAACTTCCATGTGTGTATAACTTCCATGTGTGTATAACTTCCATGTGTGTATAACTTCCATGTGTGTATAACTTCCATGTGTGTATAACTTCCATGTGTGTATAACTTCCATGTGTGTATAACTTCCATGTGTGTATAACTTCCATGTGTGTATAACTTCCATGTGTGTATAACTTCCATGTGTGTATAACTTCCATGTGTGTATAACTTCCATGTGTGTATAACTTCCATGTGTGTATAACTTCCATGTGTGTATAACTTCCATGTGTGTATAACTTCCATGTGTGTATAACTTCCATGTGTGTATAACTTCCATGTGTGTATAACTTCCATGTGTGTATAACTTCCATGTGTGTATAACTTCCATGTGTGTATAACTTCCATGTGTGTATAACTTCCATGTGTGTATAACTTCCATGTGTGTATAACTTCCATGTGTGTATAACTTCCATGTGTGTATAACTTCCATGTGTGTATAACTTCCATGTGTGTATAACTTCCATGTGTGTATAACTTCCATGTGTGTATAACTTCCATGTGTGTATAACTTCCATGTGTGTATAACTTCCATGTGTGTATAACTTCCATGTGTGTATAACTTCCATGTGTGTATAACTTCCATGTGTGTATAACTTCCATGTGTGTATAACTTCCATGTGTGTATAACTTCCATGTGTGTATAACTTCCATGTGTGTATAACTTCCATGTGTGTATAACTTCCATGTGTGTATAACTTCCATGTGTGTATAACTTCCATGTGTGTATAACTTCCATGTGTGTATAACTTCCATGTGTGTATAACTTCCATGTGTGTATAACTTCCATGTGTGTATAACTTCCATGTGTGTATAACTTCCATGTGTGTATAACTTCCATGTGTGTATAACTTCCATGTGTGTATAACTTCCATGTGTGTATAACTTCCATGTGTGTATAACTTCCATGTGTGTATAACTTCCATGTGTGTATAACTTCCATGTGTGTATAACTTCCATGTGTGTATAACTTCCATGTGTGTATAACTTCCATGTGTGTATAACTTCCATGTGTGTATAACTTCCATGTGTGTATAACTTCCATGTGTGTATAACTTCCATGTGTGTATAACTTCCATGTGTGTATAACTTCCATGTGTGTATAACTTCCATGTGTGTATAACTTCCATGTGTGTATAACTTCCATGTGTGTATAACTTCCATGTGTGTATAACTTCCATGTGTGTATAACTTCCATGTGTGTATAACTTCCATGTGTGTATAACTTCCATGTGTGTATAACTTCCATGTGTGTATAACTTCCATGTGTGTATAACTTCCATGTGTGTATAACTTCCATGTGTGTATAACTTCCATGTGTGTATAACTTCCATGTGTGTATAACTTCCATGTGTGTATAACTTCCATGTGTGTATAACTTCCATGTGTGTATAACTTCCATGTGTGTATAACTTCCATGTGTGTATAACTTCCATGTGTGTATAACTTCCATGTGTGTATAACTTCCATGTGTGTATAACTTCCATGTGTGTATAACTTCCATGTGTGTATAACTTCCATGTGTGTATAACTTCCATGTGTGTATAACTTCCATGTGTGTATAACTTCCATGTGTGTATAACTTCCATGTGTGTATAACTTCCATGTGTGTATAACTTCCATGTGTGTATAACTTCCATGTGTGTATAACTTCCATGTGTGTATAACTTCCATGTGTGTATAACTTCCATGTGTGTATAACTTCCATGTGTGTATAACTTCCATGTGTGTATAACTTCCATGTGTGTATAACTTCCATGTGTGTATAACTTCCATGTGTGTATAACTTCCATGTGTGTATAACTTCCATGTGTGTATAACTTCCATGTGTGTATAACTTCCATGTGTGTATAACTTCCATGTGTGTATAACTTCCATGTGTGTATAACTTCCATGTGTGTATAACTTCCATGTGTGTATAACTTCCATGTGTGTATAACTTCCATGTGTGTATAACTTCCATGTGTGTATAACTTCCATGTGTGTATAACTTCCATGTGTGTATAACTTCCATGTGTGTATAACTTCCATGTGTGTATAACTTCCATGTGTGTATAACTTCCATGTGTGTATAACTTCCATGTGTGTATAACTTCCATGTGTGTATAACTTCCATGTGTGTATAACTTCCATGTGTGTATAACTTCCATGTGTGTATAACTTCCATGTGTGTATAACTTCCATGTGTGTATAACTTCCATGTGTGTATAACTTCCATGTGTGTATAACTTCCATGTGTGTATAACTTCCATGTGTGTATAACTTCCATGTGTGTATAACTTCCATGTGTGTATAACTTCCATGTGTGTATAACTTCCATGTGTGTATAACTTCCATGTGTGTATAACTTCCATGTGTGTATAACTTCCATGTGTGTATAACTTCCATGTGTGTATAACTTCCATGTGTGTATAACTTCCATGTGTGTATAACTTCCATGTGTGTATAACTTCCATGTGTGTATAACTTCCATGTGTGTATAACTTCCATGTGTGTATAACTTCCATGTGTGTATAACTTCCATGTGTGTATAACTTCCATGTGTGTATAACTTCCATGTGTGTATAACTTCCATGTGTGTATAACTTCCATGTGTGTATAACTTCCATGTGTGTATAACTTCCATGTGTGTATAACTTCCATGTGTGTATAACTTCCATGTGTGTATAACTTCCATGTGTGTATAACTTCCATGTGTGTATAACTTCCATGTGTGTATAACTTCCATGTGTGTATAACTTCCATGTGTGTATAACTTCCATGTGTGTATAACTTCCATGTGTGTATAACTTCCATGTGTGTATAACTTCCATGTGTGTATAACTTCCATGTGTGTATAACTTCCATGTGTGTATAACTTCCATGTGTGTATAACTTCCATGTGTGTATAACTTCCATGTGTGTATAACTTCCATGTGTGTATAACTTCCATGTGTGTATAACTTCCATGTGTGTATAACTTCCATGTGTGTATAACTTCCATGTGTGTATAACTTCCATGTGTGTATAACTTCCATGTGTGTATAACTTCCATGTGTGTATAACTTCCATGTGTGTATAACTTCCATGTGTGTATAACTTCCATGTGTGTATAACTTCCATGTGTGTATAACTTCCATGTGTGTATAACTTCCATGTGTGTATAACTTCCATGTGTGTATAACTTCCATGTGTGTATAACTTCCATGTGTGTATAACTTCCATGTGTGTATAACTTCCATGTGTGTATAACTTCCATGTGTGTATAACTTCCATGTGTGTATAACTTCCATGTGTGTATAACTTCCATGTGTGTATAACTTCCATGTGTGTATAACTTCCATGTGTGTATAACTTCCATGTGTGTATAACTTCCATGTGTGTATAACTTCCATGTGTGTATAACTTCCATGTGTGTATAACTTCCATGTGTGTATAACTTCCATGTGTGTATAACTTCCATGTGTGTATAACTTCCATGTGTGTATAACTTCCATGTGTGTATAACTTCCATGTGTGTATAACTTCCATGTGTGTATAACTTCCATGTGTGTATAACTTCCATGTGTGTATAACTTCCATGTGTGTATAACTTCCATGTGTGTATAACTTCCATGTGTGTATAACTTCCATGTGTGTATAACTTCCATGTGTGTATAACTTCCATGTGTGTATAACTTCCATGTGTGTATAACTTCCATGTGTGTATAACTTCCATGTGTGTATAACTTCCATGTGTGTATAACTTCCATGTGTGTATAACTTCCATGTGTGTATAACTTCCATGTGTGTATAACTTCCATGTGTGTATAACTTCCATGTGTGTATAACTTCCATGTGTGTATAACTTCCATGTGTGTATAACTTCCATGTGTGTATAACTTCCATGTGTGTATAACTTCCATGTGTGTATAACTTCCATGTGTGTATAACTTCCATGTGTGTATAACTTCCATGTGTGTATAACTTCCATGTGTGTATAACTTCCATGTGTGTATAACTTCCATGTGTGTATAACTTCCATGTGTGTATAACTTCCATGTGTGTATAACTTCCATGTGTGTATAACTTCCATGTGTGTATAACTTCCATGTGTGTATAACTTCCATGTGTGTATAACTTCCATGTGTGTATAACTTCCATGTGTGTATAACTTCCATGTGTGTATAACTTCCATGTGTGTATAACTTCCATGTGTGTATAACTTCCATGTGTGTATAACTTCCATGTGTGTATAACTTCCATGTGTGTATAACTTCCATGTGTGTATAACTTCCATGTGTGTATAACTTCCATGTGTGTATAACTTCCATGTGTGTATAACTTCCATGTGTGTATAACTTCCATGTGTGTATAACTTCCATGTGTGTATAACTTCCATGTGTGTATAACTTCCATGTGTGTATAACTTCCATGTGTGTATAACTTCCATGTGTGTATAACTTCCATGTGTGTATAACTTCCATGTGTGTATAACTTCCATGTGTGTATAACTTCCATGTGTGTATAACTTCCATGTGTGTATAACTTCCATGTGTGTATAACTTCCATGTGTGTATAACTTCCATGTGTGTATAACTTCCATGTGTGTATAACTTCCATGTGTGTATAACTTCCATGTGTGTATAACTTCCATGTGTGTATAACTTCCATGTGTGTATAACTTCCATGTGTGTATAACTTCCATGTGTGTATAACTTCCATGTGTGTATAACTTCCATGTGTGTATAACTTCCATGTGTGTATAACTTCCATGTGTGTATAACTTCCATGTGTGTATAACTTCCATGTGTGTATAACTTCCATGTGTGTATAACTTCCATGTGTGTATAACTTCCATGTGTGTATAACTTCCATGTGTGTATAACTTCCATGTGTGTATAACTTCCATGTGTGTATAACTTCCATGTGTGTATAACTTCCATGTGTGTATAACTTCCATGTGTGTATAACTTCCATGTGTGTATAACTTCCATGTGTGTATAACTTCCATGTGTGTATAACTTCCATGTGTGTATAACTTCCATGTGTGTATAACTTCCATGTGTGTATAACTTCCATGTGTGTATAACTTCCATGTGTGTATAACTTCCATGTGTGTATAACTTCCATGTGTGTATAACTTCCATGTGTGTATAACTTCCATGTGTGTATAACTTCCATGTGTGTATAACTTCCATGTGTGTATAACTTCCATGTGTGTATAACTTCCATGTGTGTATAACTTCCATGTGTGTATAACTTCCATGTGTGTATAACTTCCATGTGTGTATAACTTCCATGTGTGTATAACTTCCATGTGTGTATAACTTCCATGTGTGTATAACTTCCATGTGTGTATAACTTCCATGTGTGTATAACTTCCATGTGTGTATAACTTCCATGTGTGTATAACTTCCATGTGTGTATAACTTCCATGTGTGTATAACTTCCATGTGTGTATAACTTCCATGTGTGTATAACTTCCATGTGTGTATAACTTCCATGTGTGTATAACTTCCATGTGTGTATAACTTCCATGTGTGTATAACTTCCATGTGTGTATAACTTCCATGTGTGTATAACTTCCATGTGTGTATAACTTCCATGTGTGTATAACTTCCATGTGTGTATAACTTCCATGTGTGTATAACTTCCATGTGTGTATAACTTCCATGTGTGTATAACTTCCATGTGTGTATAACTTCCATGTGTGTATAACTTCCATGTGTGTATAACTTCCATGTGTGTATAACTTCCATGTGTGTATAACTTCCATGTGTGTATAACTTCCATGTGTGTATAACTTCCATGTGTGTATAACTTCCATGTGTGTATAACTTCCATGTGTGTATAACTTCCATGTGTGTATAACTTCCATGTGTGTATAACTTCCATGTGTGTATAACTTCCATGTGTGTATAACTTCCATGTGTGTATAACTTCCATGTGTGTATAACTTCCATGTGTGTATAACTTCCATGTGTGTATAACTTCCATGTGTGTATAACTTCCATGTGTGTATAACTTCCATGTGTGTATAACTTCCATGTGTGTATAACTTCCATGTGTGTATAACTTCCATGTGTGTATAACTTCCATGTGTGTATAACTTCCATGTGTGTATAACTTCCATGTGTGTATAACTTCCATGTGTGTATAACTTCCATGTGTGTATAACTTCCATGTGTGTATAACTTCCATGTGTGTATAACTTCCATGTGTGTATAACTTCCATGTGTGTATAACTTCCATGTGTGTATAACTTCCATGTGTGTATAACTTCCATGTGTGTATAACTTCCATGTGTGTATAACTTCCATGTGTGTATAACTTCCATGTGTGTATAACTTCCATGTGTGTATAACTTCCATGTGTGTATAACTTCCATGTGTGTATAACTTCCATGTGTGTATAACTTCCATGTGTGTATAACTTCCATGTGTGTATAACTTCCATGTGTGTATAACTTCCATGTGTGTATAACTTCCATGTGTGTATAACTTCCATGTGTGTATAACTTCCATGTGTGTATAACTTCCATGTGTGTATAACTTCCATGTGTGTATAACTTCCATGTGTGTATAACTTCCATGTGTGTATAACTTCCATGTGTGTATAACTTCCATGTGTGTATAACTTCCATGTGTGTATAACTTCCATGTGTGTATAACTTCCATGTGTGTATAACTTCCATGTGTGTATAACTTCCATGTGTGTATAACTTCCATGTGTGTATAACTTCCATGTGTGTATATTATGGATAGCTCCATGTATGAGTGTATGTATAGCTCCATGTATGAGTGTGTGTATGTATAGCTCCATGTATGAGTGTATGTATAGCTCCATGTATGAGTGTATGTATGTATAGCTCCATGTATGAGTGTGTGTATAGCTCCGTGTAAGAGTCTATGTATGTATAGCTCCATGTACATATGTATACTGAAATCATCCAGTGAAGCAGACATTGTGGAGTATACAGGCCGGGTATTTGTACTCATGATAAACGTTGTTGTGCCAGTCATATATGATAATTTAATGACTGAACATATCAGCCCCAGTAATAATGGATAGGTGAAAAGTGTGTGTCCGCGCTGAACGATGGATTCCTGATTGCATTGCAGCTGCTTGTGCTTCACACAGGAATGGTACATGCGATTCCCCACAGACTGTAATTCTATCTGTGTGTGTGATTTACCTCTGCAACGTGCAAACACACAAGAGATACAATTACATCTGCCCCAAAGTCTGTACTGCAAAATCCATGTCACCTCATGCAGAGTTCCATCCTATTAATTAATATCCTTAGCACAAATACTAAAAGTATAGTAGGATAGAAAATGGCATCTTTTACGCACAAGGCACGCTCTTGTCTTGTGTCCTGCGTGGGTTGCGGTCTTGGCGCTGTGGAAGGTAACGTGTCTGTTGCTCTGTAGCACCTGCCTGGCTGGCGGCTCGCCCGTTACACAATAATAATTCTTCGTATTCGCTGAAGACACAATTGCTTTTTTTTATTTAGCTTGTTTTTACGTAGAAAATGAAGCGAGTGCGCACCTGACATTATGACAGCCGGGTAACTACTGTTTTGTGACTCGTGAAATGAAGGGAAAACATAGTCGCTGCATATGTAAGCTGACTGATATTGTGATTAAATAAAGGCTTCGTTACAACTTCAGCCAGAGATTGTTTCTGGAGAATGTTCATTATTCAGGGCTCATTCCATCGCGCGCTCTCTGTTTTCTTTATTTGTGGTTATTGCGCTGTTGCGGAATACAAGATATTTCACCGTTAAGATGCTGTATTATAACAGTTAGTGGTGTTTTTCAGACATAAATCTGTGCTGTGTTCAGTGACGCTGTTGGGAATCTAAAATTCGACTAAGAACATTGGGGCTGATCCAGAGCTACGGCCGCCGT
>WWET01001736.1:83057-94353 GCA_011038615.1 Limnodynastes dumerilii | reverse complement strand
ATACGGCGGGCGTAGGCGTAAGATCGGCTGAAAAGCTGATCTACGCATGCGCCGGGTAGATGTGGGGCATGGAGGGTTAGGGTTAGGCTGCTGGTAATGGAGGGTTAGGCATCCAAACCATTGCTCAGTCTATAAGTCTTTGCTGTTGTGTTAATAAAGGTTTAGCCTCCTAGTACTGCCAGTCGTTGTGTATTATATCATCTGGCAATGTAATATGCTGGTGATTTGAATGTAGGTAAAATGAATGGTGTCAGTGATGTCCCTGCTGTCACATGAGCACATTTTATTCAGTCACACAGGTAAAAAGTCTTTTCTACTGTCTCTTTTACAGCAGAGGGTATAACTCTGCCATTTATCTGTAGAGAGGAGACCACTCTGGTGCCTTCTTTAATTGTCTTATTTCCTCTCGCTCTATCAGTGGCGATACGTCGGCTGTCGCTGACCTGCGCTGGAGACTTTCCCTTTTTAGAAATGTTAAAGAATCAATTTCAGTAAAATGTCAGCGCTGACGTGTCCTCGGCTAATTTACTTTGAGGAATATCTGAGAGATCAGAGTGTTCAATATATTTCCCATCCTCGTTTTCACAACAGGTTGAATCGCTAATAACGTGCCCGCATCCAGACAGACAAAGCCTTTTCCTTTAGTCATAGCGGATGTAATGGATCGGGATGGTAGGATTGTGGCAGTGAATATAGAGTGCTATGACTAAGCATCCCTCCTGTGATTATCCTCTGTGGGGAGGGCTATGGATCTGTGATAGACAGAAGTGAAGTATAGAGGAAACATTAGCTGGAGATGATATATCATACACCGAGGTGGGGAAACGCGTCAGGATTAGTATTTACTTACCTTACAGATGTGGTCCTTGTACATATAGTGTGGTATCTGGGAGTTGGAGGTAAGTAAATTCAGACTTGTGAGGATCTGGAAATGTGTTTGCTATAAGGAATGAGATTTGCGCGTGTGAACTGCGTGGGCGATAAGGATGAAGATTGCTGTGTCTGATCCGGGCATGAGATTTAAGGCTGCTCCTCTCTTGTGATGCCTGTAACCCACTTACCCCTTGTACATTAATTGCTGCTCCTCCCCGAACCCTACCGGCACATTACCTGCTCCTATAATCCAGTGACTCATACACAGTTCCCATCCAGCACTTTAAATGTAACAGGAGCTGGGATTGGACAAATGACCATCCGAGAGACACAGGACAATGTCTGGCGAGGGTAAGTTATGTATTCAGTTATATTTCCGCTTTGGATGTACAATGGATGTTAATATGTTTTAACCGGAGATATTTGATTGATGTCAGACAAGATCCACAGGCAGATAGACCGCTATTTGAGGAGCAATGCGTTTTATCTGATCATGTTAATCTATAATAATTTATTTGGGGCAAAGATTAGTACCTTTGTTGTTGGACAGCAATGCTGATATGATAAAGGCCCGGCTTACTGAGACGGAAATTTTATTTCATTGTAATCGTCATTTTATTGTCAGCGTCCTTTGTTTAATCAATATAGAGAAGTCCAGTGGGTGGTTCTGTGGCAGACGTTACAGTGGTGAGATATCTGCAGGGCCGTCCCCTAGTTCATTCTCACACCTATCTGCCAGATTTGTCTGTCTTATTACAGCTTTGTAGTGTAACTATTTTATGGTACATGCAAGAAACAGAAAATAATAAGATAAAAAGAAAATGCTGTTTTACAATCCTGTCCTTATATTTGCTTTGCAGCCATCTGAGCATCAGCCCCGGGGATGGGAGCGGGGAGACACAGGCAATGTAGAAGAGAGATTGGGCTGATTGGTGGGCTCTGTGTTTGGTAAAGGTTGGAGGTGAGGATGAGTAGGACAAGTGAACCTTTGAGCTAGAACCGGATAATAAAGGATTCAGGTAGCGAGTTCATGGGCTCCTGTGCAATGACGTATTGCTGGGTACTTGGGGAGTAGATATGATCGGGTGCCAGACACTCGGCCAGATCTGTAAATGGTGATGGAGGATACTCCGGCGCTGGGCTCTGAACCTGCAGATGGAGCGGATAAGCGGCTCAGGGATATTGCGGGAATCGCGTTTTCTGCAATTTCTGGACTTTCTTAGAAATCTTCGCTATCGGTTTCTTCCTCGTTCTCTTATATCGCAGAAATGCGCCTCACAGGATACGTTTCCCCTCAGACGTTTGCTGAGCCTTTGGGTAAAATCAATACTTTGTATCATGACAGTGTAAGGAAGCTCATTGTAAAACATCAGTTGTGCTCACTACAGACGCCTAAATGGCTGCCCATTAGGAAACGCCATTACCGTCCAACGCCGGCTAACGCGGGGGACGTCGCGCAAGTAGACTTGCGGGGACTTGTAAAGAACAGCTGTTATGTCTTATCATAGCAGCCAGTGCTGGGGAAACTATACGTCAGACTCGTAGGCCATGCTGGGATTTGTAGTTCTACAGCAGAGATCTCCCCGCTGCTGTATCCTATTTGCCTTGTTCTAATAAGTCTTTGTAGTAGTCTAAAGAAAGAAAGAGAGGAGAAGACAAAGGTCTCGCACCCCCCCTTCCCCCCGGGGCCTCTGCGGGTACCTGGCGCAGAGGAGGGGTGAAAACATAAGATACAGGATAGCGCAGCGCTGAACGCTTTATTCATTGCGTTATGTACAGGGCGGAGGTCACAGGCGGGAAAATAACGAGCTGCTCAGAAGCCACAACCTTTCACCTACTTGTGACTCTGGAAGCCCTTTCATGTCACCTTAACGGAGCTTTACACAACCCACAGCCAGTGGCTTACTGACCATCACAACAGAGACACCACCGGCCACTGCCCCAGAGCTTGTGCAATAAGAAACATGCATAGAATGTCACATGGGGTCATTAATGGCTACCGCAGTGGAACAGAGCACATTCACACACACTCACTCTCATACACACCCACGCATGCACATACACACCCACGCACATACACACACACGCACGCTCTCACATACACACCCACGCACGCACATACACACCCACGCACGCACATACACACCCACGCACATACACACACACGCACGCACATACACACCCACGCACATACACACACACGCACGCACATACACACCCACGCACATACACACCCACGCACATACACACGCACGCACATACACACACACGCACATACACACACACGCACGCACTCCTCTATCTATCGTGTGTATTGTAAAGGTTTATATTTTATTTATTTATAAATTGCACAGTGGACGGTGTTGCGCGGTGGACAGTGTTGCGCGGTGGACGGTGTTGCTCAGTGGACGTTGTTGCTCATTGGACGGCGTTTCACAGTGCAGATGGACAATGAGCCGAAGCATACTGCAAAAGCAACCAAAGAGTTTTTTAAGGCTAAAAAGTGGAATGTTCTGCAATGGCCGAGTCAGTCACCTGAGCTGAATGCGATTGAGCAGCATTTCACTTAATGAAGACAAAACTAAAGGGAAAATGCCCCAAGAACACGCAGGAACTGAAGACATTTGCAGTAGAGGCCTGGCAGAGCATCACCAGGGATGAGACCCAGCGTCTGGCGATGTCTATGCTCCAGACTTCAGGCTGTAATTCACTGCAAAGGATTTGCAACAAAGTATTAAAAAGTGAAAGTGTGATTTAGGATTGTTTAGTTTGTCCCATTACTTTTGGTCCCTTAAAAAGTGGGAGGCACATATAGAAACCGTTGTAATTCCTACACCGGATTTGGATGTAAATACCCTCAAATTAAAGCTGAAAGTCTGCAGGTAAAACACATCTTGTTTGATTCATTTCAAATCCATTGTGGTGCTGTATAGAGCCCAAAATATGAGAATTGTGTCGATGCCGCAATATTTATGGACCTGACTGTATATTCCAACGTACAGAACTCTGAACATACGGAAAGCAATTCCCTACGTGGAGTTAAAATGCGTAATATATGGCAGTAGTGCGCTCACAAAGCCCCACTTACACACGCAGTTTGCATTAATTAGCTATTGTCATTCATTCTGGATCCAGTAACAGACAGCCTCCTGTACTAATAATGTTACAGGACATGAAGCATATGCAGCCTGTGGCTTTTGTAGGTGTTGTAAAACTATAACACCCAACATGCTTTTCTGAGTGTCAGTGATGCCTTTGCAGTTGGAGCATGCTGGGAGTTGTAGTTTCTGCTGCCTGAGATACATAGATCCCCTGTTCTGTATCTGCTCTGTCTCTTTATTAACGGATTCCTCCAGCCATCCAGGGGTTAATCTGTTTCTTCTTGTTATATCTGCCACAGAACACAAATCCATTTCACTTTCCTTTCATCCATTTTATGTCCACAAATGATACGTCTAAACTGATGTTTCCATTTAGGAGCATTTAACATGGTGTAAGAAAGCTGTGATTAGATTCTTCTAACAAGTACTTAGCATTTACTTCTCCTTTTCCTGTAACCCATCCCGGGATTTTCCCATCTATGCGCCAGTCTTACAGACGTCTGTCAGCTCTGAAGGACAAGCAAGGTCACAGCGGACTGACGTAGGTCCATGGTTTCTCTCTGTCCACACAGAAAGGACAGGAACAGAAGGGAAGGTGAGGGTTAGGGTAATTGAAGGGTAGAGTTAAGGTTAGAGGACCTGATTCAGACGTAAGAAGGAGCTTTAAATTAAGAGAGGAAAGATACTCCTGGGCAAAACCTTGTTGGTTTCAGAGGGAGTCCAGAATTAGGGGAAGGGTTGGGTTAGTTTTTTGCCTTACCTTTCGGAGCACTGAAAATTTGGTGCTCCGTGGATCGATTGCTAGGCCTCATCAAGGTATTTGCAATCGAAATCCCAGCCAGTTTGAAACTAGCCGGGAGAAAACAGCCCTATCGAAATAAGGCAATACTTTCCGTAGTCCCACACCCGTTATTATATTATTACAGATACTGACCAGCATTACTTATTATATTATTACACACATACTGACCAGCGTTACTTATTATTATATTACAGAATATCCCATTACAATGCTGCACCAATTAACACGTATGCCCCATGAAGGCCGGACGGACATATGCAATGTAGATTAGGAAGGAGACTGCATACGACTAATGATATGACTGTCACACCAGAGAGGTGCAGTGCTGACAGTATCCACAGAAAACATTTCCACTCTGCAATGACTCCTTCATAACAATGCTCTTGTCAGGAATCCCTCATTGACACAAATCCAATGATAACATTGACAGGAGGTCACACACACACAATGGCAAAAATACTGTAATATTAGCTTTATTCTCTACCAAGGCTAAATATAAGCAGCTGTGGAAGAACGAGAACTATACGGTGTTCACGTCCCTGATACCAGTAATTGGAGGCTCGTCATAGTGTGGCGTCTGCTGTAACTGCCGGTGTAAAGCTTTATGGACTGTGTTACTGCTACACAACGGTGGGAATAGCGGACAGTGACCAAACACCGGTCAGCTCTATTTATACCCCAATCTGGGAACCCCTCTAGTCAACTCTAAATCTTTCCAGAAAAATAGTGACACCCCTGCTGGGTGATGTGATGAACGTCGCCTAATGCAAAGTCATGTCTGTAAAAGAAAAGTCTATAGTCTGATAATTGGTGTTTGTCATGGCTGAGATGTGGCCTTCAGACCCCCCTCATCTGAGAGCCATCGCTGCTCCCATTACATGAGATGGTTTCATTCTGGGGTGTGTAATAAAATCCAGGCCTGAATCAGCCCATTAGAGCCGGATCCGCTTTCTATCTCTCTCCGCGTCTTCACAGGAACATATTCTCCTGCTTTACTGCAGTCTGCGCCTTAGCTGAATAATTGATGTTCCTGGTGTAGATGCCCATCTGTTCCTCCATCCATGTATCTATCTATCGGCTATCTCATTACACCGGGGTCTCTGGCTCCTTCTGCCCCTCCGCCAGGCTAACCCCTTCCATGCCAGCCTGCCGCTCCCAGCCCTGAGAGCAATGTAGTTTATAGCGGAGAGGTCTGAGTGTTGAAAGGTCAGATATATGTGGTTGTAGCTCTGCGGGATTATTGCCTTCAGTTATTGCGTTTCCCTGCATGATAATTGGAGCAGTTGACTTTATTAAAGTATTACAGGTTTCAAGCTACGCACGGTCTGCAGATTGTCATTGTGCAAACTGTGATATAATCAGCAAAGATGCTGAAATATTCCATAGAGGCAGAGGGAAAATTGATGTGAAAGACAGGGTAGAGTCTATGCTAAAATCCTGAATAATCCTCTTATCCTAAAGAAGCAACGCAACAGGCGCCCATCGCGGGGTACAGGATTATTAAATGTCAATACGGACCAGAGAGAGTTAATAGCGGAAAGAATTCCCTCTTCATTTACACGGAGCAGGTTATAATATTACACACACCTGAGTGTATCTGACTGTCTAGTGCCCCGGTGTATCCAACCATTGCCAGGAAGGAGCTAATAATTCATTCTATCCTGCTTATATATCAATGGAGCATAAATGCAGAATCTGACAACAATGTGGTTATATGTGATGCTCCGACAAGCAGATAACGTAACGTGATGGTGCTATTGAGTGCAAAATCTCTACTGCCCTCTGCAGGCTTGTATTGTGCTTAGCTCATTAGAATCAGATCTGCTGTTACACCTTAAGCTGTGTACACACTACATGTTTTCACTCGATTATCGCCGATAACAACAATAAAAAACATGTTCAAACGTTATTTTATTTGTGTTCACGCTGCATCGATCATACCTGATTGTCGCAAAGTACATCACATCGTATTATCGCGCCATTTAAAACTTCCAATTTTACAGATTTAGGATCGGATTCACACCGGATACATGTGTATCCGCACCTACTTCTCCGGTCCCCTTCCCTCGCCTGCCCCCATTTTTAGGTACCTTATGTCACAACTTATCTAACCGTGCAGTTTTTTTCTTAAGAAGACAATGCACAACTAAATATACGCACATAAGAAACTTCTGCTTCCTAGGTGTGAATAAAGTCAGAAGAACAGATGGTTAAAAAGAAATCCAGGAGATGCCGGCAGATCGTGTGTGGTGCATATCGGTGCCCCGGCACGTTCATCAGGACTGTCAGCCTTCCATAAAATCCTGTGTACTGTGTAAATATTTGTTGCTCTATATGGTAACTCTGTTTCAATGCTTCTTACAGTCGCTGACACATTGTATTTAATAAGAGAAAAGAACTACTAAATAAACAAGGTTACATAAGAGGGCGAGTCATGTTTACAAGTACACAGAGGAGGATTGTGCACCAAGAACACAGATTATAAGAAAATAAATAGATTCACAGAGTAAATATTATTGCAGATGTAATTAATGACCTTTCCCGAGCCCCTCCCCTTCTTAATGCCATGTTCTGGACATTGCCTAATTAATGAAGCATGTATATATTTATAACTGCCCGTATGCTGCTAATGAGCTCAGAGCGGCCAGTAGATCGGCCCCTCTCCGCCCCCGGGTCACGTAGCGAGGGCTGACACACGTCTCCTCTGCTCATTAATACAAAGGTTTTGCTGGTCCATGATGCTTTTGTATAGTTCCAATATAGAGAGAGGTCTGGATCCACGTAGACAGACGTGTGCTACACAGAGGATTATTTCACACCTTCCCAGTCCTTGTACCATGGTCTGCCTACATTACTGTGTATAAGAGGCCTTGCACCTTTTTAGTTGCTCTTCTCTGCTCCAAGCTATACATCCTCTAGTGTTTCTTGGTGAGCTGTGTGACACAGGCCATGCACAGTCTCTCATGTATTTATGTCCCCAGTATTCCAGGGGAGGCCGCACCAATGACCTATAAAGTGATAGAACTGCTTCTCTCTCTGGTGATACATCGATGTCTGACCTAAGCAGATTTGTAATAAGCCGGTGTCTGCTAATGGCTGGTGCTGGGAATTCTTTACCTCTTCTCTGTACTATACGGGGTCTTATGGGACATGCAGGTAAACAGCTATGACACAGGGCTCATATCCCTCTAATTAGCAGTATACCAAGCCCTGGACCCTGTTTACTTTGGACAATGACTGTTCCTGTGTTGTGTCACTTCTGATAAGGTCACACTGTAGTCGCTTTCCCTGTAGTCTGTTTCTTATATTACCTGGTGCTGATTGAAGGTTTTATCATCTCGCTGTCATTGTCACACGCTGGCGTCTGATCTGACGACCTGACGCTTTCAGTTCTCTGTGTCTTAGAGACTTTGCTGCGTGAGGCACCGAGCCCCTCAGAGGTGTCACTCAATGCTAGTGAATTCCTAGAAAAATGACAGGTAATGTGCTGGTGCCATATGTCACAAATGGTATAAACGAGAGACATTTTAATATATAAACCAACTCTTTGCCATTAGACCATTGGAAAGTACCCCACGCGTTTGGCACAAATGACAGCTGATGCTGGGTTACTGGAATATGAATAGTATTTTGGGGGGTGGGGGTTGTATTTTTATAATAATATCAATATTGATGTTTTCCTCTCACATTATTGTGCTTGTACTATTACTATTATGCAGACCTGCTGCAGAAGCTCTTGGATTACAGGGCTGTCAATCAATCAGACTGAAGATCTGAGCCGCTAAAGGTCTTTTCTTCTCTTGAATGTTCCAGAGCAGCTCGGCGCAGGGACTTTCATTGATTGGCACATGACCTTTTATGGTTGTCCAAATAATTAACATCACAGAGACCCTGCAGTCTGTGCCAGCCTCTCAGATGACAATGGTGACAACCGGTGGCTGCCAGTGACTGCTACTCCCCTGGAGGAAAAACTGATGTTACTTACCTAGCTCTCACGGCTGTGTCTATAAAATGCAGCCGCATCTCTCCCTCTATACACTAATCAATGGCAGCGCTCGCACTAATAAGCTCCAGTTTTGGAAGGCGTGGCCCTTTCTCTCTCTCTCTCTCTCTCTCTGTACAATCGATTGTCCGTTAAAGCTCCACTTCTGTTGAAGATTGGCAGAGATTTAACCCCTCTCAGTGAAGAAGGTACCTGGTAATGGGATAAACGGTGCACAGTGACGACTGATATCACTGGGAGGATTAACAGTGCTTCTAGTACAAATCATATTTCTATAACTAGGGAGAATTCCTGCTCATGAAGACACAGACAGCTCCTTAATGCTTTGCTGTTATTATATAATGCGGTGACCATGGTCCTGCTATTAGAGGCTCTGTCCTGATTGTGGCAGAGGGTGTTTTGCTATCCAGAGAGGAGGGGGTGCCAGGCATCAATGCCCCTTTCTGGCACAACCATACTTCCTGACTGCCATACCTCTGATGCTGAGAGATATGCACTAATGGTGCTGATGTATTGCACACTGAGGGCACAGTGACATGTATGTATGTATGTAATCTCAGCGTGAGTCTGTGCTGCAGCTTTAAATGACAACTTGCAAACAACATTAACAGCTCGGATCCGGCCCATCATCTCTAGTGTGCTAATTCCGCTTCTTTGGCGACTGGTTGGCTTGGCTGGGCAGCTTCTCTGGCTGGAGGTGTCCGAGGCTTTGTAAAGAGCTTATAGAGAATATTCGGCACCTGGATTAGTTCTGATTATAATTGTCCAACAAACTCATCTCTTTCCCATCACACAAACTCTTGGCCAGTTCATGCATGAATTGCACACTGTGTTATTGGCTCCGGTCAGCTTGTTAGCTAATTCTGTATGTTTCTCCTTCACTTATGCCAACAAAAATTAGTTTTATATCTATTTGAATATATATCCTTCACAATGCGTGGAGATTTTGGAGAGGCGTCCTAATGTGACTCCGGTATTTGCATATTACATGCAGCACGTGATGGGACTACATCAGACAAACCAAATCCTTTGTTTATTTATAGACACCACTGTAGTTTTTATGTACAAATGACCTCCTGGGAACTCTCCCAGTCACAAATCGTTTTGCATAACCAGTAGCTGCCGCCTGGCCGTGTTGCATTGTCTATGCTCGTGTGGCAGAATATAGCAAGATCTTCCCATGTATAGGGGCAGGACCGCCCCCTCCACTTCTCAGGGCTGCGGCTGCCTGCTTCATTCACAGAGCTGCGGCTGCCTGCTTCATTCACAGAGCTGCGGCTGCCTGTTTCATTCACAGAGCTGCGGCTGCCTGCTTAATTCACAGAGCTGCGGCTGCCTGTTTCATTCACAGAGCTGCGGCTGCCTGTTTCATTCACAGAGCTGCGGCTGCCTGCTTAATTCACAGAGCTGCGGCTGCCTGCTTAATTCACAGAGCTGCGGCTGCCTGCTTAATTCACAGAGCTGCGGCTGCCTGCTTAATTCACAGAGCTGCGGCCTGCTTCACTCAGAGCTGCGGCTGCCTGCTTCATTCACAGAGCTGCGGCTGCCTGTTTCATTCACAGTGCTGCGGCTGCCTGCTTAATTCACAGAGCTGCGGCTGCCTGTTTCATTTACAGAGCTGCGGCTGCCTGTTTCATTCACAGAGCTGCGACTACCTGCTACACTATATTAGTCGCGTGCCACCGCTGTGTGGATGCTGCCGGGGAGTAATAGGGGCAGGAAATGGATGGAGTCACTAACCTCTGGTGCTATTACTCCTGGACCCATCTACTAATACAGCAGACGGCTGCAGCTCTGCTAATGAAGCTGACAGATATGCACAGGTTTGGGACCCAAACTGCAATACAGACACCAGGGCCCAGCACACACTGCGTCTGATGAGTTTACAGTTGATGCAGCCTGCAAAATGAGATACTTTCCCTGCATGCGAGAAATGTCATATCTTGTAACACATGAAGTATATTTGCAGCATGGTTTATACAGGGACAGATTTGCACCTCTTGTGCTATTACTCCTAACTGCATCAGCCTCATTGAGTATAGAGCGAGGTGTCTCCATCTGCCATGGTGCTGCCTGTTCATCAAGCAGTGTTTATGCTGGGATAAATCAATAGGACGGGTCAGCAGTGCATTAATTACTGCGAGAGCTGTCTCTCTCCTCTTTAAGGAAATCTACCTGCACAAGATTAATTACCTGCTCACACGATGGGATCGTGCCTCCGAGCCGGCGGTCTGCTGCCCGGCCTTATGTCAGTGGAGTGTGTTTGGCCATCCAGTCGGTGTCATCACTGTGTAACAGATTTGTTGGTGCACTGGCTGTGTATGGGGTATTATAGTATTCTTCTGCTGTCTCTGATTCCGGCAGGTGCAGCCGCGTGAATATGAGCCTATTACAGTCATTCATGTAATATAGGCATCACAGTGGTGCTGGAGATCCAGATACACCTCTGGGGCCTCAAGTGAAACAATATATAGAATGCCTGTAATATATATGTAAGTGTGTGTGTGTGTGTGTGTG
>WWET01001736.1:61450-71867 GCA_011038615.1 Limnodynastes dumerilii | reverse complement strand
TTAGCACACGGAGATCACAGACCCAGATGCTGGGAAAATGTATCTGACGGAAAAGTGAGTTTGCTTTTACAAATGTTAAATAAAACATTTGTTTGTACATTAAGGCGAGCAGGCTCCAGTGAGCAGATCCTAAAATATATTGGATTACTGTCACCAAACAATAACTGTTCATGAAACAAGGAGCATTCATGTATTATTCAGCACTAGAGCAGACACCAGGCTGCAGAATCTCCAAATGTCTGGTGGAGAGAGCTCCAGATTCTTCTGACATTTGTGACATGGCCTCCTCTGTGGGGTCCTTCCCTTCATAGGTATGTATATCACCTCTCTGCCACATGAATTTTGGCCCCAGATTTTCCATATTCCAGTCACATATGGCCTAATCGTCACCTGTCCTGGGTGAAGGCATCTTGACCATCTTCTCTCTCTGGTGATCCCTTGTAATATGTCCTAAGTGTTTCTAGTCTTTGTCCTCTTAGATATTTTTAATAACTCAGGTCACAAGTCAGACAGTCACCACCAACACAATGGACCTGATTCACACTTAAGAATCTGTGTTTTTTTTGGTGCGTATATATAGGAAGTGCGCATATGTGTAGTAGCCAAATATACACAATTTACCTAGGACTGAAGAACGGGACGGGTTTGAATCACCATCACGGACCTTTTTCATTTAGGTTTGTAATGACTTAAGATGGAAGGAGCGTTGCCGGGAAAACTTAAGAATAAAGATAAGAATATTGGGTGGAGGGAGCCATTAAATGAGGAAATCTGGGAGCGTTAAGGCAGAAGAGTTCTTAGTTAGCCACCCTATGCACACAAATATGAACCTAAAGATAAGGTCGCCCCAAGGGCATTCGTAAGTTAGTTGAGAAGCTAAAAACCGTGGGGGCTTCAGGGAAATCGCCTTGCTACTAGTTGCCTATAATTAAGAACTTAAATCATTCTTAAGTGTGAATCAGGTCCACTGAGTCCTGGGCTTTGCCTGTCCTATATCCATGAGTTCAGTTCTATCCAACAGACAAAGGTTTTTGGGGAATTGATCATTATCTCCTCAATCTTATGTCCGCTTCAAAAATGGCTGCTCAAACTGCATGTAGCTGAGAGATCCATATTAATATGCCCAGTACTCTTGCTCAGTGTTATTTTGAAACCTAAGAAAAGTAAGAATAGTTATTGGAGTGATAGAAGATTGGGGTAAACCTGGCTGGTTATAGTGCACTTGAATCTACCCATCTATGCTCTTGCTTCTATCTTTGCACTGAGCTTGATGACTGAGTCACTGAACAAAGGCCTTGAGAATGACAATAGGATGGAGTGGGGAACACATCATGCACTGAATGCACAAAAAGCTTTTAATAGTAGGAAAATAAGAATTAAGATGGTGTTGAAAATCTATGAATAGAGCCACCAAGGTTACAGTGCATGAGATCTTAACAGCATTGCAAGAACAACACAATCTACATTCTTAGCTGCCATTAGCCAGGGACGAGGAGACCAGTTCACTTCAGGTGCGAATGGTGAATGCAGCATTATAGAACTGGGGATATGGAGACAAGGGTCCGCTTTGTAGTGTGTAGGCATGGCGGGGGGAGGTATATGATCTTATGAATAGGGTCGCGTGCATAACAGTTAAGGCAAGGTTCAGGACAAGCAAGTTTTGTACGTGTGATGGGAGTGCACTACCCTTACATGCACTGCATATAGGATTGCACTGCGGAGACTTGGGTGCTCTGCGTCATTATCGATCCAGTGCAGAATTCTTATCTGAGAAACAATGCAATTAAGAAGGAAATATTGCAGGGCGGTGAAATCATTTATTGGTAATCGATAAAGTCCTCCTTTACCCCATTACAGACCCTCAGAAAACCATTTTCCGTCTTCCTGGGGTAACCGTTCTTCCACTCCCTGGTGGCGAGCCCTTGTCTCCAGCATGAGTGGAAGCATCTTGATCAATTGAAAGGTTGGAAAACCAATATTATTGCTCCTGAAGCTTCCTCTTGGAGCTGCTGTGAAGTAATCAGGTTGAGTTTCCCATTTGTATACACATTATTCCCAGTGCCAGTTGTGGGCTGTAGGGCATCAGATGTCTGATGAACTCTGGAATCAATGTAAAGTGCTTTGATATGCGGCTTTCTTCCTGTGTCCTGAAATAACACTGCTAACTCCACAGGCTGCTCTTTCACAAAAGGGAAACGTCTCCCGGCACATGCTGAATACCCAGATCTGTCATGAATGCCAAAGAGATCGCTAAATTAAAATACAAGGCGGCCTCTATAAAGCAGCTACGGGCACCATTCATGCTCGTTTAAAGGTGCCACACGCTGACAGAAGCTGCTGTATGACATTCTGTTATTATTGACCATGCCGGAACAGTGAGCTATTGTTCCCTCTTCTGTCAGGCACAGGGGTAGATTGACTTCTAAAAATCTAATTCTAGCGGACATTTTCCAGATTGTATTAAATAATGGATCACTAGAGTCTGCACTGGTTACTATGGGCAGCCCCTTAGACAAAATATAGAGGGGAGAATCCATTAAGTAATAACGTTATCCGCATCGCAGACGACCAATGCTGCGTCTGATGCAGAAATCACACCGCCCACCCGCCCTGCTGCTTACCCTATACACTTAGCATGTGGGCATAGGAAAGCTAATCGTACAGCAAGGGCTTTCCCAAGTTCTCAGAAAACTTAAAGAAGGGCTCAAACGAAACTGAGAATCGCAACTTCGTTATCATCGGCATCATCTGTATCCGGTCAGAGACTGTATGTGATGAAAGAGAGACATCGGATTTTGGGTGCTTTCCACTGTAATACAGAGAGTAGGGGCCTTATTCAGAGATCCGGCAGGTAAAGGTACGCACGTTGCAAGGCAACACCCAGGACACTCCCCTCACACGGACAGGTTTTCGGTGACTTACGAGTTCATAGGGCACCTCTATCTATACGTGTGCAGTTACGTGCGTTTCTAACTAAGCGCGCCCTCAAATGGTCATTGAAATCGCTCCCCTCACCCACTTTCACATAACTTTGTCCGTACGGATTTCAACCACTTCCCTCCGCACGTATGTCCTCAAGTGCGATTCACAAGTATGTGCTTAATGCGCTTCCGTGCGTTAATTCAACGTAAATAGCGTAAGTTACTACACATGTGCAGTTCATCCGATCCTAAAAATACGCACGCAACTCCACGCAAAAACGGATCTGTGAATACGACCCTATGAGTCTGACTCAATGCCAGGCATGGTGCATCTACCAATCAGGAGAAGTGACACGACGCATTCCACCTCTCCAGGCCTCCACACATTCCTGATCAGACCAGTCATCTTTTGTCCTCTGAATATAAAATCTTCCGTCCATTACCGTTCCTGTCTATTAGTGGACAAATTCTTTAATGAATGCCGCTTATTAAACAACATTTGGGCGAGTTGCGAAAGGCTAATTAATCAACAAAGTGCTGAAACTCGTCAGATTTACAGCCACCCAAAATGTTTCTCTCATCTGTGCCTGAGAGCATAGATTGTACAGGTCTATACTGCGGAAATAACAAAGACTGGTGAGTATTAGTAGAAAATGTCCAGCAGTTCCTTAGAACGCAGCCTTTACCCTGAAATCCGACTGGAAATGTAAAGCTTGATGAGATGGCATATAAAATGTTAGCATGCCTCACCCGTACTTAACCTTTTCAGTACTGGCATCACTCATAAGCGATTGTTATGGTGACCTGAGATGGATGTGAATGTCAGAGGCTCTGGGCTGCTGTCTGGATGTGAGGCCGATAAAGTGATTTTATTACACGTTCAGCCATAAAACGATGCAGCAGGGAGCTGGGCGCATTAAGTGATTGTTGGCAGCGTCTGTGTTGCTGTTTACATGGGGGTGTCTTACACCTTGCATAAACACTCCCAGAATGGCTAATAAATGCCGGCGGTAACAGGCGTTCCTGCTGGATGTGCTGATCAAAGGGTTAGCGGGGGTGATGATGGTGGCAGGCCACACATAGCGCGGTGTTCAGCTGGTTGAGTCACATATTTTTCCTTTAAATATAAGATAAATATAATATTTGTACTGCGGGAGTGTATATTGTGATAATAGCCACAGACACAGGATAACCTTTCAGTCTGGAGGATACTCGGCATCTGTAACACATTGCTGCTGTGAGAGAGGGGGGCAGATACTTCTTTCTTTAATAATTGCTGGTTGTCAGTAACCTTATTATCAGTGGCATGTTTCCAAGCAGACTCGTTGCAGCACCGTGTACCTCCAGCCCTCGGCCAGACAGCTGTAACGCTGCATTTTTGTGGTTTTGCACAGGTTAATAATGTGCTTTGGACGGGATGCACAGGCTGAGGGGATTGTGGGGGAATTTGGCTTGTTTGAAGAGAGGCTCCATCGTATTGTTTCCTTGACGACTGCATTCATTCCCGCTCTCCCTGAGCGAGGCAACTGCTGGGGAAAAGTTTGATATTGCTTTGGCAGATCTCCGTGTAAATATTGGCTCGGTGGTGCCGAAAATTCCGGCCACCCTGTGGGAAATATTAGCGTGTGACTCAGAGGGGCCTGTTAAATGCTGACTCGCTCATTCTGTGCTGTTAATGCCGTCGAATCGTTGAAATAAAATGGCAAATTGTGTATGTCGCAAATACTGTACAATGAACTAAACTACTAACAGCCTTGTCCACAGCCTGCTGTCCCTGCACCGAGCAAACGGTCACCTAAATAAAGTGCAGAAAGCACAGACATGCTGTAACCCATAGCAACATACTGGCCACTGACAGCACACAGGTAGCTGCCTAATAGATAATCCAGCTCTTTGGCATTTTCCATTATTTTCTGCCTACAGGTAATGGGTTACAGCATGTCACACGACCCTTCCTATATGTTACTGTTCTCCAGCCTGTGTCATTCCTGATGCTTATTAATACAAACCTGCTCTGGACTGAACCAGATAAACCTTTTCATAGACACAAGTGCTGACAGCGCAGTGTTTATGAAGGGGTTAACCAGTCTTTCCCCCCACCCCCCCTTATAACCTATTAATCCCCCTTCCTTCTCCTATACTTATCACTAACAGCTTCTTTCTAATCTTATTTGCATTCAATTTACCTCACCAGGTGGTACACCAATCAGAGGTAAGAATGCCGGTCTGTTACTCTCTCCGCCATCTTGCTATCATCCCTACACAACCATTATCAGTGGTGTCCTGTCTTCCCACACACAGGGCTGCCGGGGTTCTACCTTTTTTACAGACAACCTGTAATAAACTTACTCCATTACAGCAAAGCAAGTCATAGATCCGGGGACAGGTGGGTGACAGATATCCTGTTACTAGATGGTCAATCCCTGTGCGTATGCCGGGTATAAGTAATATCTGATCATTATTGGTAACACAATTGTCACACACAATGGCTGCAGCATCTGATATAACCACGTTTATGGTAATATCACCCAATGCTCGTGGTCCATTTCCTGGACAGCATTGTAGTGACTGACATCATGGTTTCTATGTATATAAAGGTGCTCCCAGCCTGTCACTCATTGTGTTCATAATGTCACTGTCGCTTCCTGTGATCTCCATATTCCCTCTAACCACTAACACCTCCATTTCTCTGGTCACACGTGTCAAGACCATACTCGCAGAACGGAAGCCTCGGATATAATATGTGAATGGATTTCCTGTGTTTAGAGGTAGAAGGATGGACAGGTGATTAGTTTTATCTGTCAGTGAAAGAATTTCTTTATTGTCCCTGAATTACCCAGAAATTACCCAGAAATAGTCTGTTTTTCAGCCAAGTTACCAACTAGCTCTTTGTTATATGTTGTACCTAAATGTGAAGGAGGGCTACCAGTATAATACATGACATTACATAATGTAATCACGCAGTAACCCAGTGATTCAAATGTCTGCAGAAACCAAGGACCGGATCTTTGGTTCTGATTTGTTGCGATGGGATCTGACACGCGGGGAACCGCTGTGACAGCTCCACAAATCCGTGTGATCGCTTCACTAACCTCTCCCCTCACACGGACAGACTTCCGATATCCAGGGCCCACCTTAGCATTTCCAGCTCATGCAATCGGAAAATGTCGCCAATACAGAGGTCTGCATTGTTACAGATAGAGAGTACATGGTACACTGTAATGAGTGACACCCACTTGTGATAGCAGTCCGCCCCTCTGTCACAGGTATAATTGAATAGAGTGGATTTTGGATATGATTGGGCAGAGGGGATGCGTCCACATGGTATAACACACAACCAGACAAAATGTGATCAAAACAATCGAGGGGAAAACCGGACACTGGACCCGGTCCTAAGCCATCACTAAGCAGCACAATGCCGGATCCTGATCATCAATACATCTAGATATGAGATCAGTGTTCAGGAATATGATGGCAGAGGAGTGAGCGTTCCTCTTGTTGGTTAGGTTTGTTGAGTCATTGAGTATTCGTGACATATTTTCTCTTATACTAATGAAAGAATTGTTACTCTGGGGGGGACAGTGATTCCAGGGGATAATAACTGGGGGTTACTCTTAATCACTTCTGCCCTTTGTCTCTCACAGGAGCTCTGCAGATAGAGAGCAGTGAGGAGTCCGACCAGGGAAAATACGAATGTGTCGCCACCAACAGTGCTGGAACGCGCTACTCTGCCCCAGCCAATCTCTACGTGCGTGGTAAGATTTCCGCTGCCTCTGGTAATCTCCCTCATGGACCACTGATAACACTCATCTTTCCAGGACTTCAGAGCTTCCACCAGTGAATGGCTTCTATCAGCTGCTGCCCTGTGTGTGTCCTGGTGCAGATACTGGACATGTTGTGTGTGTGTGAGTGTGATTGTGCTGTGTGATGTTCCTGTGTAACTCTTTGTTTGTCACAGATTCTGTCCTGCAGCTGAATGTTTGTTCCTTGTGTAGTCAGGAAAAAGAGACCTGAAAGTACTCGCCCACCCAGTCACCTGACACAGGATAGCGGCACGATGGGCGTCACATGTCACCGTCCTCTCACCTCACCCAAATCCTGTTCCATACCTATGACTAACATGGGTCACAGCATCTCCACGGGACACTATGGGGCATGTTCTGTGCACAGACAAGAATTAGCCATAGTAGACGACTGGCAGCCGTACAAGAAACCTTAAGGCGTTCCTAGCGACATTTACCTTTCCAGCGACCTCCTCCTATATGCTGTGAGAATGATGTAAAAGCTTATGGAGGGGTGCTTATAGTGCTTCATTAGCACTGTGCCCATGCTCTACTACTCCTGTATGGGACTGATATCCATTAATAGGGTCATGCTATTGTGCTAGAATCTGCAGCCAATCAGAACATGCCATTGTGACCGTAGCTTCTCCAATGCCTGTCTGATCATATATGCTCATTGGAATGTCAGGAAGGATCAGTGTTAAACTGATGCTGGTCGGTCACGTGCGGCCCTCTTTCTAGCGGGTAACCCAGAGATAGCCAGTGAATTACATGTCATGTTTTCCTTGTGATATCCTCCTACAGTCATCTGCTCAGTGACCATCATCGTGGTTACCACTTACCAGCATCATTACGCCTCTACCCGCATCGGCGTTACAGCTCCCGCCCCATCATCTGTAGCATTGCACTTGTCTATTGGGCCATGTGTGAAAGGTGTATAGGTGTAAATTGTACAATTTACACATTTTGATGACACCCTGCTTCCTGTGTCTGACTGCGTACAGGGAGAAGCTTAGATAGTGTGGAAGCATTTCAGAAGACATTATATTCAGCTTCTTCTTTTACTGTTGGTCTTTAATGATGTCTCCAACATCGCCCTCTACAGATCAAACCTAGAATTACACTCACATGGCAGCTTACAAGCTTTTCACCTAGGGCGTATTATCTATCTATTTGATGATATTTGGGGCAGATAAGGAGAGGAAGGGCAGACTTAGAAATCATTAGATAAAATGTGTACGTGTGTTATTGTGTGTGTGCTTGTGCAGTTTGCGGTGTGTGTGAAGGGATGGCCTTGCTTTGTGTGTGAAACGCGTGTGTGTTGCCATGTACATCTGCAGTTTGCTGTTTTTACTCTCTCTGTGTTTCTCCTTGTCTTTCTAATACCTCGTCATCCTCATCGCACCGCCATCCAATCAAACCTCCATCTCTCAGATCAGCGAGAAGGTTGGTCCCTTTGACTTCTTATCCAGATATAGATTGGCACGTGGGGTCCGACTCATCCTCTGTGGGGAAACCAACAGAGACGGCCTCCAAACAGACCCCCCAAGACCCTGCTTTAATTCCTGCTCTTCCCTGTGACTTTGGTGCCTGCCTGTACTATGTGCCTGCTAGTGTGGTCTCCTTGTGCACGCTGTAATGTGCATGGTCCTCGTCCACCCCTTCTTGTCTCCTCTATAGGTGCAGATGTAATCTGGGATACTTGCAGGACACTTTTCTCCATTCCCATAAACATGAGCCATTCATTGCTTCCATATTTGTAATATTGGTCTTAGGATGAGGAGCTTTAAAGGTTCTGGTACTTGTTCCGGTTTATTGCTTCATGTGAGATTTGTTGTACATCCGAGAAGTAAAGAACTTGTAGTAAAATCCATCATTTCTCAGGCAGGGTGACGTATGGCTTATGCAGCAGTGAATCTAGTGACAGAAAAGGGGATAGAAGTATAGTAAAGATTAGGAAATATAGGAAAGGCAGATTTGTGTTTGGCAATGGGGTAGAAATATTGCAGGGACAATTGTCCATCATTATATGGTGGAAATGGATTTGTGTAGCTTTAATATTTCCAACAGCTTCTATCATACCAACCTGCCAACAAGCTTCTGTCATTCATCAAGAGACATTAGTAAATCTATACTTAACTGTTCCCACAAGGAGCAGTTAGACAGCGCGTGGATTATACGTCGCACCTGGGAACTCCATTGTTGGAATAGTAGTGCAGATATGAGAGCTTGTATAAGGCACTTTGGGCTGGATCTGGAAGTAAGTATGAGAGGAGACATACACAAGTCCCCTGTCTAAGAACATCAACGCACGCGTGCACCAGATGTTCTGCAAGCGTACCTTCAGGTGTCCGTAACTAAGTTATGTACTATGAAGGGGCCGACCCTTCAGCTAGGAATGAGGGATTGGGGGCGGTGAATCACTGTTTGGACGAAGATCAAGTCGTAAATATTAAGGTAGCCTTTAGGGGGGAGCGTGCACTCCCCTTTACGTAATTACAGACCCCGGGGGTCAGGATCTAGCCCCTTGTCTTTCTCTCTTCCACTCTTATGCCATCCATGTGGCATTACAGTCATGAGGCTGGCATCAGGAGACAGTGGAAGTAATGCACCGGTAACTGCGCTTGTGTTTGTTTAGCTGCAGATAGCGACACGTACACTTTCTCTTTGCTGTGTTCTTGGAAGCCGCTTTGCTCACCCAGGCAATAATTATTGCTATGTGCGACTCTGCAAGGTCATATATTAAAGAGTTCTTTTATCTCTGTGCCATGGATCTCCTACCTCTCCCCCTCTCCCTTCATGTTATTTTCATCTGAGAAATTTCCCTGAGCCAATGCAAATTGCAGAGTACGACCGGCCCTTCTGAACCCTGACACGCTATCGCCTGAGCATTCAGTTCTTGTTGAAACCACAATCAAGTAATGATGTACAGAGCCCCGGATCTGACCAGCCGTGCCAAATAATTTAGCTTAAAAGTTAGATTCAAAATGTCATTTAAAAACAGGCTGGAAATTGTCCATAAATGTGAGGACAAAAGACTCTTTATATGGATCCACTCTATCTCCAATTATCTTTCTGACACATCTGTCATCAGTAATGTCATTATCAACCCAATAATAAACAACATACTATTCTGGATTATAACACTTTAAAGCAGGTGCTGGTGCACAAGAGAATTAGCTGAAAGTGACATGTCTACTGATCGATAGTATACTCCTGGTAGGGCAGCTTTAAACATCAGTACAGCATAGTACAGTATGGTAACATCAGGACAGCATAGTACAGTATGGTAACATCAGGACAGCATAGTACAGTATGGTAACATCAGTACAGTATAGTACAGTATGGTAACATCAGGACAGCATAGTACAGTATGGTAACATCAGTACAGCATAGTACAGTATGGTAACATCAGGACAGCATAGTACAGTATGGTAACATCAGTACAGCATAGTACAGTATGGTAACATCAGGACAGCATAGTACAGTATGGTAACATCAGTACAGGTAAAATATATCTACAAAATGGAGGAACTCGGTGCTCACCATGGTCTTGCGAGTAGTGACTACATTGTCATTATGACTAAAAAGAATGTTAGTGATATATTAGTTGTTATACCTCAGTGATGTCACTAATTTATAATAATATGACAAGTTGCGGTTCTGCGAGATGACAGGCTCCTCTTTTCACTTCATGAACTTTAATCCTGCTGA
>WWET01001736.1:16950-43239 GCA_011038615.1 Limnodynastes dumerilii | reverse complement strand
CCGTAGTTTGAGGACCCCTGTTCTAAACAATGATAATGACTTCATGGAAATGCAGCCACATGCCCTGGAACAGACAGTGATATTGGGCCGGATTCTCACTTAAGAATATTGCTTAAGTGTGTAATTATCCAAGCAGAGCTATTACACATGCATAGTAACTTTTATAAGCTATTCACGTACCATTTTGTTATGCAGATTGCGTACGTGCCCATATTTTAAAGCAAGTAGTGAGGACCAGACTCACTTTGGTAATTGGGGTCCACCTTTTTCATGCTCACTGGGAAAACGGCCCCAATCTTCATGTGTGAGCACACTACAGATGTCCTCAAGATCCAGATTGCTGACCTGGAAGTGGGTGCGGTGTCCTTAAACCGTGTCGGCATGGTGGGAGGGGGAGCTATTTCAATTGTACAGTAAGGTCTTGGCTAAGCCCTCACATATGATTGTATTTAGGCATCAGCCCCATATTATGCGGGGACGGTGTAAAATGTTAAGTTGGGGTCCTGCTGGCGGAGAATGTTTGAGTAGCACAAAATCAGTTAGTATAAAATCGCTGTGGTGGATTTGATGGCGGCTTATTTATTGTTTGTCCACCGGTTCTCTTAGTATTCTGAATATCAAAGCTTCTACGAGAGCCATAAAATTAATTTAGCAAAAACGCCATTTCTGTCGCCTGTTACAAATGAAGCAATTAGCTTTGCTGACATAACCGCAGCATCAGATTTTTTGGCAGACACAGTGACTCTTGTATCTCAGAACAGAAACTCTCTCTAGCATGGTAAGTTTTATAAGCCGAACTTCAGAAGTAAATCCAGACTGTAGAGATAAAGAAGCAATGACTCCCAGCAAGACGCTTCCTTGTCATCTTCTCCCTCTTGCCGGTTTAATATAGAATCTGCAAGTGCTCTCTTAACGTGTGGTTGGAGTGACCCAGAGCTGGACAGTTTGATTGCCCCCTTGAGTGACGGCCAGAATAGCTCTCTCCACACTGCAATTTTATCTCCAAGGCCGAGAGTGATTTTCGCTACTGTGGAAACAATCATAAAGCAGAATGTAACTGCAGTCTGTTGATTGAGGAATATAGGACAGGTATTAATTCTATGGTAGCCGCTCTTTTGTAACATAATAGAGGTGCAGTTGTACCTGTCAAAGTTTGGGAGGGCATTGTGAGGTGAGGCTGCAGGTGATGAGCTGCAAAACTTTGAGATGTTATGACTTACATTGCACATATAGTATATAGCTATAGGATTACTACACAGCATGGTAACATACGTCATTTGTACACGATGCCATGCATTAGGTGCAGTGTGTTTTCTTTCTCTCTTGCACTAATCCTGCAGCACAGCAGTTTACCTGTTTTCCACCAGAACACAAGGATATCCAGGTAAGAAGAGGATGCAGTGATTTGTCTGAACGTGGCAACGTGCAAAATACATCTGAATAGACACGGCCTGGACACAGATTATCCACAAATCTCCATCTTGCTAAACCTATTTTCACTCCACTCTTCACCTGATTTCCATCCTTGCCATAAATACATTTTGGCAAAATTTGGAATGCCAAATGTAAACTACTATAGTAAAAAAACGCATTAATAGTCGCTTCTCCGATCTTGAATCTGTGGATGAGGCGTTTGAGTAGAAAAGCAGAATTACAATAAATAAACCTTATCCTTAAAGCAGGTTTCAGTGTCACAACAGTACCAGTCAGAGCTGTATAAAACGTCTTCCTATCTGTAAGCGACCAACACAATTACTTACAGCTCTGGGCCCGGATCCAGAACTACGCTTCTGTGCGAATTTACGCCTGGCAGACACGTAAAATTTACACGTATTATTTGCGGAAATTCGTACGTGTGGGCGTGCCAATTTTACATGAGACAAAAGTACGTTTAAATTACGCAATATAGGCGGTGGTTTTCATTTATACGGTACGGTATGGGCGTGCTTAGATGCGTAAGTCCGTGTTGCCCATGTGCGGATGACAGCGGTTACGCGGCCAAAAGTTAAGATTTGAAAAGCGATGCATGCAGGGAGAGTGCCTGGGGGAGTGTATAGAAGGTACGGTATGGGCGTGCTTAGATGCGTAAGTCCGTGTTGCCCATGTGCGGATGACAGCGGTTACGCGGCCAAAAGTTAAGATAGGGTTTGAAAAGCGGAAGTCGGTCAAAGTACCTACATTCAAGGGGTGTGTCTAGGGAAGTGTATAGAAGGTACCCATGTGCAGGGGGAGTGTATAGAAGGTACGCACGTACAGGGGGTGTGCCTAGGGGAGTGTATAGAAGGTACACACGCGTAAATACCCTACGCTAATAAACGGATTGCAAGCGGAGTTCTGGTTCTACCCCAATGTGACAATCTCCTTCCCCTACAGAACGGATCCAGTGAAAAGCGAGAGATCCGTCAGTTCCAGTTCATGGCTTGGCCGGACCACGGCGTTCCCGAGTACCCCACACCTATTCTGGCCTTCCTACGCAGGGTGAAGGCTTGTAACCCGTCTGACGCTGGACCTATGGTTGTACATTGCAGGTAAGAAGACGGGAAGAAATTCTGGGAATTGTCTGATTTTATGTTCCTTAGATACATGATGATGTCTTATATAATGTAGAATCGAGACATGAACCATAGGCCAGAATACTTTGTGTATCTGGTGGAAGACTCCATTCATAAAAACTGTATTCATTTGACAGCAGAAGAAGCTATTTATCTATGCATTGTGTTGCCTCATTCTTGGACAGTCCAGTATGTTGAACCTTATGTATGGTTTGCAGTCTCGCTAACAGAAATAGTGTAAAAGCGATGCTGTATCTTCTATTCTCTGCAGAACGTTATTATTCACATGCTATGTTTACCTTCCTCCCACAATCTGTTGCCATGTATAAAATAGCATTGTATGCCTTTGTGTATTGATGGCGTCTTCCTTTCTTGTCAGTGCTGGCGTGGGCAGAACGGGCTGTTTTATAGTCATTGATGCTATGCTAGAGAGAATAAAGCTGGAGAAGACTGTGGATATCTATGGTCACGTGACCTGCATGCGCTCACAGCGGAATTACATGGTGCAGACGGAGGATCAGTATATCTTCATCCACGAGGCGCTGCTAGAAGCCGTGCTGTGTGGTAACACGGAGGTGCCAGCACGCAGCCTGTACGCACATATTCAGAAACTGTCTCAGGTCCCTCCAGGAGAGAGTGTCACCTCCATGGAATTAGAGTTCAAGGTAGGTGCTTATCATTGTCTTATGCTGAGTCCCAGGCTGTCCCAGATGTTTTGCAGTCTGCTAGGTAACAGCAATGCTCTGTATAACCAAGGCTGGCAGCAGAGAGCTGACTTAGCTTAATTTTGCAGTGAGGTATTACAATAATGTAATACCTCACTATAATGGCACCAAAATACCTGCAAAGGACAGCACTGTTCTGGTAAAAGAAATAGGGATTATGGGTAAAATCTGTTGGTTAGGGGCTTGCTGGTGAGAGGCGCATGCAATGCACAGGGTAATGGCCTTTTCTCTGAGTAACTTTATTGCATCTCAGATCATTTCCAACTGTATATATTTGTTATTTTTTATTATTTAGCTTTTAGCTAACTCTAAAGCTCACACATCACGATTCATCAGTGCCAACCTACCGTGCAACAAGTTCAAGAACCGACTGGTAAACATAATGCCGTACGAGCTGAGCCGCGTGTGTCTGCAGCCTATCCGCGGAGTTGAGGGGTCAGACTACATCAATGCCAGCTTCATCGATGGCTACAGGTAACAGTCGCCAGGCGGGATCATCAGGCGTAGACCACACATATTATGAGCGTCGCTCATCGTTCTCACAGACTGCTGGGCATATTGTCCCCTTGTGTCCTCATCCGTTCTTGGCCAATGTTTTCCAGGCAGCAGAAAGGGTACATCGCCACTCAGGGACCCCTGGCAGAGACCACTGAGGACTTCTGGCGCATGTTGTGGGAGCATAATTCTACCATTGTGGTGATGCTGACAAAGCTGCGAGAGATGGGCCGGGTAAGGACGAGTGATGGATACTGCAGAGTGTTTGTTACACAGCGTCACGACTTCAGTTCCAAATCTCTAAACCTGTACGTTACCGTTGTAGGAGAAATGTCACCAGTACTGGCCAGCAGAGCGCTCGGCACGGTACCAGTATTTTGTTGTGGACCCTATGGCCGAGTATAACATGCCTCAGTACATCCTGCGCGAGTTCAAAGTGACAGACGCTCGGGTGAGTGTCACACACCCATCACAAGCTCTCCGGCCCCTCCTCTCATCAGTCTCCTCTGACTAACTCTCTACTCCGCAGGACGGACAGTCACGGACAATCAGACAGTTCCAGTTCACAGACTGGCCGGAGCAAGGCGTGCCAAAAACAGGAGAGGGCTTCATTGATTTCATCGGACAGGTGCACAAAACCAAGGAGCAGTTTGGACAGGACGGACCTATAACTGTTCACTGCAGGTGCGGAGACTCTGTGTTCTGAGGAGGCGGCGTAATAATTCGAGGTCTGCTGGCTACACGCTATGCGAGATCACCGGTCGCTGGGGACAGCGTATGGGAAATCTCCCCACCCCCCAGTCCTATTAGGATCGGACCAGCGGCAGCCTGATTGTGATGACATTATATATTATATTAATTATATATTACAATCAGGCCGATTATCATATAGCACCGGATCCTAAACAATGTGAGGATTGCGTGCGTTAGCGTCCACATCGGAGGCACCCCCCCTGCAGATGGGAATTACGTTCCCTGGACCCTACCAAGTATTCTACACAGAACTCTGAATACTGAATCATACACAAGGGCTAAGCCAGCGCCCACCCACCATGGCCACCATGTACGCTCGGCTTGCGGAGGTAGATTTTCACACGAAACGTAGCATTGGTCGGGTGCGTTCCAATGCTCAATTGCATGTACTGCGCAAGCAAAGTACATGCTGACAGGCGACTTAATCACCTATCGTATGCAAGTCCCCTGATTTTAGAGGGGGGGGTACACCTTCCTTCTTTTATTATACAGGGGTGGATTTCTTATCACTATTTGAGAATAGAGAGTGATAAACAATACCATGCCCCAGCCACTCCTCACCTCAGTACATTAAACAATAAAACTCATTTCAGTGCCTGTTGACACAACAATGCCTTGTAAAACAGGTTCCCTGTAACACAGGATAAGGCGCTCTCTATGACACACACTAACAGCACTGCTGGAACTGCTGATGAGTCTTCATGGATGCTCAGTAGTCTGAAAGTTTAGGATAAATCCGTCTGAATTTATTTTATTTGGAACCCAAAATCCGACGTCGGACAATAAAATGACTGTTGGATAAAGTTGGATCCCTATCTGTGATGGCTTTTTAATGATTTCCAGCCCAGGACACGGATTAGATCAGGGTCTGGATTGGGTCACACCGTGTGACTGAGATGATATCGTTATTTAGCAATTATTCATTCCTTGTCAGCACACAATAGTTTTTTGGTTTGGTAATTAGCCTGAGGATACATGTCCTGTCTGAGGTCTCAGATTAGTATTGTTACTTGTGGCTGGTAACGTGTAAACAGATAATGGAGTCTTGTAACCTGCTGTTTATTTCAGTGCGGGTGTGGGGCGCACTGGAGTCTTCATCACACTCAGTATTGTGCTGGAGCGGATGAGGTATGAAGGCGTGGTGGACATGTTCCAGACAGTGAAGACGCTAAGGACACAGCGACCAGCCATGGTACAGACAGAGGTGAGAAACAAGTGCAGCTTCTACAAACCATCTCCAGGTGTTGCAAAACTACAGGACCCAGCATTCTTTAACTGCATAGGCATAGCTGATACCTGACAGAGCATGCTGGGATTTGTAGTTTCCCAGAAGCTGGCAAGCCACTGGTTAGACAGTCCTGCTCTAGTCCTTCTGCAGAGTTTCTAGATACCAGGATATAATGAATGAATAATCAGTGACTGGATAGATAAGCCAGACACAAATCCATGCACTTATTAACTTTACTTAGAAAAGAAATCTGTGTTTTCAACGACAGCAATTAATTGGCAATTAGTTGTGACCTGTACAGAGCAGATTAGATTAGTTTGTGTTTAATGCAAATTTAGCAGTGAATAAGAGGGGCTTTACTGATAGGTGCTTACAGATAGACAGCAGCAGCTAGAAAATCAGTAGATGCACAAAGCAAATGGTACAAGACCCTTATAACCAACGTGACAGCTATTTATGACTTCACATTCCTCCTGACCCTTCTCTCTCCCTACACAGGACCAATATCAGCTGTGCTACAGGGCCGCACTGGAGTACCTCGGCAGCTTTGACCACTATGCAACATAACTACTGCTTAACCCACTGGCCGAGCTGGGAGAGAAGCGTCCGGGGACTATGGCGCAAGACAGGTCAAACCTGTGCCTAAGCCCTTCTCCTCCAGGCGCAGTTCCCACCTCATCAACAAACAAGAGATTAAAGCTTTGCAAGACTTGCTTGGGATTTCAGCACAATTCATTCCTTGTTCACTTCCATTCAGGTCTTGTTTTTCTGGCCCCTCTCTATGGCACACAGGAAAGAAACACGAAAAAATTCCTACTTTTTTTTTTTTCTATTATTTTTAATCACTTTTTTAGAGTTATTTTATTTTTTTAACTCTGGTGTTCCCGATACGGAAGCCGTTTTTGGTTTGTCTTTATTTTGTATTGTTCTATGAAATGATTAGGTGGCTAAGTAAAATTATTGCAATAGAGATATCATCATTCCCACTGCAAGAACCTTTGTGCTGTGTGCTGGGCTCTCTCTGTGAGATGGCCGCTCCTCGGAGCCTGGAATCAGTCTGTTATCACGCAGAGAAGCCAACAGCATGAGGATGCTGGGAAGAATTCCACGGATTATCCCAATATGAAGAAACCACTTATGATGACTGGTCCGAGGACCTTTGTACTTGTTGTATCTCTCATCTCATCTGAAGCGTTACCGCGCTGGAGACAATGGAATTGTGGTGTATAATCACTGACTTTAGCACAAGGGTTGGACAAAGAGGGACCAGTAGAAGATAACATTGCCCGGTTCTTTATATTTTTACCTTCTATAATCTTTCTTTTTTTTTTCTTATTATTATTTTTCGTTTGCAGCTCGCGTCCATCTGGCGTCACTCGCCTGGTGCGAGGCACACACAATGTTAGGGGTGTATGGGCGCTGAGGTTGAATGAGATAGTTTATATTTGCTCAGAGTTGAAGGATATATTTTCTTTTTTCCACGTTATATTAGTTTAGGGGAATAAGACTAAAAAATAAAAATAAATAAAAAAAAGTCCTTGAAGGTGCCACATAATTCCTTCTGTCTAGACCTCCTATAAGCCTGTCAGGAAAGAAGTGTACTTATTAATGGTACTCTGTATTAATACAGCTTGCTGATGCCGCTGAGGACTCCTGTCCTATTCCATGGGTACTGATCTAAATAAAGGTGGTGGACAACTAATTCAATTGTATTACACAATGTATTCACTTGGAAGCAATGTGAACGCTGGCTCTCTAATGTTGGATAAGGAGATCATTTTTACCTTGTGTATACATTAGTGCTGTTAGGAGTTTGCTCCGTTGTATACAGTATGTTTTCTATTTGTTAATAAAAATGAAAAAAAAAAACTATATTAAAAAAAAAACCATACAAATTCAAAAGTCTACTAACAGCATCTTTGCCGGAAAAAAAATATCGATGTTAATAAATTTGAATAATCAGTTTTCATAGAATTTTGTCGATGTTTTTGGTGTCTGCAAATGATTTTTGTATTTACACGATCCCGGGATTCTGTCCGGTCAGCTGGCGACAGGCGAAGTGTAAGCTCATCTGCTGCTGCTACATCAAGAACTTCTAAACAATGATAATGACTTCATGGAAATGCAGCCACATGCCCTGGAACGGACAGTGATATTGGGCCGGATTCTCACTTAAGAATATTGCTTCTTAAGTGTGTAATTATCCAAGCAGAGCTATTACACATGCATAGTAACTTTTATAAGCTATTCACGTACCATTTTGTTATGCAGATTGCGTACGTGCCCATATTTTAAAGCAAGTAGTGAGGACCAGACTCACTTTGGTAATTGGGGTCCACCTTTTTCATGCTCACTGGGAAAACGGCCCCAATCTTCATGTGTGAGCACACTACAGATGTCCTCAAGATCCAGATTGCTGACCTGGAAGTGGGTGCGGTGTCCTTAAACCGTGTCGGCATGGTGGGAGGGGGAGCTATTTCAATTGTACAGTAAGGTCTTGGCTAAGCCCTCACATATGATTGTATTTAGGCATCAGCCCCATATTATGCGGGGACGGTGTAAAATGTTAAGTTGGGGTCCTGCTGGCGGAGAGTGTTTGAGTAGCACAAAATCAGTTAGTATAAAATCGCTGTGGTGGATTTGATGGCGGCTTATTTATTGTTTGTCCACCGGTTCTCTTAGTATTCTGAATATCAAAGCTTCTACGAGAGCCATAAAATTAATTTAGCAAAAACGCCATTTCTGTCGCCTGTTACAAATGAAGCAATTAGCTTTGCTGACATAACCGCAGCATCAGATTTTTTGGCAGACACAGTGACTCTTGTATCTCAGAACAGAAACTCTCTCTAGCATGGTAAGTTTTATAAGCCGAACTTCAGAAGTAAATCCAGACTGTAGAGATAAAGAAGCAATGACTCCCAGCAAGACGCTTCCTTGTCATCTTCTCCCTCTTGCCGGTTTAATATAGAATCTGCAAGTGCTCTCTTAACGTGTGGTTGGAGTGACCCAGAGCTGGACAGTTTGATTGCCCCCTTGAGTGACGGCCAGAATAGCTCTCTCCACACTGCAATTTTATCTCCAAGGCCGAGAGTGATTTTCGCTACTGTGGAAACAATCATAAAGCAGAATGTAACTGCAGTCTGTTGATTGAGGAATATAGGACAGGTATTAATTCTATGGTAGCCGCTCTTTTGTAACATAATAGAGGTGCAGTTGTACCTGTCAAAGTTTGGGAGGGCATTGTGAGGTGAGGCTGCAGGTGATGAGCTGCAAAACTTTGAGATGTTATGACTTACATTGCACATATAGTATATAGCTATAGGATTACTACACAGCATGGTAACATACGTCATTTGTACACGATGCCATGCATTAGGTGCAGTGTGTTTTCTTTCTCTCTTGCACTAATCCTGCAGCACAGCAGTTTACCTGTTTTCCACCAGAACACAAGGATATCCAGGTAAGAAGAGGATGCAGTGATTTGTCTGAACGTGGCAACGTGCAAAATACATCTGAATAGACATGGCCTGGACACAGCGTATCCACAAATCTCCATCTTGCTAAACCTATTTTCACTCCACTCTTCACCTGATTTCCATCCTTGCCATAAATACATTTTGGCAAAATTTGGAATGCCAAATGTAAACTACTATAGTAAAAAAACGCATTAATAGTCGCTTCTCCGATCTTGAATCTGTGGATGAGGCGTTTGAGTAGAAAAGCAGAATTACAATAAATAAACCTTATCCTTAAAGCAGGTTTCAGTGTCACAACAGTACCAGTCAGAGCTGTATAAAACGTCTTCCTATCTGTAAGCGACCAACACAATTACTTACAGCTCTGGGCCCGGATCCAGAACTACGCTTCTGTGCGAATTTACGCCTGGCAGACACGTAAAATTTACACGTATTATTTGCGGAAATTCGTACGTGTGGGCGTGCCAATTTTACATGAGACAAAAGTACGTTTAAATTACGCAATATAGGCGGTGGTTTTCATTTAAAGTGTACAGTATGGGCGTGCTTAGATGCGTAAGTCCGTGTTGCCCATGTGCGGATGACAGCGGTTACGCGGCCAAAAGCTAAGATAGGGTTTGAAAAGCGGAAGCCGGTCAAAGTACGTACATTCAAGGGGTGTGTCTAGGGGAGTGTATAAAAGGTATACACGTGCAGGGGGTGTGCCTAGGGGAGTGTATAGAAGGTACGCACATGTAGGGGGTGTGTCTAGGGGAGTGTATAGAAGGTACGCACGTGTAGGGGGTGTGTCTAGGGGAGTGTATAGAAGGTACGCACGTGTAGGGGGTGTGTCTAGGGGAGTGTATAGAAGGTACACACACGTAAATACGCTACGCTAGTAAACGGATTACAAGCGGAGTTCTGGATCTACCCCCTGGTCACTAACCCCCACAGATCACACAGAGTTTCTGATGCACCAGTAACAGGTACTGTAACCCAACACTGGACACCAAGTTTCCTGGTCTGCGTTGACATGAGTGGACTAAGTTGTGGTTTTCAGGTGTAACCACTTTCATGGTAAATACAATGGACCAGATTCAGGGCTCCATGTGATTTACATCGCTGCCCATCCTGCATTTAAGGAAATATAAGTAAGCTTTGCCTGCATGTGAGAAGAGGTCGTCACTCCCTCCATCCCATATAGGGGGATGCTCGTGCCCGTGTCACAAAGAAACCATTTTACTATTTAGAGGTTTGATAGTGTCTGCAGACTTTAATGCTAATTGGATAACTGCAAGAGGACACTGCACGCACCAATACACCAGGCTAAAAGAGTTGGTATCATTTGCATAACAAGAACAGACAATAACTGATGATAGACATAGCAAAGTGACGGCAGATAACAGCTACACGGCCCATCCAGTCTGCCCAGTTTTTTTTATTTAAAACTATATTGACCCTCCCAATATGGCTGATGTCACCATGAGACCCAGGCCAGCCTTCAGTAACTGTGCTCTCCTCCGACATTCAATACTGGAAACCATCCCTCAAAACTTCATCCTAGCTACTCTGACCCCTACCCCTTACATACTCCGCTCCCTCGCCTACTTACTGCCCCTACTCAGTCATTACCCCCTCCCTGCAGAATGTAACATCTACCTCTAATTATTATGTTCAACTGCCTAATCTGACCTCAATATATCTTATGCTGACCCTACACTGCTTCTGTCATCATGCATTCTAGACATTGTTATGATCTTTAACGTATACCTGTTATTAAATTTATGGTCTCGTGTCTGACATATATAGAACAGGTGTGCCCTTTAAATAAGAAAACACAGGCTGCGCTTCTAATTCAATATCTAATCTGACCTCAATATATCTTATGCTGACCCTACACTGCTTCTGTCATCATGCATTCTAGACATTGTTATGATCTTTAACGTATACCTGTTATTAAATTTATGGTCTCGTTTCTGACATATATAGAAGATGACTATTTAGCACGGTGGAAACAGGTGTGCCCTTTAAATAAGAAAACACAGGCTGCGCTTTTAATTCAATATGAAATGTGTGCGAGTGTATATATAAATGTGTGCGAGTGTGTATATATAAATGTGTGCGAGTGTGTATATATAAATGGAGAGGTGCAGCCAAGGACCAAAGTGACCCCTGTGTAACTACAAGGAACAAAAGAGAGGTCCGGCGCTCCAAACCCACATTATATAACACTATGTGTCACACATACACACATTATATAACACTATGTGTCACACATACACACATTATATAACACTGTGTGCCCTTTAAATATACAACGGTAATTTGGTAGTCATTATGTTTTAATAGTTCTGATCATGGAATGAAAAGTTATAAAACCTGGGAGTAAAATTACTAAGGAATCAAATAACTTAAATAAAAAAAATGATACAGCACATTATCATAAAGAGTCGCTGACATTTCTTGAAGCAAAACTTTACAAAATAAGGAACAGTTGTCACCTGTAATGATCTAATCCAGCGTTTCTCAACCTTTACCGCTACACATATATATTTTCACTATTCTTATTTTCACATAAATTTGCAATAATTATAAAGTTCATTTGCAAGTTCTATTCCATTCAGCCTCCAATATATTTTATTACATTTGTATTGCATTGAACCTGGGACGACCTGGGACTACCTCCTTACAATCTGTCCAGTCACCACTAGCACCAGAACCAGATGAGTGACCTCTGATCTAATCTATCTCTGGGTGTAATCACAATTCATCACCATACAAAGCCTGCAGTCTGCTAAGTTCCCAATGTCAGACTGAGAGGCAACCAAACTGATTCCATGCCTTGATCAATAAACAGTTCTAGAATCCTTTGGAGTGAGATAACTACTTGCAAAGGCGCAAAGTTCGATGGCGCAAGAATGACAATGTTGCCGGTGCCACCCTCATGCACATTATCATCTGTGTGCAAGTACTGAATATCCTTAATGTAAAGCAGTGTTCTCCCCAGGGCATTTTAGCCGGGTGCTCCGCCCGGCAATTTTAGCTTACCACCCGGCCAGACCTGACCAAAACGTTGATTGTGATCTCCAGCTTTCAGTCTTGGTTGTGCTCCAATGGACCGTAAAGGCTTAGTTCCCAGTAGTGCAGCACCAGCGAGGCGTTTCGCAGTGTGAACGTATGTCTGGATCCCGTCAAGTATTATTATTGCAAAGTATTACACTGCTCCCACCCAGCTGCTATTTAATACCACCCGGCTGGCAACATTTTCTGGGGAGAACACTGTAAACATTTTTACTTGGTTTAAACCTATTTCCTTTCTAATACCAGCAATAACATATTGTGAATTTAGCACATTCCATAAAAACATACATACAGCCAAAACAATAAAACCACTGACAGGTGAAGGATGCGCTATAGGAAAGCAGCCAGTGGAGGCTCTGTGCGATGTTCTGCTGGATAATCTTGAGTCCTGCCATTCACTTGGATGTTACTTCGATTCGAGTTACCTTTCCAAACATTTCTCCAGCCTAAGTCCACCCTTCATGGTAACAGTATTCCCTGATGGCAGCGGCCCCTTTCTGCAGGTTAATGCCCCCGGCCACACAGCAAAACCACAGCAAAACCTGTTTAGGAATGGCTGAGGAACATGACAGAGTTCAAGGTGTTGACTTGGCTCTAAATTCCCCAGATCTCATCCCACGGAGCATCTGCGTGATGTACTGGAAAACCTAGTCTGAGCCACAGAGGCTGCACATCACAACTTACAGGACTTAAGGTTTTGGTGCCCTATACTACTGATATCTCCGGCCTTGTGGAGTCCGTCTTTCCGGATCAGGGGTGTTGTGTCTGCACGAGGGGGATCTACACAATATTAGGCAGGTGTTTGTATTGTTTTGGCTGGTCAGCGTATAAATACACATTTCATCTTACTAAAGCACAAGACTGGGATTAAACTGTAATATAAATATAGGAGGAGGAAACCCACTAACCTGCTACTGAGAAGTCACTGAATGCAGAGTCTGTACAGAAACAAGAAATTGATTATTTACGCATTATATCTCCTGGAAATGCACACAGCTATCTATATATTAATAGTACGACTTTTACGAGTGACTTATGTTTGAGGCCCGAGCAGGACGCATCTTATTCTAAATTAAAGGTCTTCGCCTCCACGTTTGCAGAATAACGGTGCGCAGAGGGTGCCGTTATATTCTGGTTAGGCTGCAGGACATGGAGGGGAAGGTTAGGGCTAGGCTGTGGAATACAGCTTAATAAAGACCCCACAACTTCAGAACTGGATCATGAAGATGTAGTACCAGCAATGCAGTCAGTTCTTATTAATAAAGCTGGGTACACACTACAAAACGTTTCACACAATGCACAAAGTAACGATCCTGGCAAAGATTTAAAGTCCTGATGAGAAAGCAGATTCATGTGAACATCGTCAGATCAGAGATATTCTCTTCCCATAAACCATCTGCTCAAACGATACAGACATCATAGACTTAATATGCACGCCCACAGAGGCGTCTTTGTTGTGGGATGTAGATGCAGAATCCTCACAGATGGTGGTGTGTACACACTTCAGAATTTAAATGACACCGTTACATTGTTAATCAGTAAAATTAGCAAGATTTAAAAATTAAATGAGGCGACCTGCTTTGGAAAGATAAGGAATACTTGTGGGAGCCTATGTCTACACACCGTGATAGTGTACCAAACACTCGGTTATCATGTGATCGCCTGAATAATCGGGTACAAACTACTTAGGATTGGATGCAGACTTTAGACAGAACTGCGTAAACTAGCAGAGGCGCCGCTAGAGTATGTAATTACCGAACCCAAGGGAGTGCACACCCACCACACTACCAGCATTCAGCAGTCCCATGTACAGAATGCAGCATCGTATGTAAGGGTTAGGGAATATTTGCATTCCTATCCTCACCCACCATACTTACCAAGCACGCAAGGTGAGTGGACCGACTCTGCCATCAAATTGCGGCTTATGCATCGGAACACAGCATCACTCGGCTGCACAGTACAAATGCAAAGCCGGCTCACGCACACAAGTCAACCGCACTTATTCATTCTGGATGTAGTACATAGTGTATAGCACTGAGCAGAGCTACAAGAGACTCCACTACAACCCCCATCATCCTATGCATCATAGTATCAGTGCCCTACATCCGCCCCGCTATGGTGGGACAATCCTATTTCCAGGTACTGGGTCGAATTCCATACCTAATCGCCAAATCCATGTGTTCGCAGCCTTGCGATTACAAACGCACAGACTTTGCTACCCTATATTCACACAGGAGAGGAGCATTCCCCCCCCCCCCATCTCTTCTGTGTGGATGACAGTTACGAGGACTTCCCCTAACTATAACATACCCTCCAACTGTGCCTATTTGGCCAGTACAGTGCTGTTTTTAATAGGCTGTAGGCTATAGTTTGTGCAATTCCCCAGTGACAAGACCCTGTCCTGTGTATTCATAGCTCATATGATAAGGTGTAAAATGACATTAAACCGTATCATACAGGCAAATGAGAGCGGAGGTAAGCCACACCCCCTTCAAGGACCGAGGCGAAGGGATCTCCGGCTTCGGGAGAGAGTTCTTTTGCCATCACTGCTTATTCAAACTTGGGCATTGATGGCAAATGAAGCGCACCCGGAAATCCCTCCACCATGCTCGGGTCCCCGATACTGCAAGTTTGCCATTTTCATTATAAATATGTTGGAGGGTATGCTATAAGTAAGCCGCACAAAGGCTGGCTGGTATATAATGGCTTAGCCAAGTCCTTACTGCACAATTTAAATGCCTATAGCACCGTCCATTAAGTGTGTGCACGGTAAGTGCTTCCCCTCCCTCCCTCCAGACACTGAACTCCACGCGGAAGGCAGCCGGTTATAGTAACATAGAAAGTGACGGCAGATAAGAGCCACATGGCCCATCTAGTCTGCCCATTTGTTTATTGAAAACTATACTGACCCTAGACCCTATTTACCCTCAATTGGGGTTACAATTTAGGATACCCTTATATTTATCCCAACCATGTTTAAATTGTTCTACTGTATTGGCCTCAACCACCTCAGACGGGAGAATATTCCATTTATCTATCACCCTTTCAGTGAAGTAATTTTTCCGCACATTTCCTTTGAATCTACCGCCCTCCAGTTTATATCCATGCCCTCGTGTTCTATTACACCTTTTCTTTTGAAAAATGCCCCCTCCTCTAGCTGGTCACAACCCTTGATGTATTTGAAAGCTGCAATCATGTCCCCCCTCTCCCTTCTCTGGTGTGTAAGATGTATATGTGTGTGTGTAGGATGTGTGTGTGTGTGTAGGGTGTATATGTGTGTGTGTAAGATGTATATGTGTGTGTGTAGGATGTGTGTGTGTGTGTAGGGTGTATATGTGTGTGTGTAAGATGTATATGTGTGTGTGTAGGATGTGTGTGTGTGTGTAGGGTGTATATGTGTGTGTGTAAGATGTATATGTGTGTGTGTAGGATGTGTGTGTGTGTGTAGGGTGTATATGTGTGTGTGTAAGATGTATATGTGTGTGTGTAGGATGTGTGTGTGTGTGTAGGGTGTATATGTGTGTGTGTAAGATGTATATGTGTGTGTGTAGGATGTGTGTGTGTGTGTAGGGTGTATATGTGTGTGTGTAAGATGTATATGTGTGTGTGTAGGATGTGTGTGTGTGTGTAGGGTGTATATGTGTGTGTGTAAGATGTATATGTGTGTGTGTAGGATGTGTGTGTGTGTGTAGGGTGTATATGTGTGTGTGTAAGATGTATATGTGTGTGTGTAGGATGTGTGTGTGTGTGTAGGGTGTATATGTGTGTGTGTAAGATGTATATGTGTGTGTGTAGGATGTGTGTGTGTGTGTAGGGTGTATATGTGTGTGTGTAAGATGTATATGTGTGTGTGTAGGATGTGTGTGTGTGTGTAGGGTGTATATGTGTGTGTGTAAGATGTATATGTGTGTGTGTAGGATGTGTGTGTGTGTGTAGGGTGTATATGTGTGTGTGTAAGATGTATATGTGTGTGTGTAGGATGTGTGTGTGTGTGTAGGGTGTATATGTGTGTGTGTAAGATGTATATGTGTGTGTGTAGGATGTGTGTGTGTGTGTAGGGTGTATATGTGTGTGTGTAAGATGTATATGTGTGTGTGTAGGATGTGTGTGTGTGTGTAGGGTGTATATGTGTGTGTGTAAGATGTATATGTGTGTGTGTAGGATGTGTGTGTGTGTGTAGGGTGTATATGTGTGTGTGTAAGATGTATATGTGTGTGTGTAGGATGTGTGTGTGTGTGTAGGGTGTATATGTGTGTGTGTAAGATGTATATGTGTGTGTGTAGGATGTGTGTGTGTGTGTAGGGTGTATATGTGTGTGTGTAAGATGTATATGTGTGTGTGTAGGATGTGTGTGTGTGTGTAGGGTGTATATGTGTGTGTGTAAGATGTATATGTGTGTGTGTAGGATGTGTGTGTGTGTGTAGGGTGTATATGTGTGTGTGTAAGATGTATATGTGTGTGTGTAGGATGTGTGTGTGTGTGTAGGGTGTATATGTGTGTGTGTAAGATGTATATGTGTGTGTGTAGGATGTGTGTGTGTGTGTAGGGTGTATATGTGTGTGTGTAAGATGTATATGTGTGTGTGTAGGATGTGTGTGTGTGTGTAGGGTGTATATGTGTGTGTGTAAGATGTATATGTGTGTGTGTAGGATGTGTGTGTGTGTGTAGGGTGTATATGTGTGTGTGTAAGATGTATATGTGTGTGTGTAGGATGTGTGTGTGTGTGTAGGGTGTATATGTGTGTGTGTAAGATGTATATGTGTGTGTGTAGGATGTGTGTGTGTGTGTAGGGTGTATATGTGTGTGTGTAAGATGTATATGTGTGTGTGTAGGATGTGTGTGTGTGTGTAGGGTGTATATGTGTGTGTGTAAGATGTATATGTGTGTGTGTAGGATGTGTGTGTGTGTGTAGGGTGTATATGTGTGTGTGTAAGATGTATATGTGTGTGTGTAGGATGTGTGTGTGTGTGTAGGGTGTATATGTGTGTGTGTAAGATGTATATGTGTGTGTGTAGGATGTGTGTGTGTGTGTAGGGTGTATATGTGTGTGTGTAAGATGTATATGTGTGTGTGTAGGATGTGTGTGTGTGTGTAGGGTGTATATGTGTGTGTGTAAGATGTATATGTGTGTGTGTAGGATGTGTGTGTGTGTGTAGGGTGTATATGTGTGTGTGTAAGATGTATATGTGTGTGTGTAGGATGTGTGTGTGTGTGTAGGGTGTATATGTGTGTGTGTAAGATGTATATGTGTGTGTGTAGGATGTGTGTGTGTGTGTAGGGTGTATATGTGTGTGTGTAAGATGTATATGTGTGTGTGTAGGATGTGTGTGTGTGTGTAGGGTGTATATGTGTGTGTGTAAGATGTATATGTGTGTGTGTAGGATGTGTGTGTGTGTGTAGGGTGTATATGTGTGTGTGTAAGATGTATATGTGTGTGTGTAGGATGTGTGTGTGTGTGTAGGGTGTATATGTGTGTGTGTAAGATGTATATGTGTGTGTGTAGGATGTGTGTGTGTGTGTAGGGTGTATATGTGTGTGTGTAAGATGTATATGTGTGTGTGTAGGATGTGTGTGTGTGTGTAGGGTGTATATGTGTGTGTGTAAGATGTATATGTGTGTGTGTAGGATGTGTGTGTGTGTGTAGGGTGTATATGTGTGTGTGTAAGATGTATATGTGTGTGTGTAGGATGTGTGTGTGTGTGTAGGGTGTATATGTGTGTGTGTAAGATGTATATGTGTGTGTGTAGGATGTGTGTGTGTGTGTAGGGTGTATATGTGTGTGTGTAAGATGTATATGTGTGTGTGTAGGATGTGTGTGTGTGTGTAGGGTGTATATGTGTGTGTGTAAGATGTATATGTGTGTGTGTAGGATGTGTGTGTGTGTGTAGGGTGTATATGTGTGTGTGTAAGATGTATATGTGTGTGTGTAGGATGTGTGTGTGTGTGTAGGGTGTATATGTGTGTGTGTAAGATGTATATGTGTGTGTGTAGGATGTGTGTGTGTGTGTAGGGTGTATATGTGTGTGTGTAAGATGTATATGTGTGTGTGTAGGATGTGTGTGTGTGTGTAGGGTGTATATGTGTGTAGGTAGTGTGTGTGTGTAGGGTGTATATGTGTGTAGGTAGTGTGTGTGTAGGGTGTATATGTGTGTAGGTAGTGTGTGTGTGTAGGGTGTATATGTGTGTAGGTAGTGTGTGTATAGGGTGTATATGTGTGCGTGTGTGTGTGTAGGTAGGGTGTATATGTGTGTGTGTATAGGTAGTGTGTGTGTGTATAGGTAGTGTGTGTGTATAGGTAGTGTGTGTGTATAGGTAGTGTGTGTGTGTGTGTGTGTGTGTGTGTATAGGTAGTGTGTGTATATACACAAACAAAAAGTAAACAAAGAGACATAAACGTACAAACTAGCTAAGGTGCTTCTGACAAAAATATATTGGAACAATCAAAAGGGTTTACAGCTTTACATATGATTAATGTTTCCCTAAATATATTGAAATCTCAGTGGTTCCTGGCTCGGGTGCTAGACTTTTGTTAATTTCAGTTATTAAATTCCAGCAGTTGTCATAATACTTGTACAAAGATAATGGGGAAGTTTCAGGAGTGTTTAAATAGGAGAATGTCTGACGTCTCCTTTTCCTTCTCTGTGATATAGTAACTTTGTGTTCTCTGAGACCTGTTTTGATGATAAATTATAGGTATATAATGCTGTGTTTGGTTATCAGACGTTACATGATTTTTTTCCCAATAAAATCAAACCTCCGTGCTCTGTTCCAGCTGGTACAAGATGCTCCGCTCCACAGTTTCAACTGGTTTATTACTATTTTAATCACCTTTGTTGAGGTGGGTGCCCGGTGAAAGCTCTGGAGCGGAGTGTTGTGTACCTAATGGTAAGAGTCGTGTTGAAGGGTCTGTAAGTGTGTATAAGATGTACAGCTAATGATTTGTACCATTTGGTTTTCAGCTCTTGGAGTCTGTGAAGCCCACAAGAGGCCAAGATGGCGGGTGAAAATGACAACCCCAATCCAGGCTCACGTATCATGACGTTCTATCCAACCATGGAGGAATTCCGTAACTTTAAGCGTTACATTGCATACATAGAGTCCCAGGGGGCGCACCGTGCCGGCCTGGCCAAGGTAAGCGTGTGATTGATAGTGTTCTGTGCAATGTGTTTATACAAACTCCCTGCCGCACACCTCCTGTGCTAAGATCCATCATAGGCAGCGTCCGTTATCTCATCTGTACATAGAAAGCGACGGCAGATAAGAGCCACGGGGGCCGTTCAGTCTGTCAATTAAAATATTTAAAACTATACTGACCCTGGACCCTGTTTTACCATTAATTTAGTTTGAGGTTTAGGATATCCTTATTAATCCCAAACCTGTTTAATCTGTTCTACTGTGCTATCACCTACCACTTCAGATGGGAGGTTATTCCACTCATCCGCCACCCTTTCAGCATGTTGTGTTCTACGCATTTCCTTTGAACTTATTATCCTCCAGTTTGTACACATGTCCTTGTGTTTTAATGCACCTCTTCCTTTGACTAATGCTCCCTCCTGTACCTGGTTTGTGTTTTGAAATATATGAAAGCTGCTATAACCCCCCCTCTCTCCCTTCTCTGCTCTGCGCTATACATATTACTTTCTCTGGTCTTTGTATGTTGTGTGATACAGACTATGGACCATTTTAGTTGCTCTTCTCTGCTCCTAGCTATACATGTTACTTCCTCCAGTCTCTCTCTCAGTATGTTGTGTGACACAGGCCATGCACCATTGTAGTTTCTCTTCTTTGCTCCAAGCTGTACATGTTACTTTCTCCAGTCTTTCTTTGTATGGTGTGTGACACAGGCCATGCACTATTGTAGTTGCTCTTCTCTACTCCTAGCTATACATGTTACTTCCTCCAGTCTCTTTCTCTGTATGGTGTGTGACACAGGCCATGCACCATTGTAGTTTCTCTTTGCACAGTCTCTAATGTATTTATGTCCTTGGAGATACGGCTCCAGAACTGACCCCGATATTCCAGGTGAGGCCGCACCAATGACCCATAAGGTGACATCACTACTTCTCTCTCTCTCTCTCCTCTCATCCTCTCTATATACATTGGTTATAACAGTGGCTTCTGAGATGTAGTTGTGTTGAGAGGCTGATTAGTGGCCTGTTTTATATGTTCAGCTTTTGCTCTTCTTACATTGTGTTTTTACCCTTTTTAAGGTGGTTCCTCCAAAGGAATGGAAGCCACGAGCTTCATATGACGATCTGGACGACCTTGTGATTCCAGCACCGATTCAGCAAGTGGTGACTGGTCAGTCCGGGCTCTTCACCCAATATAATATACAGAAGAAGCCGATGACCGTGAAAGAGTTCCGGCGTATTGCAAACAATGATAAGTAAGTCAGTCGCTGTCACGTGACGTTTATTTAGCAATATTACATTTATTGATTTGATCGTGTTACCGGAACTAAGAAACTCCAGAAAGTCTGTGCAAATGTGGTTCAGATTCCGATGATACCATTTCTTTATATCATCCAGCATTAAAAGCTATAAATGTTGTTTACTACAAGGAACAAAAGACAGGTCTGGTGCTCCATAAAAACGTTATATAACACCACGTCAGCACATGCATATAAAGGAGGTTTAGGTCACAATATAGCTGTATTGGGTTCTCACCTGCCCAGTGTCAAGGCACCTCCTCTAGAGGAGTATTCACACTGCCTTTGACTGCAGTGGTCACTTATGGTCCTTGGCTGCACCTCTTCCTTTATAAATACACTTGCACACGTTTCATATATTTGAATGGCAGCGAGACTTGATGTTTTCTTATAAATGTCTTATTTTGAGAGGTTTAGTGAAGTCTCCCATCCACTTTGCTGGTCTGTAACGTTCATTGGGCTTGATCTATACACCACAAACTTATGAGCTTCAATAGTCTTGCAGAAAAAATAGGGGCAGAGCCTTAGGAATGTCTCGTCCTGTTCTTTACCTTTATTTTGTGTGTGTGTAGATACTGTACTCCTCGCTATGCTGACTTCGAAGATCTGGAGCGCAAATACTGGAAGAACCTGACTTTCAACGCCCCCATTTACGGAGCCGATGTGAACGGGTCTCTATATGACAAGGTAATTTGTCTCGTCTGTAGCGCTCACGTGTTTTGTTGCTGCGGTGGCTAATAAAGTTTTTCTGGCCCTGTAAAGATACTTTATGCGGTATTTGGTGTTGGAATCGTGTGATCATTGTCATTACTTCTCCCTTCAGAATGTGGAGGAATGGAATATTGGCCACCTGAACACCATCCTGGATGTGGTGGAGAGGGAGAGCGGGATCACCATAGAGGGGGTGAACACACCGTACTTATATTTCGGCATGTGGAAAACCTCCTTTGCTTGGCACACTGAGGACATGGACCTGTATAGCATCAACTACCTGCACTTTGGAGAGCCCAAATCATGGTGCGTTGTCTTCCCCCAGTCTATCCCTCGTACACAGCTGCCCTGTGCTCCCTGTACAATCATTATTTCCGCTGTGTTCTTTGCAGGTACACTGTCCCACCGGAGCATGGCAAGAGGCTGGAGAGACTGGCTAAAGGTATGAGCGCTGGAACAACCAATCATAACTGTTTATTACGTCAGAGACTTTGACAGCATGACTATGGATCATTTGTGTCTCCTAATCTTAGGGGCCGATTCCAGTGACCATGATGACAGGAATATATGCACAAAGTGCGCGTATTCCAGTCTATTATCGCTTTAAAAAATTCACTGATTTTTAATACTCGTCTACCTTAATGCGAGTTAAAAATCCGTGGTGTAAAGTCGTGGAAAAAGCGTCGTGGTTAAATTTAGCGGACAGTTGAATTGGGCCTTAAGAATGGCCGTACGCCTGGACAGCCATCTAGAATGCTGCTCTTAGTTGTATGATTTAAATACAAATGTGTATGCGTTCCCACTGGAGTTCATCAGAAGGGACCGGATCCAGATTACATTTTTGGGGCCGGTTAAATGATTACAATATTCCATATGTGCACACACAGAGCTTCCTGCACTGATCCAGGTCCTTGAGAGGCAGATTTCCATTCTGGAAAGTGGTCTAGCGGGACTTGGCGTCATGTCCACATGGTGGGAGGGGGATGTGTTTGATATAGTAAGGGCTTACATACATACATTCCTCATTTTAAGTGGAGCCGCCATAAATGCTCTTCCTTCACGTTTATGCAAGGCATAGGAACGCTAGCAGAACCCTACTAAATCAGGATCCGGTCCGCGGATTCTAAATTCAGTTTACCGAGGCATAACCAGTAACAATGGTTTGCTTGGCATTAGTGTGATTCTTGTTACCCTGCCTGTGAGTGGGCCAGTTCTACCCCTCTGTACATTGTGGCTGTGTCAGAGATCACTCCTCTCTCTCTCTCTTTGTGTGAAACAGGTTTCTTCCCCGGCAGCGCTCAGAGTTGTGAAGCTTTTCTCCGCCACAAGATGACCGTCATTTCCCCCTTTATCCTCAAGAAGTATGGCATCCCCTTCGATAAGGTGAGAGCGGAAAGTACTGTGACATTGGTCCATCCGTCGCTCTCTTCTTTCTGTCTGGCTGTCCTCTGGTTTGTTGTTAAGTGTAAGCAGAAGCGAGTAACACGTTTACCCGTGTGCACCGGGACCAGCCGCCAATCATTCACGTCTTAGTGTGCTTCCGATCCCTATCAAGTGCAGGGAGGGTCAGGTAAAAGCCCCGTTTGGGGTGAAGAGTTGACCGTGAGGTCACTAGATGGCCAGGGATAGTTTCCTTTCCTCGTAGTGGAGTCTTTTCTTGGCACCATACTCTATATTTGTTTTTTTGTTATTGCTCGTGTGCTTGGGGTTATTGTAACCTTTGTTATCAGAAATATTCACTGTTATGTAATTATTGATTGATTTTTGCAGATCCCTTTGGGAGATTTTTTTAAATGATTTATTAAACGTTGATTGTTTTTATGGAAATTGTGGCATGATTTAATACAATGGCGCATTCTGTTTAAACATTTAAGGAAAGAGTAGATTTTGGTACTACCCTCTTGGTAGCTTCCTCAGTCTTGTTTTATTGGTCATTTGAACCTTGTGTCCTTGCTCTTTCCTATATGAATACATTGGGGTTTAAGTGCATTTTGTTCTTCTCAGATCACACAGGAAGCCGGAGAGTTCATGGTCACCTTCCCCTATGGATACCATGCTGGCTTCAACCACGGCTTCAACTGTGCAGAGTCCACCAATTTTGCCACGTTAAGGTGGATCGATTATGGAAAGCAGGCAACTCTGGTAAGGTTTAAAGCGGAGTATGAGCTAAGTCACACGTTACCAGCATCTAATATGTATTCTGTACCCGATGGTAAACAACAATCACTTGGTGGAGGCTAAATAATGACAAATGACTTGGCCTCTAGTTACAGCAAAGGATTCATTAGAAGTGATCCCGTGTTTGAGGCGTTTTGCGCTGTGAGAACCTCTTCTGAATCCTGCCGTTTGTCCTGTTCAGTGTTCCTGCAGGAAGGACATGGTGAAAATCTCTATGGAGGTCTTTGTGCGCAAGTTTCAGCCTGAGCGATACAAACTCTGGAAGACCGGGAAGGACGTCTCTGCCATCGACCACTCGCAGCCCACCCCCGAAGCCGCAGAATTTGTCGATGAACAAATGGAGTCTGAACAAAAGAAAAGGTCAGAGATTTATAGAATTCTTGTTAAATGTTTGAGCAACGCTAAACCTCAGTCTACTACAGGGGTTGTAAACCCTTTAATACCCCCTGCGCACCTTTATATCCTTACCGGCCAGAGGAACTCCATTTAGCACAAGCACAGTCATTTTTAGAGGTCATTGTACAACCCCTCTATTCTCCCCCTATATCTATCCTATATACCCCCTTTTCTCCCCTATATACCTCCCTTTTCTCCCCTATATCTGTTCTATATACCCCCTTTTCTCCCCCTATATACCTCCCTTTTCTCCCCTATATCTATCATATATACCCCCTTTTCTCCCCGTATATACCTCCCTTTTGTCCCTTATATCTATCCTATATACCCCCTTTTCTCCCCCTATATACCTCCCTTTTCTCCCCTATATCTATTCTATATATCTCCCCCTATATCTATCCTATATACCGCCTTCTCTCCCTTTGTCTTTTCTATACACCCCCACTTTCTCTTTTTTCCACATTTCACAACTTTTCTTAATAAGCTTTTAATGCTGTCAGGGTTGCCAAACCCCCACCGGCCACCATGAAAGCCTGAATCACCCACAAGGGGGCGCTATGGACCTGGTTGACTACGACTGGTCTAACATTGTCGGGAAAGTTAGTCTTTTTGTACTTTTTTTTTTTTCCCCTGTTTAAAACCTTCTGAAGTTCGGTGTGAAACGTTTTATTCAAATCCTGAGAGAGTAGTTTTTATGACTAGAAATAAGCTTTTTGCCGGGATCCTTGGGGAATAATCAGTAAAGGAAAAGGTCAGAACTGTGGTAACGCTTTAGAGTTGGAAGGCAGCGTTTCGTATTGATCTGGGATTGTTGTGAATATTGAACCCTCCTGAATCTGGACACTGGTTCTGTGCTCCACTGATCTCTATCTGAGTGTTGGTAACGTTGATCTATATGCGCACAATCTGTGTAGAGCTGCCCAGCGATTGCCATATGATCGGTGTTGAGGGAGAGGGGTAACATGGCTTCCTTGCTTCTCTCTTGTCAGTGTGACCAAGCACCGCATAGGAACCAAGCGCCACAGAGTGTGCCTGGAAGTCCCAAAAGAACTGGACCAGGATGAAGACTTCAAGGATGAGCTGTGCCCGGTCCAGTGTGATATGGAAGCCAAGGACTGCTCCCTCGATGACATGGAACCAGGTATTTAGCGTTTGAATGTAAATAAATGCGGCATAAACCGGCAGCCGGTTAGTGTTTCTCACGGAGGTTTCCGCTCTCGGTTGTAGGATCCTCTGGGCAGCATTTTGAAACCCTGAAAAACGTGGAAAGTTTTGGCATCTCGGGAAATGACGACTCTCAGCTCTCTGAGCCGGGGAGTCCATCCAGCAGCTCAAACAGCTCGGCCATGTCGTCGTCCTCGTCCCAGGACAGCTCAGGGTCATCAGACACGGACTCAGATGGACAACTGGAATCCAGCCCTGCAAAATCCCGCAGCATACACAGCTACGCCAAGGGGCAGAGCAAGGCGGCCATCTTGAAGAAGAGCAGCGCCCTGGGCAGCGTCACAGAGGGAGATCTGGAAGCGGTATGTGGCTGGGGATTGTATCGTGTATGTCATCGGATGATATAGGGGAAAGTTATTTTCTAGGTGCTCTATACAGCAGTGTGCAGGAAATCTACAGCCAGTCCACAGAGAGGAGCAATTCCCTGATTCACCTACACCCAGGAAGCTGCGTATTTTGCGCTGATGAGTTTGGATAAGGGGGACGCTGGTTGGACAGACCTGTTTTCTAGTGCGCCCCCTCCCCCCCCTTCTACCTTACTCTCTCGGCTTTAGTCAGTGACTATTTCTGGGCTCATAAAGATCAGACCTGAACGATCATTTTTACATTTCTTTCTGATTTTGTATGGGTTCTTACAAGTCTCGTGACCAGCGTTCGTGTTCAGCCTCTTGGCCGTACGGCTGCCTTCACCTATTGGAATGTTGTGGTTGGTTACACAAATTGGCAGCTGCTCAAATTACTCTCTAGGTTAATATAGATGTGCATGAAAGGCCAGGGCTATCTGCCCTGAAGCATAGGAGAATTCTCCAGCGATATATTATAAGACATTGAAACAATGGAAAAAAAAATACGTTTTGGACAATGACGTGATTTATCTTTTAGGTTGCCAAGAAGCACATAAAGTCCCTTCAGGAGAACCGGAATGCCAAGAGCCGCCGGCAGCCTCTGTCTAAGCTTCCGCGGTACCACCCCCTGGTGATGAAGGATAGCGGCAGCGAAGACGGTAAGTGTTTGTTCCATCCTATGGGCTCAGTCGGTGACCCAAGGTCATGTGATCCAGGAA